>CM053510.1:58326208-58481032 GCA_028627145.1 Eidolon dupreanum | reverse complement strand
TTGCTTTATTGTATTGGAATTCCTTAGTTAATGTGAAGCATAGGAAAAAAGTTTGAGAAAAGTACTCTATAACATATTTGTATAAATGAGATCTTTGGCAAACAACATAGCTGGAAAAGAAAACCCATATTTTATATCTAAGCCTTCTTCTTCTACACAAACATTAATTCATAAGCAAAACAAAGAATAAAATGAGAGCGATGGGAGAGGATTAGAAAGACAAGAGCAGGGTAGTGAGCTAGAATGTGGCTCTGTTCATCTTAGTGACAAATGACAGAGGGGGAAAAAGGCTTCGAAAAGCTTGTATTCACATGCCAGACCTAAAGCAGAAGGAGGGAAAGATAAAATAGAACTTCATATCCTGGTGTAGAATCACATACATGTCTACTTGGAGAAATAGTAGTTGATTTGAATTAATTGGCTTGAGTGTGCTGGTTGTCTAAAAATCTAGCAATTTAATCATTTGCATTTCGAAAAGCAGGGATGAAAGTTCGTTTTAGAACAGTCATCTCCCTTTCTCCCACACAGGGCCCAGTATAATTCCTATAAAGGAGCACACATTGATAAAGTGTTGAAAGTGATTTTCTGGGTCAAGCTCTGCATTACAACAAATATGGATTCAACCAGAAAAGTAAGCCTTAAATTGCTTACTCTTTTTTTTTTTTTTTTTTTTTTATAACCACGGTTACTTCTGCTGCCACCTAGATTGTTACACGAGCAAATAAATCCTTTTAATTGGCCCACCCCTGGGGCAAACAGCTCACCCCAGTAAGTAATCATGTGGAAGTGTGCAGGCTGCAGAAGTGGGGTGCATCCTGCTGAACAATCTTTGCTTTTATTTTACCAACTGATTTTAAAAGGCGGCATTGTAACTTGGCATTAAATATTTAAGAATGATATTAAGGTAAGATTGATTCATTTAACAGGCATAATGGAGTGGGGAAGCGGCATGGAGTGACTAAAGGGCTTCACAGTGGGAAATCTATGCTAGCAGGCATCAATCCGCACCTGGTAATGGCCGTGAATAGGCTCGTTGTCTTGCTATTTAAATAAATTGATGTGCAATTCATCTGCTGTTTAGAGCTATTGGAAATGCACTGCACTAACTCTATTCCTTGGCAAGCATCCCAATTAAGTGCCTGGGTCATTTATCAGAGTGCCAAGTGTAGTTCAAGTTGCTACCAAGCTTTACCATTTACCAAAATGGCAATTTGTTTTAAAAGGGGCTACAGGGGGTTGGAGGAGCAGCAGAGTGTAGTAAAAAAGATGCTGGACGCAGACAACTGTAGTTCAAGTCCTGACTTCTTCACTAAGCAGCATGTGTCATTGATTCTCCCCAAAGTTGTTTCTTTATTTCTGTAATGGGAAGAATAACGTGCCTGCTTTACTTCCTTGTGCAGCACAAAAAAAGGTAATAAAAGTGAAAGTACATTTTAATTTTAAAAGTGCTCTTCAAATTATGAGTTATCACTAATAGCTTAATTCTTGCAGGGGCACTGCAAGCACCACCATTTATTTCCCCTGGTGTTCTACCCGTTTTCCTTTCCTCCCTTTTCTTGTCTTGATCAGACAATCTCAGAGCTAGAAGAATAAAAGTGTCAACCTTTTAAAAGGTTCACACCTTATGAGATACACAGGTTTGTATTTCTTGGTGCTAAAATGTTCGGACTAGTTCGTAGTTTTATTAGCCACTTCTTGGTGATATATAAATCAATAAAAAAACACTTTAAAAGTACTTAAAATAGGTATAATAAAGAGGAGCTAGCTAACTTGAGAGTTTATTTTATGCTAAAACTTTTCAATAGATTTATGTTGATTTCTGTCATTTTGATACATGCCATTCTCTCTTTGATCTTGCCTAGGTGGACATGTTTGGATTTGGTTGTGGAACGTTGAAACATGATTTACGTCTTTTAATTTTAGAGAACCATAACTCCAAACCAATTAAGTCCATGCTTTGCATTGATATGGGAGTTCTGAAAAACAAAGTTCTTACTTTTCAGTAATGAATTGTCTCCCATCGCAAAGTTTGAAACAAGAAATAAGATGGGTTAAATTCATTTGTGGTCCACCTTTCTTGCTGATTCAATTAAAGAAGTGCACAGTAGCCCACTGAAAATTCAATGATAGAATTTGTATATTAGAAATCATGTTGACTTAGGTTGTTTACCTTTCTGATCCCTTTATTCTTTGCTTTTCTAATTATCTTGTCTTCATTTTTAAATACAATAATTAATAAGGTGGTTGACTATAGTTTGCTGAATATTATTTGATTATTAATGCCTAATATATTTCAATATCTTCTATGATTAAACCTGATGGTTGACTTAGTCAAATGAAGAGATTTCCATTAAGGGCAAACAATGCAACAGTAATTCAACTACATCCAGTGCGACCTTATGCAGTGTCTCCTTTTATGTAGCAAGGTGATATTTTCCAACCTCTCTCACTATTCTCTGGCAATTGCCATTATATGGGCTATAACTCTTCTGTCTACTCAGCCTTCTCTATTGATTTTTATCTTTCTTGCCTAACTGTCACCAGAATAATGGTTTCAACAAAAATCTAATTGGAATCAAGTTCTTTTTGCTTAGGAACTGGTCTGTGCAAAGAAGCGTTTGCTGCATTGGTAAAGTTTAGTGGAAAAACACCTGGACACTCTCTTTCCAGATTTGCTTGGAACAGAATTTCTACTGTTTTTCAACTGAAAATTCTTTATAAGACATAAAGAAAAAAATAGTGTCAGTTGCTGTTTAGAGAGATGGAGGATCATTGCTAAATTAGACTGTTGCCTATCTTATATTTGAATAGATTCTCAATGCCCTGACTAATGTTTTTTTTTTTTTTTTTGTAATAAATATCCAATAGCACTCACAATTCCCTTCTTTAACTCAACTCCTCTCCCTCTCCATACCGTATTATGATTCTGTAGTCATATTTTTGTTGAACTATGATCTCCAAAATATGCAAAATCATGCCACTCATACAAATATAAAATAAACACATGCTGACATGATATTTGCTTATTAATAAATGAGGAAACCATTGAAATGTTATAACTCATTCAAAGGAGATTCTGAAGAAACGACTTCTATAGACAATTAGGAATGATGAAATAAATTTGCTAACAGTTGCAAAACTCAACATCCCATGGGCAATAAAGTAGTGTTTGGAACCATCTTTTCTACAGAGTAGAAATAAATTCTATCCCTACCAGACAAAATATAATTTCATTTCTAAGAATAAGAATCATTTCCATTACTATTAATTTTCCACAACTTACAGAATTGTGAAATAGCCTAGTCAAAGACAATAAAAACTGGAAACCCTTATGGAATCAGATACTGCCAAAAGATTTGCTAGCCAACACTCAACATTCCATTGAAAGGATATTCAGTGATCTTTTATTCATTTCAAAGTCTTTTATACTTTATCTTAACAATTTTAACTGGATGATGCCATTTTGATCATATCAAGATTCTCCAGCTTCATGCCCACTAAAGAGTCAGTCTGTTGGCTAATAGAGGCCACTATCAAGGTTGTGAGGCTTTTTTTTTATTCCCTTTTTTGTCCTCACATCTATGGTCCTCCTTGCTAACCACTCTCTACCCCCACTCTCCTTAAAAAGGCATGACTGGGTACTCTTGGGGCTTGTGGTCTGTAGTACACATACTTTACTAATATCATGAACAGAAAAAGAAGAGCATTTCTAAAAGAGAGAACTCATGCAATGGCTTTATCCTCAATATTTCTAAGCTTGAGAAAGAGAAAAGAGAAAACTACATTCTTACTAAAAGCACATGGATGGAGGCTCACTCTTTCTTTTTATACTCCAGCCCTATGAACATGTAACTTTGTCTTCCTTAGCAACATTCTTCTACCAGATATTTGTCTGCCTCTGTTCCAGAATGTTTTACTGTCACTCCCTCTCTTTTGCAAAAACTTCCAGGAGAAGGGGAAACTTAACTCAATAACTCCTGAATACTTTCTGGAAAATTTATTTGGTCAGATGGATTTGAATATGCCTAGGGCTCTTCGTGTTTCTATAATCAGGGACTCAGACAGCAAGACCCATTGGACCAGGAAAATCACTGCCAGGAGTTCAGGTGTCTGAAGTCTAAATATAGCAATATGATTAGGGATTATTTATAAAGATACTTGTCTTAGGGCCTTGAGTTTGGAATGTCAATTTATGACAGAGATTTACCAGAAGGTGCTATGGAAACGTGATCTAAAGATGAAACAGAGACCATCTCTGGGCTGTTATTTTAGCCTGCACAAAGGTAAGTACCAGGTTAAGGTCCACATGAGAAATGATCATCCCAGAAAAGGTCCAGCAACAGAGAATGAAGAGTATTCCAGGAAGCCGAGGACAATGACAGGAGTGTGGTCCACGGGCCAGAGGTCAGAGGCCAGAGGAGGGGCAGCAAACGACTTACAGTTAAGAAACCTAGCTCTTCATATGTTGCTTTGGGTCATGGGTTGGCTCCATCACATGCAGTGTGTATATGAAGGAAGATCAGCTTCTGGATGGTGAGTGTGACCCTTTTCTGCATTAGAGGGCTATGGGGTGGTAGACAGAAAGGAGAAGTCAAGAGGCTTATAAGGAATGATGTCTATGAGTTAAACTATAGTTTCTGTAGCTAAAAATTCCCAAGGAGACAAAGAACATTTGGAAGTGTGAGTACTTGCCACTGAGATTTTAAGTATATAGTTCAGAGCCTGCTGTGAAGTTATGTCATCAGATACAGAACTTCTTATGATTCCAGGTGGTTAGTGAACCCACTGCCAAATATCTGTGCCTCTCCAGTAGCTTTTGTGGATTCATAAATCACAAAACACATGTCATCTTGAATCTTAATTTTATTTGTCCTTACTGAGCGATAAAGTCAATAAATATAGGTTCGTTTACCCTTAAAATAATTAAAATCTTAGTTTTTAAATAGCTGTTAGATGTCCAGATAGTCAACTGAATTCATTTTTAAAGCACTTTAAAACCTCTGTTTTCATGAAATAGAAGGAATTGTATCTGCTCAAAGTCGAACATTCTGTGTCAGATTAGTTACAGATGAAGTCTATGTCCAATTTCTGACCATTTGATCTTTAAATTAGCAGTGCAACTTATTTATGTACATTGTTAAGTAGATATATACAGCAAATTCTTTTAATCTGTTATAACTTTCTAGAACTAATGATATGCTATGGGTACCTTAATTTAATCTCCATTCTTAGGTGCATGTGTGCTGTCTCTAAAGCTGAATTTTTTGAGAGAAAGATTTCCACAGCGAGAACCTTTCCAAGTAAGCAGAGGTGGTAGAGGGCAGAGGCAGGCTTAGAAATTGAGGAATGTCTGTAGAAATTAGCACTGTAATTAGCACCTTATAACTAGTACCACCAATGTGGCTTTAAGAGAGCACTGCCCTGTTCAGGGCAGAAATACTCCAAAAATTGGCTTACCTTCTAAATTTAAAAATAGGTTAAATATTAACCCATTTAAGGCTTAAAATTTATTGAAGTCTTTCTCAGTTCATTAAACAAAATAAGACTTAACTCTGTAATGAGTCATCTATGTTAATGGAATCACCAGTTTCTGATGTAGGACTATTATAAAAAGTTTATAATTGGGGAAATCTGTGACTTATAATATTCAATATTGAGATTTTTTTAAAAAAATCACCTGTTTCACAATATTTGAACAAGTTTATGTAATCTATCAAGAAAATAATTTTTGGTAAAAATCGATTACTTTGAAATGTACCACCTAAAATTGTCTTTAAAGCAAATTAATTAATAGTTTGCTCATACAAGTTTGTTGAAATAGATATTTTCAGCTTAATTTTCCAATGTGATGAATGCTGATAAAAATATAATATTAAAAAATTCCAAATGAGTTCTGTGGTCTCCATTACTTATTTTCTACAAATAGATTGACTGAGCAGACCTGGCTAAGTAGTTCTTTTTGATTAATAATTGTATGTGCAGATTACAAAGTGATTGAAGTCAATAATACCCTCTATTAAGTCACAGTTACTTCAGCTCTCTATGTGCCTTAGTTTCTTCATTCATAATAACTAATGCTTTTGTCATTACACTGCTTTGAGGATTAAACAAGTCAATACGTGGAAAGTTTAAGGTTTGGCATACATTAAATACTCAGTAAATGATGTTTATTATTACTATTTTTATTATTAGTACTATATTTATTAATACAAATAATATTATTTGTATTATTAGCTGCTCTATGCAAGTCCCCCTGTGCACTTGTCTCACTTAGAATGTGCTCTTTTCTCCACACTTCCCCTCTCCCTCTCTTGTCTATGGAATGTATCTTTATTTCAAGGTTCTTTCCTGAATTGTAAAGCCTTCCCTGAGTCAAGCCTTCCTCTTGGGGTTCCTCAGGTTGTACTTTGTACAACTTCAGCAGTCACCCTTCACACTATAGTCATCATATTTGGAGTGTTATTATGGTAGTATTTTGGCATATATCACAAAATGTCTTGAAAAAATTCATTTATGCCAATTTGTACAAAGTTAACTTTTGGATTAGTAGATATGCAATTATTATTCATCATTGAACTTTCACTAATTTCCAAGCACAGTGTCATAGATGGAAAGCTAGACTTGGCATGTATGCTCCTTGAGAATGAGGAACATAGGTGGTCAAGAAATATTTGTTAAATGATTACTACTAAGTGACCTTTAATGCAAGAACAAAGTTGCATCAATTTTGGTATGAATTTTAAGATAGAAGATTTTAAATCTTGTTAGCTATCTTGCTCAAAGCTGTGTCTGAGACCTTGGTCTACAGCCACAGGAATTAAATAGCCTCCACAAAGCGACCAAAGTGTTCTACAATAGATGATTAGATAAAGAAGACATGATACATATGTATATGTAATATTACTCAGCTATAAGAAGAGATGAAATACTGCCATTTGTGGCAACATGGATGGATCTTGAGATAATCATGCTAAGCCAAGTAAGCCAGACAAAAAGTTGAAAACCACATGATGTCACTTATATGTGGAATATAAACCTAAAAGTAACAAACAAACATGACAGACAAACAGAGACTCATGAACATGGACAGCAGACTGGTGGTTACCAGAGGATAGAGTGGAGGTGGAAGATAGATGGGATAAAAGGGGTCAAATATTTGATGATGGAAAGAAATTCAACTTTGGGTGGTGAACACACAATGCAATATATATATTATATATATATATAATATGACATGTATAATATGATATATATTATATGTAATATATATTACATTTATATGACTTACTGTCGAATTGTACACTGGAAGCTTATTGAATTTTGTTAATCAATGTCACTGTAATAAATAAATAAAAAGTTAGGGAAAAAAACACATAGCCTCCACAAAACAAGACTTATACCACCAATTTGAGTGTCAATTTCTTGTTTAAATATTGGGCTAAGAGTACATGTCCTGCCTGTTTAATTCTGAAAATCAAATAAGCTTATGGCTGGGAAAGGGACTCATAAATGTAAGAATATTGTTAGATTTTGTTTCACATATCTTCAAAGAAATTTCTCTGATTTTTTTTTTCTCATCATAATCATAAAATTTGCATCTGCCTTCCTTCTACTTTTTTGCTGAAGGCTGACACAGGGCACAAGTTGGGCAGGTGACAGCTCTAGCTTGCAGTAGATAGTGTCTAAGAAGCTGTTAATAAAAGCTGCATCTCAGGAAAGGGCTTGGTTAGATTTTTAGTCTATTGGAGCCCACTGAAAGGGGCTTGAGGTAGGTGAGACAGAGAAGCTTAATAAGAAAGCAGGTGTGAAGAGGTCAGAGGGAAGTGGAGCCCAAAGTAATCAGAAGAAGCAGCCACTCTTATGGGGGCCATTTTTCTAGTTATCTGGCTATCCTATGACTGTGTTGGGAGCTCTTTGGAGGCATAGCCTTGAGCAGACACATCTGTATGATTTAAGATCATGAACACTAAAATTCAAACTGACACTTGAAGAATCTTAACATTTGGCTCTTGGATTAAAAGAGACAGCTTGTTCCTTTTCATAAACACATGGTTTCCTAGACTAAAGACCGAGGGATCCTGAATTTAGTAAGCAAGGCCTAAGTGGAACATAAGCTGATGCTTTAATAAAATGAGAACGGATGCTCCCAGTTCCCATAAACATTCATTTTTTCCAGCTCATGTGCACCTTTTCTCGGAGATGAAATCAATCTTGTTGAAATGAGGAAATGAACTGTGTCACTAGCCCTTAGAGTTATGAGTGAAAAATATGGTGGATATTCACCCTCTCATAGATGCAGAAAATAATTCAGCATATTGAAAATGTCATGTTGACCCTTCATGATTTTAGCCTTTATTTACCAAAAATCTTAGTAATTTGAATTTTTTAAGTTTTTGATTTATCCTATTTTTAAAATTCTTTTTTTAAAAATGTGGAAATGGTGTTACTATGCCTTTTAAAAAATATAAAATCACAACTCTTTATAGCCAGAAGAAACCTTAGACACCATGTAGTCAAAACCCTTCAATTTAAATATGGGATATTGAGGCTCAGAGAGGTGAAATGATTGCCTAAGGGTACAAAGCAGAAAGTTGTAGAGATGGGACTCAAATCAAGTTTTCTTCTCTTTCTTTCCTCTACATTACACTATTAAAAATAAATAAATAAGACCGTTTCTTCTCATCAGCGTCAACCTAAAAGTTTGGTAAACTCAGCTGCATATAATGGTTAACAGCATGGATTGACATCTGACTTTGTCTCCATTCCAGCTCGTTCACCTCTGCGATGTTGGGTGAATTATTTAATCTTTCTAAGTTGCAGTTTCCTTGTTCATACAAAGCGGAAAATGGCAGTACATATTTCACTTAATACACACAATTGCATGATGAAGTAATTCATGTAAAGTGTATAGCATCAAAACAAACACAGAGTGAATACTTATAAGTATTAGCTATTATTTGTATATTTACATCTGAAAAACAAATTTCTTTGAGGATGCTTTTTGTGATTAGATGCTCCCGTAGTGAAAAAAAAAATGCTACTATCAATGTTCCTTGGATTCTAAGTAATTTTGGAATCCTGATGAGCAAATTGAGGTGTTTAAAAGTCAGACACTTCATTCACATATTCTTGAAATTCCTTTAGAAGGATCTCTCCTTTCAGGAATTTTTACATCAGATAATCAATTTCAGTTATTTTCCATTTGGATAGCAAGTATAAGAACTTTGCTCAAGGGGAGAAGCTTCTCTGTCTTGGCCTGCAGTGTTCCCTCACTTGGAGTGCTATTCTCTTTCCTGTCTATCCATCCAAATTCTACTCATCCTTCATAGTCTTGGCTCAAATGCAGCAGAAACCATGAGCTAGCTTTCTGTACTTGCCTCTCGAAAAGTATTTCTCACTGATACGAACAAGTTTCAACATGGATATTCCTTTTGCTCAGGCAGTCTTTGGTACCGTTCCTTCCTAGAGATTAGATCTTTGCACCGTAACACCCTGCACTTTTCCCATCACAGAACTTCGAGAGGTATTGGGACATTGTGGCTAGACATTGGCCCTGCTTCCAGATTACCTGGGTTCAAATTTTGGCTTTGCCATTTCCTGGATATTTGATTTTGAATAGGTTACACACCCTTTCCGTGCCTGTTTTCCCCTTTCTAAAGTGGGGCTTTAATAGTGCCTACCTCAGGTGGTCAGTATGAGGATTAAATTGGCTATTTCATTTAAGCAAATAATAAATGTTAGTCAGTATTAATATCTCATAGTGTCCTTTGTACTTGTCAGTATATTCTTCCAGATTATAAACTCCATGAAGTCTGTACTCCTGATGTCTCATCATTATATTCTCTAAGGACAAACAAAAATATTCATTGATAGAAAGGAAGTGAAGCTGTGATATCTTAAAGGTATTATATTTTATTCATCTGTATACAGTCAGTGCCTAATACAGGCCTAATGTGGGCCTGGCTAATTAACAGTCAACACGTGGCTGATGAAAGAATGAATAAATGAATACATATTTTTCCTAAAGCCTTTCCAACACTTTCTGCTGAGCCTGGGAATTAATGGCTAATGCCTTTGTGCCTCTGGATTCTCATGGTACTTAGCCAGTTCACTTATGTACTACTGCCCTACATTATACTGGTTGCACTTTTATTTCCCTGACCAGGTTTTGAACTTCTTGAAGATAAGGCCCTGTGTTCATATAATATTTCTTTAGCACTTAGCATAGTGTAAGCATTCAAATCATGTTTACTGCAATATGAAACTAAAAAGCAATGAGTTTGGTCAAGGGTCATCCGGAACATATTGATAATTTTATTAATCACTGAGTCCCTCGTTCCATCATGATTTCACACCAAAAAGTTTTTTAAATGAGCTTCCTAAGAAAATCATTTAAACAAAAGAAAACAAAACCCAAGAAACTTTTTTTTTTTTAAAGTGTCAAGTAGTCATTCTCAGAAAAAGTTCCAGGAGAAGTCATTTTTTATTTGCTCCTAACTCCATATTCTGTTATTTAGAACTATGCATTGCATTTGTTTTTATTTACACACTGTGTTATACTTTGGATATTATTTTAAAAAGAACATGTTCTTCATCTTAATTTAAGCTACTAAACTTTCATACTATTCTCTGGAGGCATGGGGTCAGCCCGTTATGATACGGACATTGAGATCAAGTTGAATCAGCAGCATCTCAGAAATGCAGGTTGTAGCTGAACACAGCATCCGACGTTGTCCGTGTTTTTATTTCACTAGCACTCATGTCAGGGCTAGAGCACACATTCTTTGCCTGGTTTGTTAATTCTGCCAAAATGTCATTCTTATCGAAGTGTCTACAGAGGCTTACAGTAGATGTTAAAAATGTAGCCTTGTGGAAAATTGCTGTTAATACGATTTAGCTTTTGAAGCCAAAATGCTTTTTTTTATAAGGGTTTTGGTTTTGTCATACCTCAGCATAAATATTTCTATGTGTGTTTGCCTTTCATAAAGGAACTAATTTGTTGAAATATCATCACACAACTAGTAATTAGGCATTAAGATTATCTCCAAATTCTGCCAGGGCAATAAGGGTCACATAGGTTTATAGATGTCTAGCTAATGAGTCAGACTCATTAAAAAAATTCATTTGTCATGCTTATTAGAATGAACCTATATTCCTTTATTATCCAGTACAAATCCTTTGCATATCAAGCTCAGAGTATAAAATTAAAATTGCATGAAACTTTGATCTCCTTCTTCATTAATCATGCTAGATAATTATACACAGGTGTCAGCCTCTATCTAACGGCAGATGCTTTCTGACCCCCAATATAATGCTGAATATTTGCTGTGCACACTTTAAGGGGAACTGAGGTGTGTACAATACAAACCATACTCATTTCATTATGCCATGAGTCGAAAATTTTACCTGCATTATACTTAGGGATAACTTTAATTAGGAATATATGACAGCTCATCCAAGGATAATGAATTTGAGGGCTTAAATGAACAAAAAGATAAAAAATGTAAAAATAGGTCAAATTCATTTTTGCAAAATTAAATATTCATTTAGATAATGTTTCGAGACCTTCATTTAAATTTCTTTGTTTAGTTTCCCTAATATGTTACCCAAAATAAAGAACCAAATAATGACCACTGTGTAATTTTATGATAATATGGTATTGCATCTCGGAAAATAGATAGCACACAATGACCTCTGAAAAGTGCTATGTAGTGAACATTAAAAAAATCTTGTGCAATCAAGGATAATCTGACATCAGACTTCCCTCTGGCATAACTTTAAATGTCTATTATCATTTAACTTTCAATCAGTTGCCCCAAAATGGAGTAAAATTCTACTAAGGTATAGTGTAACATATGAATTATGCGCATATGTGTTTCATTTACTCTGTTTTGTTTTTCTAAAAATGCCAAAAAAATAAAGCCTTTTTCCTGACATCAAAGGTAAATCAAGAACTCCAGATATTTAGGCTAATACAAAAGCAATGTTCTAAGAAAAATAAAATCAAATTTTAACCTAGCTAGTGAGTTTAGAATTGATCAGAAAAACTTACTATTATTATTTTAATTTGCTTGACACAGATATATAGTATGCTGGATATGTAATGTAGAAACCAGCCTTATTTTAAATAGTATAAACTATGTCATTACACAGTAATTCAGGAATTGTTTACTAAACACTGACTGTTTGTAGATCACTACGCTAGGTCCCTAGGATATAGTGATGAAAGAATTCCTGATCTCAAGGAACTCACAGACTACTGGGAAAGAAAGATTAGTAAACCAAAAATTATAATGGTGCAATTTGCATGGAGTGGTTTAGTCACTCAGAAAAGAGGTTTCTAATCACAAATGAGAGTAGGTCAGGAAAGAATTCCCTGGGAGAGTGATCCCAGAGGAAAGTCTGACAGAAAAATTAGTTTAACATGAGAAGACTGAAAGGAATGGAATTTCAGAAAAAAAGGAACAGCATGGATCAAGGTGGGAAGACTTGGAATAGAACAACAGATTCTTGTTTGGTTTCAACTTTGGGGTAGAATAGGTTCCGAGGAGTAGCAAGACATAACACTGGAGAAGGACTGGATCATGAAATCTCATATGACATATGGAGTTTAAATTAATTCTCAAAAGCAACCCAGAGACTTTGAACCATTTCAGACAGACTTAGTGGCACGGTATGATGATTTTTGTGTTAGAAAACTCACTCTAGTAACAGTGAGAAAGTTAGACCAGGGAGGAAGCGTAGGTGGTTTTATAGTATTTCAAATAAGAAATTATACAGTCCTAAACCACCATAGTGGTAACAGAATAAAAAGGAGAAAAGAGATTAGAGATAAAATTGATAGAACTTGGTTATACATGCCCATATTAACAGGAAATTTGACCAAAGTCAGATTGGGTAAATATGTGAGACATTTTTCTCCCTGTATCACTTTCTCTTCTTTTGTTTTCCATCTAGGAGGTTTTGCTGTGTCCTAGTTGCCTCAGGGAGATGTGGGGCAAAGAAAGAGCAGAAGCAGCTCACATTCGTTCTGGTCATTGCTTTTCAAAAGCCAAAGGTTTAGGAGAATTTGGGGGAATTTTCAGAGTTGGTAAAAAAAGAGTTGGATGCATACCAATAATAACTTGGTATTAGAAAAATACTTAAAAGCTTTTCCTTGCATTAAAAAGAGATTCCCCTTTCATCAGAAGGAAGAGATCATAAAAACCTAGCTGAGAGGTTCTGGCAGTGAATGCTGAAGAGGCAGTCACCATGTTAGCCAGTGCTGCAGTCAGTCATGTAGTAGCTTGACTGAGGTGGGGAATCTACTTCTCCTGGAGGTGGCAAGACCAGAGAGAAAAATGGTTACAAGATACATTCTGGAAGATGGAACTAAGAGCAGTTCTGAGACAAGATGTCTATGTCCCAAGTGTGACACAGAAGCAACAGAGGTCCATGGGATCTGAGGGGAATGCATGGGCGGAAACAGGAAATATTCTAACAGAAACAGTTGAAATAATGTCCCAATAAAAAGAGAGTGTCGAAGCCTGCCGACAGTCGAATCAGGGCCTCCTGTAACGAAGGACGGGAAAAGAAAAGAAGAAGAAGGGAAACACACAGATGGGGTCGAGAGGGACGAGCTGGGAGACTCGACCCTGAGTTTATTTTTTCACATGCTTATATACTCTGTTATAACAGGAACAGGGATGTTTGTTAGCTACAAATGTATACACCAAGTCTGCACATCCTGTAACCTCCCCCTCAGCCCGGGGCCCGTGTTCTCAAGATTTAGCTTGTTCTACCAAAACAAGTTCCTTCTTTAAGAACAACACCTGGCTTGGGCCAAATGGCCCCCACAAGAGAGTATCCATCATCCCATTGTTTGACAGTGCTTAAGCCCTTAGAAAACTTGGGATGACCTTGAGGGAAACCCCCAAAATGAATAAGATGAAGTTTACCACTAGCTCTGTGATTAGGAGTGGGAGTTCCAAATACACATTGGATGGTTTTGTAGAAAATAAAGTTTTATTTCTTCCCCATCAGAGTTTGTAAACTGGTCTTCGTATTTCTTTGGGAAAAAGAGTAGCAAGAGGCTTGAGTAAATGGAGAAAAGACTAAAGGAAATTTTAGGTAAAAAATTAAAAAAATGCAAAGGAAGGAAGAATATTAAGAATATTCCTTATTAGGGACCAAGGGTATTATAAGAAAGTTTTTCTCGTCTGGTGATTTTTTTGGTCTTTATCTAAATAATCTACCAGATTTGTGTAAAATGCTTTATATTTTATCCTCTCTGGAGATTTTGAAATAATAGTACTTTTTTGGTGTGTATAACAGTCTCTGTCTGAAAGTTTTTCTTTATAAGTAAATAATTCATGATAAAAAGAGAATCTTCTCATTGTCCATCTCTCTTCCTTCTCAATGATACTCTCTGCTCTGGGTAGGACCATCTGTCGCCAAGTGAGCACAGGAGAGGAAGCGGCCCTTCCCATTATCAACAGTGACTAGAGCTTCCTGGGATTGCTTAATCTGTGGGGTCACAGTTTTATACACCACAAATGGTGCTCTGGGGGATTTTATTATGTGTTCTTTAGTGTCATCATTACCTTCTCATGGTCTGACTTTGCTGCAAACAATAACCCAGTTTTGCACAAACTCTTGAAAGTAGAACTCTTATTCTGCTTCTGTCATCTCTTTCTCCTTGTATTTATCTGTCTGTGATACTCCTGAAGGCACTGCTGAAGGCACCTGTCTAGTTCTGAAACTAAACTGGTGGCTTTGGTTGTATTTTTTTAAAGAAGGTCTGGGAGACAGCCAGGCTGGTTGACATCCATGTATACTGAGTATCTTATTTGTGAGACCTGGGGGCATATGGGCTGCTTCTTCAGTCAACTTTAGGAAAGCTTCACATGCTTAAATGCAGTTCTTCTGTCTGCTTTTGTTACATGACTCTGGTTTCTTCATTCTGTGGCCAAATATGTACTGAGCACCTCCTGTGTGCCAGGAGCTATTGTAGGAACCTAGGATAGGCCAGGTCTTACCCCTTGGAACTCCTCCCTTAGAACTTGTGAGGGAGATAGATAATATACAATGGGATTAAGTGATATAATGCAAGTAAAGCACTTACCACAGGTCTTGGAACATGATAACTGCCCAATAAACATTATTTATTATGACTTTTGTTGTTATCAGATGTTGTTAACAGCACCAGGAGTGTCCCTTTGGGCACTTACTGTAGGGGTCAGGATTCCTGTGGTTGCTGCACTTTTAGATAAGGGCACTAAGTTCCTCAGCCTCAGAAACTGTCTTGGTGCCTGATATAGGAGAATTTGTTTTGGAGGAAGTCCTGGCCTGTGCCCAGAGTCTAAGTCGAAGGATATATTGCCAGTAATCACTTTCCATTGCCCTGCAGCCACATTTCCATCTTCTAGAATGTATCATTAAAAATTTTCCTTCACTCTTTCCCTCCATCATTAGTGTAATATGTCAAAACAAGATGCAGCATATCAATCATTTCTTAGAGGAACTCAGTAGCAGTTTTCGTGACTAATGAAAATGATTACCGAGTTGATAGTGAAATTACTATTGGCAATCTGATGTGACAGTTATCTCACATGGTAGCAAGTGTTAAATGAACCTGAAGAGAAAACTGAGATGTCATTATAAGGAGCAATGAAAGGCTAGAGTTTACTCATAAAGCTGTAACTTTGTATTGAACATTTCTCACCCTAGTAAGTATCTAGAGATGTAGATGGGGAAATACCAACTAAGCCTTTCTAGAACGCAGACTAGAACCCATAGCCTAATCTCTTATTCATGGATATTAACATTAACATGATACCTTAGCTTTCATCTCAACTGAATCAACCTCTTCAATGAATAAGATCTTTAAATTTTAAACAAGTGTTGGGACCATTGTAAGACTGTCACTTTTTTTTTTATATAGTCAAGAAGGAACATTTAAAAAATATTTTTATCTCTTACCATCATCATTGAATAAAAGAAAGGATATTTTAAGTACCAAAAAGGTAGGAAGAGCAGGTGCTCAGAAAAAAGGATGGTTTTACAAATGAATAAAATTTGTTTCATAAAAAACTCTCTACGCTGTCTTTGTTTTCCTTATTTTCTAAGGACTATGGGAAAAAACTGTCAGAAATTGGCCCTTATCAACTATTATTCTTTGGTGATTTCATATGAACTCATTTTGCCTTCCTAGCATGCTTTGTGAGGGCCAGTATTGTAGCAAATACTCTCATTCCCTCTGCGAGTGCCAACTGCACTGTACCTGGAGTAAAGGCTCACTGAGATTGTAATGGATTACTGTTCACTATAAGAATATTATACTAATGAGAGCTGTGTGAAATTGGAAAGGATTGTTTGTGCGTCAATAAGTTCTGTGTCAGAGGTCGTGAAGCAAAGGCTGAATGGCTTGTCAGGGAGGGGTTACAAAGGGCATTTTTCTCAATTTGGATTTTCTAGACAACAGATCCCGAGGCAAGAATTAAAATGCTAATGCTTTACTTCGAAGATGCCAAACCTAGGGCAGAGAGAGTGAGGAAAAAGGCAAGTGAGGCAAGGAAGTTTGTGAAGCAATGAGAGATGAAGTACTATTTCACAAAGGCCATGGAAGGACACAATAGGGTGCTTAGTGGGTGCAGTTTTTGTTGTTGTTATTGTTTTGCATAAGAAAATTTTCAGGATGGACTTCAAAGAGTAACTATGTTTCGATTAGTTTGTGGGAGCAAAAACTAGAGAAATTATAGGTGAAAATTTGCTCTGTGGGTTAATTTCCTCACACTTCCGAGGTTTATCATTTGGCACCTTCGAAAGCCCCTCTGTGTCAGATCCCATGCCCTGCGTGTGGTATTTTGTGTAATCCAGAAGCACTGGGTAGATCCAGAAACTTCATGCATGGGGTTGGTCAGCCATGCTGCTTTAAGATGGTCAAAGGCTAGAAAGAGCTAGAACTCCTAGGGCAAGTGGCTTGTTAGTCCCAGTGGAGGAACCCTGTGAACACAACCAGTGATGGCTGAAGAGGACAGAGAAGCTGAGGGTCTGGGAGACAGGTGGCTCTGAGGAAACACGGGGAGGCATATAAAATTTGTTTCCAATGCAGTATTCTGTATAGAAATTTGAACAAGACCAATGTTTTTCGGTGTCTACTGTGGTATACAGATAATTTTAGGTGAACTGTGAATAAATAAATTTTAAATGCTAAATTTAAATTTAAATGTTTTAATGTTTGTTAGGAAAAAATAACTAGTACTTTAATGTAATAATACTATATATTATATTTAAAACAACAATATGTTTTTCTTTGCAGATAAACCTTTCAAAACAAAAATTACAAAAAAAAAAAGGAATTAAGTAAATCAGAATGTAGATTATATGTAGATATAACAAAAGTTGCTCTATAATGATTGAAATTTAGAAATACCGGATCAGATCATTCTTCCAATTCCGATGTTCATGATTTGATAAATGACTTCACAACTCTGCGCTAGTAGTAATAATAGCTGCAAAGATGCTGTAAACACAAGAATTTCAGTGTGTGAATTGCTTTGGCTTGGATTTGATTTTAGAATCCTATACTTTTTCTCAATAAAGCTCTGCTGGCTTCCAAGTTTGGTTTTACAGTGCCCCACTTTTTCTTTCATTAAATATTTATTTTCTCCAGTCCCTGAAAGTGAGGGGTGGGGGTGGGGGGAAGTAAACCTAACAGTCATTTGTAGGAGTACTTATTACCTCTCTCCAAAGTGAAGCATTACCACTAACCAAAATGATTCATCTTCATCCTTCATTAGAGTGTGTTACTCACTGAAGTGGTTTATGGCCAAATGGAGTTGCTGGCCTTGCAGATTCTGTTTGGGAGGTATTGAATCAAATGTGTACTTGATGTCTAGATAAATCATGTCTCAGATTTCCTTGGTAGAATTTGTGTTAATTTCTTAAACTAGCTGGCAAAAGACATGAAAATCTACTAAGAAAGCATGCTAGTATGTGGACATGATTCTGAGATGGTTTCTCATGAAATATACCTTCCCTTAAATGCATACTTAAGTGAATAATTAGAAGATTTTATTCTTTGCAATGACTAAAAACTAAATAAAATGTATGAAAAGATGAGGGCATATTTTTTAATTTAGCACTTTTGAAACTTTTTACAGAACAGAATAGTGCTGCTGGGATAGATCTGGTAAAATCAATAAAAACTGGGACTTTTTATCAAGCTGTACCCTTCCCTGTAGACTATAGTGTTTCTTGATATAATTTAAAAAATTATTTCAGAGATTCCATCCCAATTTTTTTATGGGTGACTCTCATTTATTCCTTAATGAAAATTTGACATAAAGTTCTTTTGACGACAATCCTGTAAAGGTAATAATAATAACAGGTACTATTTATTAAAGCACTCATATGCTAGGCACTGGTACTATGTACACTGTATACATTAGTTCATTTAGTTCTTATCATGACACCATAAAAAGGGTATTAGTATTTTCATTTTACAAAAAGGAAAATAAGGCTAATTAACTTGTCTAAGATGGCACAATTGGAATTTGAATTTTGTTTGTCTATTTGCATAGCCTGTACTTCTAAACATTATGCTACTTCTTCAAAGGCTATAGCTAGAGAAAAGCAAGAGCAGAAAAGATCAACTTGAGATATATCACCCTGGTCATTGCCAAAAGTAAGAGATTAGAATAGTGAATAATACATAAATAAGATTATAAGAAATAAATGTTGTCAATCGGGGGTGACCTTCTTTTTGAAAGATGACCTGGTTGACAGTTCTGTGGACTGGTTAAACTTTCTTCTTCCCAAAATCTCACTTATCTTGAATTAGAAAGAGTATTTAAGGTATCAAGAGTATTGAAGAGTATTTAAGTATTTAAGATATTAAGGTACCTAAACATAGTTACTCACTTTCTGGTTTAAATAGTTAAATATGTCAAGATAGATAATGCGTCAGGAAACTATAGCCCTGAAGAAACTCTGAATCCAGAAATTAGAGTTGGACCTTATTGTTCTATGATTAGCTTGAGCTATAAAGCTTTTATGAGAATGAATGGAGATCATTTCAATTTGAGAAAAGATATAGGATTGGAGTCCTAGGCAGGGAAAAAGATGGAAGGAACAGTTACTCTAAGAACGAATCCTAAGAAAAGACAGTAATATTAGTAGACCCAAATTAAGATCATTAGATCATGATATTTTAGCACCTTGGATGTAATAATGGGAAAGGTAAATGAAAGTAATTACTTTTTAGGCTGGAACTGGAGAAATGTAAGTGTTTTGGGGAAAGTGAGTTGGAAAGATGGAAGGTGAGAATATATAATCATCACTCTGTTTCTATGCCTTGGGTTTATTTGGCTTATGTGAAGCTCTGGTCACACTAGCAGTGGAAACATGGTTATAGAAAGCAGAGGAGATATGAGATTAGTCTGATACCGAAGTAGGCCACATTCTTCTAGGAAAGTCATGGGCCCCCAGATTGTAACAACAGCCTCAATGTTGGTCTCACAGGTTGGACATTCAGCAGTGGCCATAACTAAATCAAGCATTAGTAAGAGGGAAATCATGCTGCCGGGCTCACAGTCTTCATTTCTTTAATAATGACAGTGTAGTAGCTGATGACAGAGTCTGGCTTATGTCAACTAGTCAAGTCATTTAGTCTATTTAATTATTACCATTATTGTGTTTTTCAATGTGGTTGCTTTCCAGTGGGCATTACCATGCAATTCGATGTTTATCACATTTATGTGCCCACTCTTCTAGGTTCTTCTATAAGCTCTTCTCTATGCCTTTTGTCCCTGATCCTCAAATCATTTTCCTTCTAGCCCCCTGACCAACCAGTCAAGCTGTTTAGCACTGTCCATATATATTCTTACCTTAGCCGCTTTTATTTCAACAAAGTAGTTGAGTACATACATCTCCAAAACTTTACCCATTGAAAGGATTTCCCTTACCATGGTCTTTCAGGTCACCCCTAAGAGGGGCTGTAATACAGCAGCCATCATCTTCAGCTTGCACACACATAATGAGCAGACTCATTTGTGAACCAGTCTTAGTCTTTTCCCTTCTCCATTAGCTGGTCATAAAGGCATCTTTCCCACCTTTCCCCCCATAGCCATGGGTGTGAGCTGATGAAGAGGCAGAAATATACTAGTGGTGGATGACATGGAAGTCTGAACCACCAGCTTATGCAGCTTACTTGTACCCTCTGGCCTTACTCGTGGTCAGTATTCTACCTAAATTTATTGTTCCTGCCTATGATGTTGCTATTATGCCTATCTATGACTGGTGCATCTGACCACACACAACTTATGATAAGAAGCTCTAGCTGCATAGTCTCTTGATCTCTGAAGGTCATATATTACATCTCCCTTAGGTGTCAGTAACATGCTCGTTGTTTTTGAAAAATATATAGTTCTTTGCTGTAGATGGCACAGCCTTGCACCAGATCCCTAGATGATCTATATTGTGATTATTCTATTGAAGCTTGTCATAAACTTTACAAAGCATCCTTTCCCACTGTAGGTGCCTTTAGTGCCATAGGATCTGCTATGAATTATGGCCCAAGTAACAGGACTCTGTACCATAGTGTAGATCCGATGCAGAGATGTTTCTTGTTTTGAGTCCAACTCAAAGACATATGCCTCTGTGTCACTTTGAAAATGGGTCAGAACACTATTTTCAAGTGTGGAATATGCTGTCTCTAGAACATACAGAGACCTGCTGGATGACTGAGTTTCTTGCCTGGTGTTGGAAGTTGTAAGGTGTAATAATTTCTTGTTTATTCTTGAGGCAATATCGAGGAATTCCCTAGGCAATCATATCTCTGAAAATTTCACACATGTGGGATACTAAATCTTCAGAGTTTATCTTTCTTATCCTGGAATGAATGCTTCTTACCAAGGAGTCTATCATGCTTGTCACTTCTTGCTCATCTGGTTTGATTCCCATGATCTCATCAACATAATACACCATTAAATGTTCTGTGGAATGTTAGAATGATCCAAGCCCCTTTCTTTAAATTCTTGGTAGAGGATGGGAGAGTTAACATAGTCCTTGGTCACCAGTGTAAATGTTTTCTGTTTATCTCATGAGAATACAGAGTGCTTCTGATCTTTCCTCTTGATAGGAATGGAGAAGATGGCATCGACCAGATCAAAGGCAATATTCAGTGTTGCTGGGGCTATGCTGATCTACTGAAGCAGAAATACCATATTTGGCAAAGCCATTGCAATTGAGACCACTACTTTCTGAGTTCGCATTAGTTTACTGCCATTTGCTAGCATCCAAGTTTGTAATCTTGAGTCAGGCAACTCCCTTTAAAAGAGAAGAATGTTTGAAGAGAGACTCAGCTGTGAGTCATCTACTGCCAATGCTCCAAGCAGCTGGAAGAATGAATGCATCAGTCCAGAAGGTGGGATCTGAGCAACACATCACAGCATACACTACAAACAAGCTCTTTTAGTGATTCTTAGACACAATAAAGTTGGCGTGCTCTCTTCAGGGAGGTAACCCTATCTTCCTCAGCTGTGAATTTAAAATCTGTCTCCTTTGGATCATTGGAAAATGTCCAATTTGGGTTTATATTCCCATATACCATGCACACACGTATCACATACAACACATGCATGCACGTACACACACACACATTCCTAAATAGGAATGCGTTGTACACCATCTCACTATATTTACATTCCTTTGCTTTTGCAAACCACACATCTTATAGATAAAACAAAATGAGAGACTTTAAAAATTACTGCAAGGCCTATTCATGGTTGTGGTCAGTTATTATTATGTGCAATGGTACAAATTAAGATTCTATCAGCCAGATCTTGTGAAAGGGACAACTCTGCATGGCACACTGGTTACTAGGCATGAAACTTGGACCCAGATTTCCTGGGTTATGGGTACTAGCTATAGTTCCACTTTTTTTTTCTTTTCTAATAAAAATAGAGGTAAGTAAGCAAAAACAGACTATTTTGGAATTTACTTTGAGTTATCTCTAATTTGAGTCTAAAAAATCAACTATTTATAAGCTTCTGAGATTATTAGTAATAGTTGAGATATAGTACATGCCCGATTATGACATATCAAAGTGAGAAAACACAACAGTTAAAAACTATTGCTTTAGTGCAAACTTTACAAATTTGTCTGTGCATCAGAATCATCTGGAGTCTTGAATAGTCCAGATTCCATGTCCCCTCCTTTCACATGAATTCAAGATATAGACTAGTTCTATCACCCCTAAATTTCCCCATGTCCTTTTATAGTCAACTTCTCCCCACATACCCAGATCCTGGCAACCACAGATTTATTGTTCCCATAGTTTTGCCTCTTCCAGAAAGTCATATAAAAGAAATCATGGCTTTTCACTCTTGGTTTCTTTCACTTAATACAATGCATTTGAGATTCATCTACGTCATTGCACGTATCCATAGTTCATTCCCTCTTACTGCTGAGTAGTATTACACTATATGGATGTACTAGTCACCAGTTGAAGGACATTTGGGCTGTTTCCAGTTTTTGATGAGTCTTAGTGAAGCTGCTATAAATGTGCATATAGGATATTGTGTGAACATAACTTTTTATTTATTGGGTAAATCCTAGAGATGGATTTCTGGGTCATACGGTAAGTATAGAATTAACTGTATAAAGAACTGCCCAACTATTTTCTAAAGTGGCAGTACCATTGTGCCCCTGGCCCCAGAAATATGTGAGTTCTAGTTGTCCCATGTCTTGTCATCACTTGATAGTGTCCTTATTTTAATTTTTTCAATCCTAATGAGTATGTAGTTTATCTTACTCTGGTTTCAATTTGCATTTTTCCAACAGCAGGTACTGTTTTAACATACAGTTAGTTAGGTTTGAGAATTTGACTCTGAATCTCTGTTCTGCCACTTTCTAGTGGAGTCACTTCAAATAGAAAAAAAATACTCTGTCTCGCAGGACTGATATGCAGTTAAATGTGAAATGTATATATAGACCAAGGTAGAATGCCTGGCCTATAAAAAATATTCTATAAACATGGGTACTCATGAGTTTTTTCAATTAATTCTGTTCTCAAAATTCTATTTTTAACAACACCAACAGCAACAAAAACACTTTCAAGTACTGTAAAATAACCTAGACCCAGGTAGACCCAACCAGCCATTTGGTTGTGTCCAGATTAAGGTTTCCAGGACACTAGTTACACAGGTACATGTTCCCCAATAGACTCCCAAGTCTAAGAGAAGGCACTTGCAGCTGATATGAATGAGTTTATGTTTTACCTGAAGCATTATAATGTTCTCTGTTCTTGTCTTACTGGATAATAAAAGATGCATTGATGATACCAATTACAAAGTGTGAGTTTGATTTATAGCTCTTTGTTACTTTCTCTGGCAGTCACCACACAATAGGAAAATCCACACACAGCAATCTAAAGACAATTTAGGCTGAAATGGTTCTTTGCAATTTAGGTATTTAATTAGGGGTTTTAAAGCTTAATTAAAAAGTTAAATCATTTGTCTTTATTTCTGAAACAATGCTATTGTAGATGGTTCAATTATGTAAAATAAAACATAATAAGATATGTATTTCCTTGTCTGAAGTTATAGCGTTGTTCACACATAACAGCACAGCCCCATAAAATGTACTTGAGAAGATAGAACAAAATTGAAATATAGAGTCATTAAGTAAGTATTGAAAGTAACTTCTGGTCTGTGAAGTTGTTTTTCTCTCCTTTGTTTCATGGTCCTTGCAACATATGAATTTTTCCTCCCAAAATGTAAATGATAAGAAAAAAACATTTAAAGTATATTACCTACAATTCCATCCAAAATGTGTACCAAAAAAAAAAAAAAAGATGAAGCTTTTCATCAATCTTCAGTTATTTAGCACTAGGGAAAAAACTGCATTGCTTGTTTCTGAGTAATCAGAAACATCCTTCAGGTACATAAATGCACTTTCTAATTTTTAAGGAGCTACATCTAGGCCTCCTACTGACCTAAGCTCTGGGCCTCTTTATTTCTGACTCTTGGGTCGCCCTCTCTCTCCACATATTCTAGGGATTCAATCTGCTATTCTCTCTTCTCAAAGCTGCCTTCATTTTGTGGAATGTCGTTTGCAAAGTATGTGAAAAACGTACATGAGATTAAATACTTGGGTTGTAAAAATGTCGATATTATATGAAATTGGGACGTACTGGAAAACCTTTGGTATCTGAATGCTCTTAAATTTGGTAGGTTATAGGATATGCATGATTATATCATTATACCTGGACAAGATCAAGAAAGCAGATACCAGCTGACAGCCTATATTGCAAGAGAGCTGGATGCAGCGAGAAGTGAGGGTAGTGTTCTGAGATGACTTATGTATAGCCAGCACCTATGCTCCTAAGATATCTACTCTCAATCCTGTCTGCGTATATTGTAGGCAGATGAAATATGAATATAAAGAAAATACTGTGTAAACACTTCTTATTGGATAATGTCTCTATTAGCAGCAGTCCCAACCTTTTTGGGACCAGGAACAGGTACTCTTATGAGCATCAAATGCCTGATGATCTGAGGTGGAGCTGAGGCAGGGATGCTAGCGCTGGGGAGCGGCTGCTAACACAGATGAAGCTTCCCTTGCTTGCCTGTTGCTCACCTCCTGCTGCCTGTGGCCTGGCTCCTTACAGGACCTGGACCTGTACTGGTCGGGAGGGGAGGGGTCGGTTTGGGGACCCCTGGCTATTAGGGTTTCAGAAATTGTATGGATAATGTCTGTGAACTGTGGAAGTTAGATTTTGATGGGAATAAACAAAGATACCAGAGCTTGATGAGAGAATAGCTCCACCTTATGGCTATAGAAGAGGCTGATTGCTATTGTGGTGTTAATGTCCTCAGGTAAATAAAATGATCACAATCTAAGATAATAGAGATTGCCTGGGCCTGGTGTCTCTACTACAGGAAGGGAGTGCCTGGGGGAGGGCTAGGGGTAAAACATTGTTTCTTTACCTTCTCACTTCTAAGGAAATCTGCAAATAGGCCCCTTGTTTCTGTAGTGGATCCTGTGGTGAGATTTAGAGTCCTCCTTCAGAATTGAGCTACTTCTTACCCAAGATTTGGGATTGTTAGCAGTTGATGTCTCTCAACTGACTCCTCTCTGGGACTTGCCTTCAGTGGAACAGTCTCCTGCTCCAGGTCATAAGCCTCCCTGGGGCCAATATGTACCCAAAGACTGGTCAATGCAGTGGTATAAAATCTTGTTTTCTGGTATCTGTTCAGGAAACTCATGAAGGATAATCCTAACTCCACAGTGGCCCACATAGGAATGGTTAAATTTGCAAAATCTGGGGTTTAATAATATATCTTTGCTAAAGAATGGAGGCTTAAATAAGACTACCATACCTACTAGCTATGATAAGGCCTTGAGCTAGTGCCTATCTTTTCGATATGAAGAACTCTTTCGGAATAATAATAACTTTCTTTTAGTACTTAAAATTACTTTATATGTATTAACTCATTTAATCTCTATAAAATAGGTACTTGTCTTTGATGATGAGGTAATTTCAGCTCCATTGTGTTCATCTTCGGTGGTACCTTCTATTTGTTACAGTTTTGTTTTTTTTTTTAATGAAAACTCTGAGAATGTGAGAGCTGCTTTTTCTATTAATAGAATAAATATTGATCTACATTGCTGGTTTTGTAATCATTCATAATTATAAAGCTAGAAAGAAATAGAATCATAATACAATAATATCTGGGTTGTTTTAAGGAATAGTCCCATGGCCTGGTTATTCTCTTGCCGGAGTCTGAAATGGATATTGCTTCTCCAGGGCTGAGGTAGCCAAATGGGTTAGTCTTGCTCACTCTAGTGCTATCATTTAGGTATTCTGTTTGGGGAAAATACTCTTAAAGTTTTTTTTTTTAGATATTTTTTAAAATGAAAAATTATTGAATTAATGAATTTGTTGTTGTGAATGTTTGTTTAACAACTGCTTTCTCTCTTGCTTTTATTATTTTGCTCCTGCCTACCCTTTCTTCTCCCCCTTTCTCCTTCCCTCCCTCATCATCCTCATTTTCTATTCTCATCTCCTTCCCTCCTGGCTTATACTGGTTCTGTCTTCACCTTGATCTCCTTCAGCTTATTTTTTCTGATTTTTTAATGTTTTTCTACCTGTTTCCTTTTTTTTTTTTTTGTTTTTACCCATTTTGATTCTTCACTTATGCCTTCATTCCATATTTGGGACCCATTGGAAGTTTTTAAACAAAGGAATGATGTGGTCAGATGTATTTTTGGAAAGTTCATCTGTTGGTTGTATTTAGGTTGGAATGTGGGTGGGACAGAGGTTAAGATTAGAGGGGAGAGTGAGAGAGAGAGAGAGAGAGTCAGAGACAGAGAGAGACAGAGAGACAGAGGAACAAAGGCATACATTATTTCATTAGAGAAGTTTGACTCTGAAAGAATAAAGAAAATGTAGTGTTGCTGTCATTGTTGCATTGTTCATGGTAGCAGAAGTATTATAACATAGAAGAGATTTTTATATGTTTAAAACCAGTGGAGAAATTGCTTAAATATACTAAAGAATGAGGTTGAAGATAGAAAAGGTAATGGAACAAAAGAATCAAGCAAGTACCTAGAGAAGGTGGGATGGAGTCAAGGACACAGGTGGGGAGTTAGTCTTGAAATGTTTTTTTGTGAAAAAAAGAAAGCTTAAGTTACGTTAGACAAAAATGTTGAGGTGTATGTGTGTGTATATGCACGCGCATGTGTCTGTATGTCTAGAGGCTGGAGGGGTGGGGTAATGAAGGTTGAGATAATTAGTGTCAAATGGCTTAGATCAGTGGTTTTTACCACTAGCTGCACATTAGAATTACTTGGGGAGTTTTAAAAAAATACTGACATGTAGATTTCATGCCCGGCCGATTAAATCACAGTCTCTAGGGGTGGAGCCTAGACCCCAGTATTTTTAAATACTTCCAATGTGAGTCTAATGTGCAGTCACAGTTGAAAGCTACTGGCCTATATCTTCTT
This sequence comes from Eidolon dupreanum, assembly GCA_028627145.1. NCBI lineage: Eukaryota > Metazoa > Chordata > Mammalia > Chiroptera > Pteropodidae > Eidolon > Eidolon dupreanum. The sequence continues at coordinate 58,454,041 of CM053510.1, read as the reverse complement.
AGTAACATGGCAGGAATGTTTCCTGCTGTGAGCAAGGCAAGTGGTGTGAGAATAAGACAAAGTTTAGGAGAGAAATAATTTAAGTGACTGGGAAAATTCAATGGAAAATCAATAAATTATATTAAAAATGTTTTGAGGAGTCCAGGAGGCCCAAATGATATTAACCAGTTTGGTGCACAGACAGAATTGTGATGTTCCATAGAACTGAGATGCTTGGCATCTCAGGAGTGGGGAAAATAAACATTAGGGTTATTCAGAGTAGAGACCTGGCATTGCTGGGCATGAGGATCACCTGAGAATCTTTAGAAAGATATAAATTCCAGGAATCTACCTCTAGTTAGCCTTTTTTAGTAGAACAGTAAATCTGGAAAGGGGCTGCAATCTGTATTTTTTAGCAGCATCCCTGGTGTGGAAGCCAGTGCAGACTAGAATTTGGAAACAACTGAAATAGATGGTAGACAGTCAAGGAAGAGAGGCAAAAATTCTGTGACTATAATGCTTGTATGGCTGAAATATTAGACCCTGAGATTTAGCTGGGTAGGGAAGCAAATAGAGACAGATGGGCACAGAAGAGTAAGAAGCCGAGGAGGTACAGAGATAAACTACAGTGGGGTACTGCAACAAACTAAATGCTTGTGTACCTCCAAATTTATATGATGAGATCCTTAACCCAATGTGATGATGTTAAGAGGTGAAGCCTTTGAGAGGCAATTAGGTCATGAGGATGTAGCCCTCATGAATGGGATTCATGCCCTTATGAAAGGGGCCCCAGAGAGTTCTCTCATCCTCTTTCTACCACGTGAGGGTACAATGAGAAATCAGCGGTCTGCAACCTGAAAAAGGCTCTCACCAGACCTGACTATGCTGGTTCCCTGGTTCTGGACTTTTAGCCTCCAGAACTGCAAGAAATAAATTTCGGTTTTTCAATAAGCTGCTCTGTAGGATTCTGTTACAGCAGCCCAAACTAAGTACAGAACAGAATTGCTGGCAGAAGGAGAAGGAAGATTTACAGACAATGAAGCATTCTGGCAAAAATAGCATGTTGAGACTATGGTCAAGAGAGGAAATTCAGTGTCTAATTTTAAATTTTATCTTATGTTTTCTTGTTTCAAATCTTCTCCTTCCTGCCTGAGACAGAAAAAGAAACCTAAGAATACAGATCATGGCACTATATTAATTTTCTAAGGCTGTTGTAACAAATACCATAGACTGGGTAGATTAAATGGCAGAAATTAATTTCTCACAGTTTTAGAGGCTAGAAATCTGAGATCAAGGTGTCATCAGGGTTGGTTTCTTTTCATGCCTCTCTCCTAGGCTTGTAGATGGCTGTTTTCTCTGTATGTTTTTATATGGTCTTCTCTTTGTGCATGCCATCTGTGTCCTAATTTCCTCTTTTTACAAGGAGACTGGTCATATTAGATCAGGGCCCATCAATTTGACCTAAATTTTTTTCAATTACTGCTTCAAAGGCCATGTCTCCAAATACAGTAGCATTTTGAAGAACTGGATGTTAGGACTTTAACATATGAATTTGGGGGTGTATTAGTCTGCTCAGGCTGCTATAACAAATACCACAGACTGGGTGGCTTAAACAACAGGAATTTATTTTTCACAGTTCTGAAAGCTGGAGAATTCAAGATCAAGGTGCCCACCAATTTGGTTTCTACTGACAACTCTCCTCCTGGCTTGTAGATGGCCACCTTCTCATTATTTCCTCACCTAGCTGAGTGGAGGTAGAGAGAGGGAGAGGAGAAAGAGTACTCCCAGTGTCTCTTCTTATAAAGACACCAATCCTTTCAGATTAGGACCCCGATTTATGGCCTTATTTAACCTTAATTGTTTCCTTACATGTCCCATCTCAAAATATTGCCACACTGAAGGTTATTACTTCAATACATAAATTTGGGAGGAATACAGACATTCAGTCCATGATATGATGATGGAGGGAACATAATTCAGCTCTATAACAGGCATCAAACCTAGGCACATAGTGCTAAAACTCTCCGCTAAAAGAAAAGAAAACCACAAATACGCTTTGTTGTTGTTGTTGTTGTTGGCTTTTCAGAAATCAAGATAAATCTTCCAATAGTCTCACAGCTCAAGTCTAGGTTAAAGACAGAGTGAGTATGTGCTAAACCAACTTTCCCAAGCAGCTTTGCCATCACTGCTAGTTCTCGACCAAAGGTACTAGGTCTTTCAGGCACTGCTCTCTGTGTAAACTGTCTCCTAACTCATCAGGAATGATGGTCCTGGCTTGATAATATAAACAATTTCCCTTTTTTCACCTCTATGGGGAAATAAATTTGGGTCATTAGCATCATATTTAAAATCTAACTTATGTTATTTATTGATATGTATTTGTATTAAAACTGCCTAACAATCAGTGTAAGACAGAAAAAGGGATTTTAAGAATATAAGCTATCAGTGGTATTTTAGTGACTTGGGTTTGATGTTAATTATTCTCCAGTTGTATCCTGAATACTGAAAGAGAAGAATATTCTCATTATCACCTCTCAGAGTTTATCCCAGAATCCTCCTGGAACCACAACTGTGGAGAAATTTGATATAGGCACAAAGATGCCATGGTTTTATCTTAAAAGCTCCTTTTCTTTTTTTTTTTTGAAACAATTCAATTGAAGTATAAACTGCATGCCATAAAATTCATTCATTTTTATTGTACAATTCAATGAATTTTAGAAATTTTACAGAGTTGCGCAGCCATCAGAACAATTCAATTTTAGAACATTTCCGTCACCCCAATATCTCTCCTGCCCTTTTACAGTTACTCCCCTTTCCTACCTCCAGCCCTGGACAACTACTAATGTGCTTTCTGTCTCTATAGGTAAATACCTAAAGGTATAAATATAGGTAAATGCCTAAAGGCTTTAGTTATTGTTTCTTTCTAGGTCCTATAGTTATATACTGGTATGACTGAAAGCTAAATTTTCTAGAATTAGCCTGCAAAGATTGTCTCTTAAGCTTAGTATGGTCTCTTCAGGCAAGGCGTTGTAGAGGTGTGTGAGGTCCCCCCTATTTTGAGTTTAAATTGTTTTCCACTGTGAATCAGACAAATCTGCTAGGGGCAGGCCTGCCAGACACTGCAAAAGATGTGAACTCATCCTAAGAAAAAAGAGATTCTGTGACTGTCACAGTATCTGCCTGTCACAGTTGTCTCCTGCCTCAGTTTCTACATGTACTTACCTAAAACTGGATTACCTCGTTTATTTGAATTATATAAGAGGAATATAAAAATATAAAATTATGAACAGTTTACATTCTGTCCAATCCCTCTTGTCTTCTAATTTTGTCATGTGCTTTGCAATTCAAAAATTCTACTTCCTGGACATATGTCAGTAAAATAAAAATTGACATGATGACTTTTTCTTCAAATCTCCTAAGTTAAATTTTAGGTTAATTCTAGTTGTAATGGTTTTTAAAAGTCAATTTAGCCATCAGGTCAATTTAATGATGTTGGAAAAAAGTCTAAAGTCAACTTTATTGTGATATATTACTCCTTTTGCTAAAGGTTAAGTCACACATTTACTTAACCTACTAGCTTGTCTTTTATTTCATGGATAATTATTAGAGATCCTTGATGCAGTCAAGACAGTCAAATGACATAAAGAAAGTGTGGCAAGTCAACTTGTTAAAACTGAATTATTTTTATTTCTAAGGGATGACAACCTTTTATTATTTCTAACATCTATAAGGGGGCAAATGAGTAGTCTAAGAAAATTGATTTTATTACTTAGGAAATAGAAGCCTATTATTTTCATTCCAGTAATGTTGCCAAATGGTCATCACATTTAAATATTTTTTTCTAAGTGAGTCCTTTCTGACTATCTCTTTATGTTCTTCACTGAAAGCAAAAGATGTAGTTTACTGTGAGCATGATACATAAAAAGGCAGAGGTAATGCTGTGGGTTGAAAGGATGAGCTTTTCCTCATTGTATAATTGAAACATGAAATAGTAAACATAAATCATTCATTTAATTGTATGCTGTCAAAAATGAGACTGAAAATGTTATTTAAAATATTGCTTTATCTATGCTTAACGTGCTCCTAAGAGATTGAGGCCACACACAGTTTATAATCTTTCCTCTTTCTTTTTCTACTTTCCACACAGGTTAATTATATTCACATACCTTTTCTACATTATTTATTAGAAAGCTTCTGATTATGCCATCCACATCAGCATTCAGAGCTTGGAAAGCCAAAATAAGTACAATACTTATGGGGGGGCGCGGGAAACACCTTATGTAAAGATAAATGCAGAGATTAGGGTAATGCATCTACCCTAATGATTTTATTACTTAGGAATGCCAAAGATTGCAGGAAAATGACCAGAAGCTAGAAGAGAGGCATGGGACAGAGTCTCCCACACAGTCCTCAGAATAAATCAGCCCTGCTGACACCTTGGTCATAAACTTTTGGCCTCCAGAACTGTGATATATTAAATTTCTGTTAAACCACCTAGTCGTGGTACTTTATTATGGCAGCCCTAGCCAATTAATAAACAAGGTTTTTACTAACTTCTCTGTGCCACAGTTTCTTCATACATATTTATATAAATACATAACCATATTTACCTCTAGGTTCTTGTTAGATTACATGAATTAATAAACATAAGGTGGTTAGAACTGTGCATGCCACATAGAAGCATCGGGTAGACATTACCATGTGGTTGAATTGACAACCATTCTTGTTTCCTTCTCGTTTGCTAAGTGCTAAATAACATCTTATTTGAAAGATGAGTTTTACTCCTTACTTGAAGATCTATAATTCTCTACTGACATAAAGAAAATAGAAAACAGATTTTTTTGGGCTTAGAATGGTGGAAGTCAGAGGTTTGAGACAGAAGATAGAGCAAATCAAAGTGGCTAGTTTCAGAAGGTTAAAGTTCTTTTCCCCCCAGGAAGTTAGAATTTTAGAAGAAAAATAATGATTCAAAAGGTGTAAGAGGCAAAATATCAATACTTTTAGAAAAAGAAAGCAGAGTTGTTAGAGTTTAGCGGCTTGGCAGTTGTGGGCCCACCTTTCCTTAGGCGATGGGCATACATGTGACCCAACGAATATCATCCGGGTGGGCTTCTGGAAGTCCAATCTTGACTACAAGAATAAAAAGACTAAAAATGAATGGATTCTGTAGTATAGTGGTTAGGGCACACATTTCAGGTACAGGCTGTCTATATTTGAATTCCGACTCTATCACTTACCATCTGTGTGACTTTGGGATATGTTTAGCCTCCCTGTACTCAGTTTCTTCAAGTGTAAAATAAGAATGATAATAGTAGCTATCACATCCGTGCCAGCTATTGTTCTTGGTGTTAAGTATGCATCAGTGAGTAAAACACACATTGTTTTTGCCTACATGGAACTTTCAAACTTTGAGAGAGATAGAGACCAAATAGATAAAAATGAATATTTATTACAAATTATAATATGTACATGTGTTATGCAAAATGCTTCAAACAGCACCTAGCATATAGTTAGCAACACGGGTATTTACTCATTTATCTTAATAGCAGTGTTCTGACCACACATTATCCCTATTGTTTCTGATTCTTAGCTCTCTGGAGGTATCTTAGCTCCTGTACATTTCTGAGCTTAGTTCGCTGCCTGTCCCATTGATGCTGAAAACTCCAGTATAGCTCTACTAAATTTCCTTTTGCTTAATTTAGCCAGAGAACTCAAACTGATACAGTAGTTATTGGGTTGTTGTAAGGATTAAATAAGATTGTATATATTAAGCATGTATATTCTCAATCAATATCAATTCTGGGAGGGGCAACCTAGGTATATTGAAAGTAGAAAGGATAGAGTCAGACTGAGAGTGAACAGCTGAATAGAAGTAGACAGAAAAATCATAGCACATGGATTTAGTGTAACGGAGACCCAGAGGATTGTATTATGATAAGGGAGGGCTAGCTTTCATTTATAGGGTCAAATTTTGAGAGTGGTGAACGGGTCAGTCTGAGAATTTCACAGAATGCAGACTTGAATGGAATGTATTAAAGTTACTGTTTAACTGTTGACAGTATTGCCCCCAGAAGATTTAACCTAGTATATGGAGTCCTATTGAGAAGCAAACCTTGTCTTCTTTTTTCGTGTCACCTGAGGAGCAATTCTATAAAAACAACCTTTGAAGCATATGGTCTTTATTTTTGGCATGAAATACTACAAAAGAAAAACAAATAAAGAATGGTAAAGCTATTTGTTTGACACCAATCCATGTAGATTCATTAATGTAAGGTATAAAGGTATACATTTTAAACCCAGGAGGAAAGGCAATATTGTGCTGATGGATGCAATATCATAAATATGCACATGCATATTCATATGTTGCCAATTATTCTTTTGAAGCTGTATAAATTACACATTTGAAAACTAAGAACTGAAAGCATGATACATATGGGAAACTCTTCAGCATTCCGAGATAAAAATTGAATGAAAGAGGATTACTGCAAAAGCTCTTCCTGTCAAGTTTCTTCTATTCCATTTCTAATCACCAAATCTTAGTCCTTTTAACTACCCCCATAGCCCAATTATTCTTTAGGCATCAGGAAACAGGAAGCACTCTAACCCTTATTTGTTCCCAGTGCCAAGCTCATACTTGGCTTTCGAAGATAATCTATTAGCCTGAATTAAAGTACTAAAGAATAGTCAGCTCCAACACTTTCAACCATGTCATCAGCTTAATCAACATCCACGCATTCATTCTGTAAGTATTTATATACTATTTTTTGCCTTGTACCGTCCTTCATATTGGGTACGCATTGTAAATAAATACTGTTATACAGTTCTTGTTCATATAGAGCTCTCAAGCTAGTGAGGAAGACAGTAAAAAGAAAAACAAAGGAATATATATTTTCAAAGTGCGGTGTGTGCTCTGAGGGAAATGAGCTGGTAAATAGAGATGTAGAAAAAGGAGTGGGGTGGTACTGGGGAGGGGGGACCTATTTCAATGGGGTCCACTTGGAGATAAGGCCTTCTCTGTAAAGTGAAGGACGAAGATATGAGACCTGGTCCCAGGTCTCAGAAAGATCATTCTCAGGGGTTAAAAGGGAATGACAGTGCCTGTGGCTGGTGTGCAGAGGTGAAGATGTCTGTGTGTATACAGGCTGCTTTGTGGTGCCTGTTGCTGGAGCTGGAGCATATCCCGGGTTGGTGGGTCCTGCATATTATTTTTCTTTTTACAGTTCTCGAGTTTTATTTTGATAAAGGAATGACTAGAGGCTAGCAGAATCAGGAGAAGGTCGGGATTTTATTTCTCTGGTCCCCAAATAACTGCGTTTCTTGGTGGAGCCCTGTCCTGGCTAGAGACCTTATGACCAACCGTCTGGATTCTGCGAGAGTTTTGTCACCTCATTCATCTGTTCTTTTTAGTGTCATTAGTTCTTTTAGTGTCTGACTACTTCTCACCTATCCTGGGGTCCAGAAAATAACAAACTGTAAGCCTTCCTGTGAGCTTTTCTTAGTGTTTCAGGAACGGCCTTCTGGTCTCCTGAAATCTCAAATATATTTACCCTTTCCTTTATGCCAGTGTTCTGTTAGTGCTATTTCTTCCCATGTAGGGGGAAACGGGGGAAAAAGGCAATTAGACAGAAAGTGATGTTAGCTATTAATGAAAAATTATGGCAGAGGGCACAGAAAGCACTTCCAGAATTTGAGAGTCAAGGCTATAACATACAATTCTGGCATCTGGGGACAAGCCTCAGGAAGCATTCTTTTCAATGCATTCCTACCCTCTGTACCCTGCACAAAAGGATCCTAACTGGTGGACTCTTTATGCTTGATCTTAGGTGTCTGACTTGATTTCAAAGAACTAGCAGAGGCCTTATCTAGGGTGAGTAACAAGCACACTGGGGAAGCTGAAGGCTGGCAGGAGGAGAGAGGGGGAGACACAGTTATGAGCTATCCTAGATAGGAGCCTTAGAAATAGAGATTCAGATGTGGGGTTTATTGTGGGAGAGTTCTTCAGGAAGGACCTCTTAGGGAGAAAGCAAAGGAGAAAAGGTGAAGGAAAAGAATTGACGAAGGATGCCATCTCTAGTCAAGTTAGCCTTGTTTTGAACCAGGATTTGGGGATGGGGACTGTGGTACTTAAACTTCACCAAAGAATTGACCCCTTTGAGGCATGGAGTTGGCTTTTGTACCCCAATATAAGTAAGTAACTGGTCATAAGCAAACCCCATAGACCATGGAGCAAGAGGATGTTAAATTCTCAGGGAGGAAGCTCCATCATCTAGGAGAGGGTCTTCAATACCTACAGCAGCTGGGGATTGTAAAGGGATCTGAGGGGGATGTGCTACTCAACACTGACCTCATGGATGCTTAAAAGTTTGTACAATAGATACAAATAATTGTAATTTTTAAAATTTTGATATATTGAAAGGGGACCTCAGTAACTCTCCTGTACCCTCCCACTCTCCTTTTATGGCTCTGATGAGAATTAAATTTTAGGTAGAGATAAATTAGATAGAAACAAAGGCAACTGTAAATCTAAAGTGTTGTTGAAGGAGGTCATAAGAGGGTATGACTGCTGGTTGACAATGACAGCTGGATCTGGGCAATCAGAGGCTTCTCATCCCCTTTCCCTGTATATTTGGGATGTACAATTTTCTCACCGTTCCCACAGCTGGAGCCATTTTCAAGGATGCCTTGAGAGAGCAATGTGTTGTTGAGACCATCTGGACTGAGTATGTGATTGATCCCAAGTAAGGCCTCTATATAAACTTCTAAGATTCTAAAGAGCTGGTGCGAGGATCTATTTATCTTGTGGTTGCCCAAGACAAGCCTTCTATGTAGGTTTCTTTGCTTATTAAACCCTATTAATCTGTAGTCATCTGACTCTTTCTTCAGTATCTCATTCTCTCCCATGTCCTTGGGCCAGTTGCAAATTTCACCTCAGAAGCTCTTGAAGTTTCTAATCAACAATTGATAAGCTAGCCAGGAGACTGAAGAAATGGGATTTGGGAAAGAGGCATTCATGGGGGAAAGCTTGAGTTGACCATCAACTTCTATGTGGATGGGGGTGGCCCATTTGTTATATGCTTATGGATGGACTGCCATATGCCCCCAAAATGCCAGCTAGTTTAATGCACTCATTTGAGGAACTGCACATAGTACGCTGTGGCAAAGAAGGGAAGTGAATGGCTGCCACAATGAGCTGGCCTCCACTGTGGGCGGTTTGACCAGCCACCAGTGTTCAACTAAAGGCTTACGCTCAAGTCAGAAAGTTGGAAGAAGAGCTGAGATTAGAGAAAGATGTGTGCTTGTACACTACTCAGCCAGCTTTGGAGCTGGCAGGTAAGGTGGGAGAGCAGGTTAATAAGTTGGAGACCTTAGTATGCCATTTCGCAAAGCTAAGAAGGCACAAACTACCATGGATTAAGGTTTGACTGCTTGTGACAAAGCCTGATTGGATGCTAGAGATGGAATCTCTGGGAATGTGAGGAGAGCAAAAGGGATGTTATGGTGATTGACAGTGAAAGGGACTAAACCCCCTTTGCTGTCCAACCTGACCCCAAGGAAAACAAAAGCACAGCAACAACAATCCCAGCCAATGGGGCAGCCTCCAATACAGTAAATGTTCATGGGAGAATATGCTCTTGCTGAGTTTATTGATACAGCTGCAAACTTCCAGCATAAGGCTGGGGAAAGTATCCAGGCATGGATAGTGTGACTGTGGGTACAAGGTTGATGGCATTTATCTGACTCAGCAGGAGGTGAAGAAAATGAGCAACATCACAACACACCCTGCACTCTGGCAACACCTGTGTGGGGTTTGGGGAATTCAAGGTACTTGCTCCCTTATAGATTGGATTATTCTAGCCTGCATGGAGACTTGGCCCAATGAAGGGTATCTCCATGGGTATGTGGGACTCTGGAATCTACAGAAGAAGTACAAAAAATTTTTAGGGAGTGGAGAATAAGGCAGACTATCTACAATTCTGTCTCAGAAGGCCCTGATTAGGCCACATTTACTGTAGGAATGAAAGCCAAGATATTCCACTCTACTCCCAGAACCCAGTTTAGGACACTGATATCCATGCTGAATCCAGTCATGGAACAAGATATTTATGAAGTTGGGCAATCTGTTGCTGATTCTAGGGAAATGGACAAATTCCAGGAATAGGTACGAGTTTTGGGAAAGATCTGAAACAGAAAGGGAACTCAAAAAGCCAAAAGGCTTCCCAATTGGCTATAAAAGTTCTGATAAAAGTAACTGGAACCAAGTGTGGTTTGACCTCATTGCTTCTGTTTCCCCACCTGAAAAGATAAACCAGCAACCCATTCTGTGTTGGTCAACTTGTGAAAAGCCTTAAAATCTGAACAACAGTTAGACCCACCCCATCTGCCCCTACCTTCCCTGATTCCCTGCCTGCTCCAGATGAGGCCTCAGATATATAGTTCTATTTGGGATGGGTGCCTCTCATGTTCCTGGTATAAGATGCAGGCCTAGATTGGATCCAGGTGAGGAAATGGTCTACCTCTTTCTTCAGTCTCTTCTTGCCTTCCATGTCTGAAATAGGGCCAATTTCAGATTACACCTGGGAAGCTTTCTGAGGCTTTGAACCAACAAATATTGTATCCCTCCACTACATTAAAGTTCAAGGTCTAATATCTAAAGCTACAGTAAAGAGGACGGGCCTGTGAGAAAGTAGTTAAATGGGCATCAATGAAACATAAAAAAAAAGTACTCTCTGGGGAAGTTTGCCCTACACCAAGAACTTGATTGGTCTTCTTCTGTGGCATATACATCTGTAATGTGAGAAGGAGCCATAAAATCTTATACTTTGATTCTATCCATAAATATTGGCCTCATCTAACCAACTCCCTTGGCTATGATTCCGTGCTCACTGAGCCATTGCGTAACTATAATTTGGTTTTTCAGATACATCTGCCTGTGGTAGGAGAATGTTTTGTCATACCAACAGAAACATTTCAAATGAACACAGTTATGTTTCTCGCTGAAAATGAAGAGATTGTGGTCCTGTTTGTACTTTAGTCGGTTCTGAGTTTGGTTTTCTGGAGAAGCCAAAACCATTTTCTCTGCATCTAATCAACCCTGTGACAAGGCAATAATAAATGTACTGCATTTTCAAAGCTAAAGATTAGAACTGGAGCCATGGTAACCTCCCAGTTTCCTCGACTTTCTTGTAGTGCCCTTCTTTTTAGCTCTAACACATAGATGCTCAGAGGATGATGGAAAAGTCTGGATCTTTGAGTATTTGTGGTGAAGATAGAATTTTATTTTTGGTCTTTATGAATGTGCATGTCAGGTAAGAATTCCAACCTCACGGAGATGGTAAGGAATAAAGCTTCCACCCCTCCACAGGTGCCTCTACTTCACAGATGACGAGACAATAGATGAGAGCAAGATAGTTTAAATCTCAAGCACAGAAAAGAATTATGCTGTGCCCCTGCCTCAAGTTCCACAGGGAGAGGTGATGAGCCCAGATGGATGCTATGAATGTCGTAGGTCATGTTGTCCTTGAAGTTTGCCACATTCAGCAATAATGTGCACAGACTCTCAGGGCTCATGGAAGACTGTCTTCCCCAACAGTGCATACTTCAGAGAAATAGGAGACAGAAAGAAATTCCAAGAAGGGGAATAGGTATGCAAATCCTGTGAAGTAGAGTTAGCATCTGCCAGTTTAGCTACAGTAGAGGGTTACTCAGAGGAGTCAGAGAGACTTGCCCAGAGACAAAGTTTAGAATCAGATTGTAAAGAATTGTAACCAGCTAAAGGGTTCCACTTTTCCAAAGAGTTTCACTCTATGGAGTCTTAAAAGCAGATCCTAGGGGTCTTTTACTCCAATGTCGTCATATATTGAGAAAATGGGCACAGGGGATACACATTGCTATGATCATATAGCCAATTGATTAGTAGCATAACAGGAAGCAATTCCAATTTCTGAAACATAATAATTGGTTGATTCATAGCAGCTATTATTTTCAATAACACGACTTTTCCAGAATAAGTGTCCAAAGTCCAATTAGTTAAATATGTAGAATTCGGAATTCTGTAGAGGTGCTGGGAAATGGAGATGTTAATTTCTCTTCGCTTTGACTCTACTTCTAAGTTCTAAGACTGGCTACATGCCTCTCCTGAGGCAGGCAGCACTCAGGTTTGCAGTGACTTTGCATGGCCAAAGCTTTGACCATGTTAATGTCTTTGCCTTGCAAAGAGAATTGGATAGGCCTTTTCAACTCCAGTTTTTCATGGGCCAGCAGGTGACAAAAAAGGCAGTGATGGAACTAGAGATGAGGATGGGGAAGGCAGATGAGTATGCTGGATCTTCTGACCCCAAGAGGCAGTTGACAGCCTATCTTTATAACATTGGCTCATTAGACAAGAGACCAAGTCTTACTGCTTGTGAGATTTCCACACCAGATCTGAGTCCTAACAAGAAAAATGCCTACCCATCTGAGTGGAGCTCCAACCAGAGAGTACAGAATTAGAGTTGACAATCAGAACACATGCCAGTGAAATAGGACTATAAAAAAAAAAAAAAAAAAAAAAAAAAGATAAGGAGCTCAGAGACACAATCTTTTAGTATTCTCTTCATATACACTGGAATATGATCATAAGAAATGTCCCACTAATAGTAGGACTAAATTCTTGCCTATCTGCACCAATAGAGCATAACCTCTATTAGATCAGGGCCACATGTCTATTAGGTCAGGGCCATGTGTTTGTGGTCACCACTGTATCCCCGAGGATTAAGCACAATGCCTGACATATAATAGGCAATCAGTAAAAGGTATTGAGTAAATAACATTCTGCCACCCCACCTTATATCCACACTCTGTCCTATGAGGGCTGTTCTCCTTCTACAGAAAGTTTTCCCAGAAAAATAACTCTAACACTTTAGAGACCACTGCTATAGTTCATGGTTTCTTAAACACAATCTAAGAAACGCTGACAAAATGTGTAGAACTCCTCTTGTCAATCTAAATATCCCAAGGTTATCTTTCTTACAGAGGGGATTAGCAAAGCTTGTGAAATCGGTGCAAAATCTCCATTACAGATGAACCAGATCTGGCCAGAGGGACCTGAAAAACCCAGGAGGAACCTATAGGAATTTTAAAAAAGTTTAGCTGTCATGTCAGTTCTCTAAGCAGACAAGACATATAGACATTGAGTCGTTTTCTCAACATGCCTTAGAGAGGGCAGAATATAGCTTTGTGTGATCAGATCAATAACCACATTTAAACTTATATAGAAAGTAAACATTTGGTTTCAAGGCAAAACTTTAAGAAAAAAAATAAATGTTAGCTTTTGAGAAAGAAATGAGAAACATATATATTTTTCTGATATAAATATCTGATAGGTCTTGGCTATCAGAGCTTTAGCTGTTTAGCTTTTCTTGCCCTCCATGTACAGTGACCAATTTGTGAACCAACAGTGACAAGATGGTAAAGAGGGACATTATGCACAAAAATGCACAGGCAAAAGTGGCACATTTGGGGTGGGCCCAGGAGATTGTGTGGCTAGGTCACCACATAATGGGCTTGGAACAACCACAGAGGTAGAGTGGATATAGAAATATAATTGGCACTCCCCTCACCAAGTCTTGTACCTTCACATGAGCTGCATCTGCTTCAAGAAAGGATGTCTTTTCTAATTTGCACAGATGTCATTTGGGTTAACTGTGGCCCTGTAAAGTGGTAGGTTGGGGCCAGATTATAAAGGATTTTGTAAGTTTTAGACCTGAGTCCTGAGGGCAGAAGGGAGGGAGGCCTCTAACACTTTAAGCAGGAGAGTGATAGGTTAGATAAGCATTTCAGAAAATCACTAATTAGGCTAGAGGGAAATATAGATGGGAGACAGGGAGATAGGCAAGGAGTTTACAGCAGTAATCCAGAGGAGAGATAAGGAGGAAGTAAACTGGAGTTAGAAGATGGTATGAAAAGAAGTGATTGGCCATTGAGATTTAAAAGACTGTAGAAGGTAGAAGGGATAAGTACTATGCCCAGGTTATATAGCCTTGAGCAACCAAGGTGACTGTGTTGTGTCTGAAAGTAGAGGAGTAGGTTGAATGGAGAAATACATACTTCAGTTTTGGACATAATGCATCCAAGTGGAGAGGCTCACAGGTACATAGATATATGAGTCTACAGCTCAGCAAAAGATTGGGCTGGTGATACACATTAGGGTGTTATCAAACTATAGATGAAAAATTCATGGAAATAGATGAGATTACCCAGGGGAAGTGTGTAGAGTTAAAAGAGAAATGGGAACAGATTGGAATCTTGAGAGACTCTAATGCTGAAAAGATGGATGAAGAAAGAATTGCCAGTAAAGGAGACTGAAAAATAGCAGCCAGAGATGCCAATAGACTTCCAGGATAATGTGCTGTCACTGAAGTCAAGAAACTGCCAAATTTAAGGAAGAGTAATTTCAATGAGATAAATGTTTATAAGTTATTAGTTGGTGGAATTTTGGAAACAGTGGAATGGATTGGAATGAGACTTGAGGCAGGACAAGAAACTTGAGACAAGATAGGAGGGCACTGCAAATGCAGTATAATGGAAAATGAGTATTCAGTCTATTTTCACACAGAAACTTAACTATTGGTCTTCCTCCCCTCCCTTTTTCTTCTATTTTAGAAGGCAAGAAGGCTTTCAAACCACTGAAAGGAAAAGGAAAACCATTACTTCCAAAAGAACGGAATGAAAATATTTTCTCGCTTCCAAGGAGCTTTTGAAGATTCAGTCCTCCCTGCCCTCAAAGAAAATATAAGCAAGTTTTGGTTTCTAGGAATTTTACCTTTGATTTTCATGTGCCACTGAGATCTAATTAATGAAAAAGGGGAGACTAGGGCTTTTTTGGGCTGAGGATAAAAGAGGATGTAGGGAAGAGAAGGAGGAATTAGGAAGGTATTAGGAAGATGGGCAACCAATTTCAGAAAGGCTTTGCTTCTATGATGAATCAAGGATAAGAACTTAGATGCCTCCTGCCAGGGCCCTTGTTTGCTTGCCAAAATCTCAGGTTGCTGAATCACCATCAGCAATATTACCACAGAGCCAGCACTCAGGCCTCTGTCTGTTGCTGCTCAGTCACCTAGCAAAGAACCTCCTTGCAGCGGCTGCAGCTGGCCAATGATGGTGAAGTTTGCCAGCCTCATACAACAATGCCTGCCCTTCATGGCTCCAAGAAACCCATAAGCGCAAAGAGTACCCTGCTCATCTAGAAGGAATGTGATAGAGATACACATCCACAAACCTGTATTACACAGGTATGGGAGGCAACTGCCCACACAATAATTTGGAGACCCCTGAGCTGGGACATTATTCAGTGACACAGCATGAAGTAAGTATGAGAAAGGAAGGAGTACCTAGAGACTTTGTGGGGGAATTGAAAGGCAAGTATGGATTAGAGATAAACTATAAAGGAAGAATGGGGTGTGATGACTGATAAGACATGTGGACTGAGGAAGAAAGGTCTCTAAGAGAACTTCTAGATTTGAATCCTGTGTGATTAGAAAATACTTTAGAAAATCCAAAGCTGGAAAATTCTCTTTGTGAATTTTTTTGGGAGGTACGTTTCAGGGCCAAAGAAGAAATCTGAGCTCCCTTGGAACCCAACTATTTGGAATATCCTTCCTATTATTTATATAATAGGAAGAAACTCAAGGCAGTGCAGTGTTGTAAGCCTTTGTATTTAACATGCATACTTACTTCCTTCCACTCATCAATTGCATTTGAAAAAAAATGAGGACAGACTTTCAGCACCCACTGACACCCTTGTATATTTCCTTGTTAATGAAGTGAGTGGGTACCTGCTTGCCCAAGGAGCATCAGATTTTGAAACCCCAGTGGGGATGCAACAAGTCTACAGAGGCAGAATAAGATAGTGGTTAGTAGTAGTTAAGAATGTGGCTTCCTCAACAGACTTAAACTTAGACTCATAAGCATCTCTGTACTTTAACTGGCTTGAGGCCTCAGTTAACCACTTGATGTCTCTAAGATCATGTTTCCTCATTTGTGAAAACATTTGTTGGGAGGATTAAATGTAATAGTGTATGTGACCTGTTTAGCACTTGGCCTGGCTTACAGCAAAGACTTAGTAAATATTAGTTGTTATTTATTGTGAAGCTACTTTAATATAGTATTTATTAATAGTCTAGGGATACGCATCCATTAAAATTTTGAAGCCCATCATGTCAGTACTTGGTTTTGGATTTCCTCACTATCCTTTCTCTATTTCCCTGAATTAAGTAGTTTCTTTTTAATTCCATATTCAATAATATTTCTTAACCCCTTTCCTGTTTAGAAAAAAAAAGTGTGGCTCACTGTCAATGTTCATTTAACTTCACGTGTAGGAACACTACATTTTCTAGGATTTAACATTTTCAGTGATCAAGAATTACTATATTTTGTAAATGGAAACACCACTACTAAGAAGAGAATAAATAGAATGATGTCATTTGTTTCCAAAGACTATTAATATACTAGAATGATGCAAAAATAATAATAAAAGCGAGCTATTTCATGGTAAACTTTGGGGGTTAGGTTAGAACTGTAATCTATGAATTATCTCAGGGTATGCACTGCAGCTGCAAGCGCCACCAGCGAATATTCTTAAGGCAAACGGGAAATGGGTTAAGCACTTACTATGTACAATAACCAGATAATGTGCTGAGAAATACTTTAGAATCTTATATTTACTTTATCTTATTCAAGCTTCAAACTACTACCTGCAGTTGGCACTATCATGGGCATCTTGTACTTGATAATCATAACAACTTATCAGAGAGTTAAGTGACTCGACCAAGGTTATACAGTTAATAATTGGCAGAACTGGAACTGGATACAACTTGTCTGACACCAAGTCCCACTATACTAGATTGACTTTCTTAATGTCATTGTAGGAAATAAGAAAACTTAAGTTTCTCCTTAAGTTTACCTAAGTGATGATTTGAATACTTAAAAAAAAAATTCCAAGTTATTTTGATATTGTGTGGTGGTAGGTGAAGTCATGAGTTGTATTTTGAAAACGGCTTTTGAATTTTGACTTTGGTTCTTTAGATTCTTGTAGTGAGAATAGCTTTTTCTCCATCTCTACTTTCCACTTCTTATGATATTCAATTTTGTCCAGGTATCTGACCGGCTCCATAAAGGCATATGCTTTGGTGAACACTGATGTCGTCCCAGCACCAGAGGTTGGCCTGCTTGACCTAGTGGGTGGGGGCAGGGGAGGGAGGAGAGCCTACTTCCTTTGATGGTAAATGATTAAGCAGTTAGGAGATGTGGGCTCATTCAGGCTAAGACTTGAGGAGAGATTTAGCTCTCCAAAACCCAGAAAATAAATAAAAACATAAATATATCATGAAGAAAATAAGGTTTAGAGCAAAATTTAGCAAAAATTGTAAATGACAATGTATAAAAATATTTCTTTAGGGGTTCTTTTTGTCTACCATATTTTTATTTAATCTCTCCAAAAAATATATCATTTGAAAATTAAAATACAATCGACATATTGAATATAAAATATTACAAAAAATAATTCCAAACATTGTCATCAGTTTGGAGTTTTTCTCTATTTTTCTTCTTTTAATGGGGATTTGTTGAAAGGTTATGGTAAGTCCTTGCTCCCTTATCTCACCTGGACTGTGTTATCAGCTTTTAAGGTAAAGTATGGTCCTTGCTTAGGCTCATAATTAGAGATGACAACCCTTTTGTCAGACATAAAATGTCTTCTGGTCCAGGGAATAACCGCAAAGTCTCTGTTAATAAAAATCTCTAGTTTAGCCTGTTATCACAGAACGATTTTTCTCATGGAGTACTTATTCTCAACATTCAAGAAATCAGTAACATTGTCATTTTAATAGCTTACTTTTATGGCAGATGCCATAAGCATATTTTCTTTCCCTTCTAGCACACTGCCTATTATGCAGATACAACTTTAACCAAGCAAAGTTGTAAGAGTATAAATAATTTTGCATTTTTCTCATAGGACAAATGACTAAATGCTAATTTGGAACCTGGCAAACTTGGCTTACTTGTTAGACAATTTTAGAATAATGTGCCCCCTTACTGCAATTCATGCCATATATTCTATTTTATATGGCAAATCCCCAAATGAATAAATGACTTGTGCTTCTCCTAATGCTATTTTCTGGAAGACAGGAAACTTACGCGTGGCAGAGGCAGAAATTTAGTGCTGCTTCCACGACTGAATCCTATTTTTCATTTATATATTCCTACTATCCTAGGTTGAAATGACACTATTTCTACAAGTTTGTCTATATCACGACCCAAGATATCACCTCTGATGTTTCATGAACTACTTTATTCCATAAATTTAAAGTGCCTGTATTTTTAGCAACTACAAATAGACATGGATGTTGGTGGTTGCTGAGAATTTTGTGCACACCAGAATACCTGCTTTAAATTCACTTTTTCCAGAGTGGAATTATGTTATTCTCTGATTCATTTTAAATTATTTCAAATATTGAAGGACTAGTTAGCATTCAAAATCTAAAAGCACAAAGTGGAAATCTGGTAATTGTATTCCTAAAACTCCATTTGGTTCAAAATTATTTTTTGATAAATATTGACTGAGCACCAATTATGTGTCAGACACTGATCTAGGCACTGGGAAAACAACAGTGAAAAGAACAAAACCCATGTTCTCATGTAGCTTATATTTTAGAGGAGAAAGACAATAAATTAGTAAACTCAGAAATGCATTACATGTCATGTGTACTTTGGAGAAGGTAAATAATCAGAGAGTGGCAATTGTGGGAGAGTGTTTTTAATTCACACAGACTAGTCAGAGAAGGCTTCTCTGATAAGAGACAACATATAAGATGAGCAACAAGCAGTAGATATGGCAGCGGAGAAGCCAGATGACTGGAGAACTACATAATGCTGATAGTTAGTCTACACGGGTTACTGCTGATGCTAGCCATTTACTGCTGATCAGTCCCAGATCAGTCCCTATTCCATACTAGTTGTTAAACAGTTTGAAAATCACCTCTAAAAATTGTCTGCGATGATATTTTTAAAAAAGGAGCAAAATGTATAAAAACGTTGTTGACAAGAATATTTCTGTAGAAGGACACAGTGAGACAGGTGCTAAAATTCTTCAAGGAGCAAAGAGAATGAGCTAGAGATGTGGATATGAACTCAACAAGGAGTGACAGGTGGTGGTATGCTTTAGTGGCTTGAGTTTCAAAATAGCTGACACATTTTAGGGAGGAGGCAGAGAGCGCAGTTCTTGAGTGGCAGTGAGGAATAAAGTGGACAGCCTCATCATCTCCAGACCCAGTGAAATAATTGATGTGGGAGAGAAAAGATGTAATCTGAGATGGCTACATGCAAAGTGGCATCCTTAGAGGATTTCATATTTCTGTAGATTTCAGATAGGAGTGGAGAAAATATTCAGAGAAGTTAAAAAAGAAGGGTGTTTTGTCAACAACAGGTGGAGAGCCTCAGAAGGTAGAGCAAAAGGTCAGAGAGGTCAGTGAATAGTGGAACTTTTAGTCAGATTAAGGGGATTTGTAGACTAATATGTGGATAAGAGTCCAGGTGATAGGAGACCAATGAAGGAACACTCAGTGATTTGGGGGTAGGGTGTGATACTTCTGAAAGGCTTATCACAGTGAGTGTGGAAGATGGAGAGTGGCATCTTTTTGGACTAGGCATATCTCCCTCGGTGCCTGGTTAAGTCATGGTAGTGGTGTAGTGGAGGCAGCAGATGCACTGTGGCACCTGTAGGATGCAGGACTCTGCGGACACTCTCTGTGAGCTCTATCAATGTCATATAGTGGACACCTCATACGCAATTAATTAGGTAAGTACTAGAGCTCTGCTTCAACAATTCACATAATATCGAAACATCTGAATCAAAATGGAAAACTTCAAGTAATTATCCAAATGATTTTGAAATATCCAGATGGTTTCATTCTGTTGGACAAAACCTTTATTCAACTAGCTGAAAATTTGACTTCTGATCTGATGTGCTTGATATTTTAAAGACATGACTGTGCCTATTTTGGTTAATACTACATATGCCTGATATTCTGTAGATGCTAGATCAGGAACCATACTTTCTGAACAAGTGATATTGATTACTTAGCATCTCTGCTTTATACATTAGGTTCAAGAGCATTTGGGCAAAAAAGTAAAGAGCATCATATAGTAGAAGAGTCACGAGTTGATAGAATTTTAACCCCAATGTGCAGGGCTGTGGCTTCTCAAGCTAACTAATCATAGCCGAGATGAGGAAAAGGATGTAGCCAAGGCCACAAATCACATTCACTAATCACATATGGGACCAGATCCCAAGGCCTCTTAGACTCTTGAATTTTGTGTTCCCTTGATATCAAAAGCAACAATCTCTCCAGAGTTTGTCAAATATATTCCATTTCCCTGTCAGTTCACAACCTTGGGAGTTCCCCAGGTGAAATTCAAGACTGAAGAAGGAAGCAGATCACTTCTGATTGATAAGTGGCAGGTTTTAAGCAAGGGATTTGCATATGTGTCTTGTCTTAGGTGACTACAAGATAAGTAGATCTCCACAGCTACCTACCAGAATCTTAAATTTATATAGAGTACTTATCTGAGTTTAGTCATAAATATCATCCAGATGGTTTTAACATCACATTGTTCTCTCAAGGCTGCATCCTTGAAAATGGCTTTCACTGTGGGGGCAGTGGGCAGTACATTTCAAAGACAGGAGAAGAGGTTTAGAGCCTCTGATTGCCTGGGTCCAGCTTGCTGAAGGTCATGTCCTCCTGATGACCTCCTCCAACATTGGCTTCAAGCTATTTCTGTTGCTACACAAGGGTAAAACCACAGAGGTTGAATGCCTGTCTCAGGGCATTCTATGGACAGCATGTCAACAGATTTAGGTCCCTCTCCTCCTAACAAATTCTGCTCTGAGTAATGGAATGAGAGTCAGCAAACTAAAGAATAAATTGGCACTTGCTTAGTAGGTATTCTATTTCATTCCTCCTTTATTTCCTCAAGTGTCAAATGAATGGATAGGATCAGATCATCTTCAAGGCTTCTTTTAACCCAAACTGTAGATAACCCTATGAAAATCTTGAGTTCAGCAAAAGTCTTCAGTCTTGCAGATGATGGACTAATAGGCATCTCCAAATTATTTTACTGAAAATGAGTCTTTAGTTGCAGCCTAAGAGGAAAATAATTGTCAAACTGTTACACGTATTTGTTGAAATTTTATTAATATATATGTATCAACACAACCAGTTCATATGCATCTTAGTAATAAGAAATAACACATCCCCCATGGGTTTAACTTTTTCAGTTTTATTCCATGAAGAAGACAAAGGCAGTTTACTTATTCTGCAATTACTGTAGGTGGAAAGCTATCAATAAAATCCTATGCTTTCCCCAGTGGTTATTCAATCCTAATAATTAAATCTACACATCTGCTAAATAACAGAAGATTCAAAGTCTAGCAATTTACATGGAAGAAAACAGATGTCATTTTGGTATAATCTCTTCACTTTTACCATGAGTGCTGTGAACACTGCACACCCTGCAGTGATTAATCTATCAAAATACTCTACTCCATTTACTCCATTTTATTACATCCTGTGTCACAGGAGATGGAGCAGCTGTTTCTGGATAGAAAGCAAAGAACTGGTATAAAATAAAGCATTCTCTGAATAGGTGCAGCAAACTGATGTTCCTGAATTATTAGAAAAGAAAGATCACGTGCCTACTATGGAGTGATTTTCAGAAATTCCAGTAGAACTACTATCTCAATCAACATCATAAGTGGTAAAAGACCTGGAACGTACAATGGATAGGCACATTTTCCCTTCACAGGAAGATGCTTTTCATTAGAATCCTATCCTTCAGAGTTGAAAACCCAAGTTCATAACCTTTGTTAAACACAGTCATTTGGTTTAAAGAGCATGTCCTTTTCTAATTACATTACAATCAAATAAAACCCCCCCTTAAGGTAAAAATATGATATGTGAGATCATCCCAAATTCTGGAAACATGTTGAGAAAAAAGTAGGGTTTATTATTTCAGTAAAATTTATGTAATTATGAAAAAGGTTAAGAAAGAGGATATTGAAGATTTGTTGGGATGAATTACCAAATGGATTTCCAACAGTTATAAAAGATTTATAGAAAGGACAGAAGGTAGATAAATTAAAATATACATACATATTTTTAATGCATTCTTAGGAGGAATAAACACATTTCACTAAACAAGTAACTCAAACTTCGGTGGACTTAAGAATCCATTGGAATGCTAAAATCCCCAGAGATTCTGATTCAGTGAGTCTGGGATGAAGTTCAGAAATCTGAATTTTTAAGATGCTTGCTGGTTAATTCTGATGCAGGTTGTCCTTGGACTATTCTGAGAAACATTGTCTAGATATTCATGTAGTGTATATACACAGTAGGCTCTCAACATTTGTTTGTTGAATGCACAGATATGTAAGAACTCTATCTTTGGAGTTAGATATCTGTGTTTAGGTCCCAATTCCTTTTGCTATCTTTTTCATTTTGAGTTAAATCTTACTTTCTCTGCCTCAGTTTTTTTTTTTTTTTAATCTATAAAATGAATACACACATACTATCTTTCAGGGTTGTTTTGAGGGCTTATGATTGATAACTAAATTCCTGGAAATATTCATCTGCACTTTGCTGCCTTTAATTCCTTTTCCTTTACTCTCTCTCAAACTCACTCATTATCAGGCTTCTGTCCCCACAACACCACAAAAACTGTTCTTGTTGAGGCCACAAATGACTTCCACATTGCTGACTCTAATGGTCAGGTCTCAGTCTTCATCTTGCCTATCAGCAGAACTTATACAATTGCTCATGCCTTCCTCTTTAAAAGAATTTCTTCATATACATTCTAAAAACACATTTTCATGGTTCTTACACCTTGCTTGTTGTTCTTTCTGTCTCCTTTGTTCATTCCTCCTCTTGTTCCTGATCTATTAGAATTAAAATGCTCTAGGGCTCAATTCCTGGTCATCTTCTTTACCTATATTTATTCTCTAGTTTTAGAAATCACATCTAATGACTACAAAATTTATTTCTCTAGTCTAGACATTTTTCCTGAACATACCAACATCATGGCTAACACTGAATATTTGATTTCTGCTTACTCCTTAAAATCTGCTCCAACTATGACTCAATTCACTGCAGCCGATGACAACTTTCTCTCTCTAATTACTAAGGACAAAAAAACTTCTAGTCACACTTGATGTCTCTCTTTATCTCACACCTCAAATCCAATCCAGCAGGAAATCCTTACGGCTCTTTATTTCTCACTGCCTTCTCTGTCATCATTGTGATGTAAGCCACCATGATCCTTTGCCTGATAAACTGCAAAGCCCTACCTAATTTCGCAGCTTCCACCTTTGCCTCCCTAGTCTGTTCTTTATAAGGCAACCAGAAAAATCCTTTTAAAATGTGAGTCCAATTCACATTACTCATTTGCTTGAAACCATTCAATAGCTTTCTATCTCAGAGGAAAAAAAAAAAAAACAGTTTTCATCAGGATCTTCCAGGTTTTATGATACGATCCTCATTTCCCCTCTATTCTTGTGTTCTCTTCTCTACTTCTCTCCATCCAATCTGGTCTCTTTGTTGTTCCGGAAACTTACATAACGACACTGACTATTCCATCTACCTGGAGCATTCTTCCTCTAGGTATTTTTATAGCTTTCTCCCTAAATTCCTTCAAGTCTTTGCTCAAAAATCACTTTTAGAGTGAGACCATCCCTGACTACCATACATAAAACTACAACCTTCCCCCTGACTCCCTACCTCCCTATTTTATTTTTAAATATAGTATGTATCACTTTCTATACTATATACATTACTTATTATTTCTATGTTGGTTGATTATGGAAATTGAAATAGTCTGTAAAACAAAGACAATTTGATAATAATTTATTGGATGTATAAGTGATATACCTCTTTCTTCAAATTCATCATAATAGGTGACACGTAGAAAGGGCTTACAGTGTAAGTGTTGTGCTTTACATATACCATCTTGTTTAATACTTATAAATGACCATGAAGAATTTAATATAATTATCATTATCTCTGTTTTTCAGTGGAGGAACATGATAAATAGAAAGGTCAAGTGACTTGTGTAAGGTCTCATAGCTATTAAGCTTTGACGTTGAGACTCAAGAGCAGGGAGCTTTCTCCATATTCTGCTTTGTCAGTGCCCTCGGTAAATAACCACTTGGAGTCATACAATTCAGTGACTAGTTGTGTTCAAAATACTGGTTGCTTGAGGGCTTAGAATTACTTTAGAACAGATGTGCGTCAGATGCGGTCAGCTCTTGATTCACTTTTCAGATAGTCTTTACATTCCTTCTCTTTCCTCTGTTCTTAAGACCTAGCTCTTAAATTGCTGCCTATTTATCTCTATTCTTTTTATTTTTGACTGCAAGAGGCTAATCAAGTTCATGTCCTATCTGAAAAATTTTTTTACAAGTATGTGTTATAGGCCTATTGGGTGCTTCCAGCTTAGACTGTATTCTTTCTTCTATAGAAATAACAGCTTGGTCTCAAACAAGCTTTCAAGGAGACCCAGTTGGTGAATAGTAATTTTAATAGATCCATTGTGCAGTTTTAAAAAGATATCTTTCTAGTCATTAATGAAAGCCAGGAAATTGCTTTACTGTAGTGAAGTACTGTCAAAAGACCATTATAAATTATAAGAATATTACTTTTTCAATTAAATTTAAATATGATAATGAATGAAGAGAAAGGTGTACCACCTCATAATTATAGGGACTTGTATAAACACAAAGGTTAGAAAAAAACATGAAGATTATCAGAGTACTTACAATTTCTATGAGCAGGAGCCTCAAAAGCTCAATCTAAAGGGCCAGTGCTAAATGACTGCCATTATATTTTAACCTAGTTTGCTTGGGTTATTTTTCATCTTTTGACTTATATTGTGGAGGTGTGCTATCTACTAGAGATCAAATCTTTCATTGAGTTCAAATCTGATTGAGGTCATCAGTGATTATGAGAGGACTCATAAATAATATTCCCCATATTCTGCGTTGAGATTAAGATTTTGAGAGTTCATTAATAATGGTTAGTTTTTATATTCACTATAGTTGGATAGAAGCAAGATTAGACTACCTCGAGGAAGACAGGAAAAAAGTATATGCATTGCCTTTGAGATAACCTGGAGGAAGTTATTTGAAAAACTAAGTGCTAAAAATGGCAAATAATTTACTGCAAAAACTATAGACTTCTTTTAATTTTCAGCTTAACATTTATATGTGTGACAATGCTTTAGTTTTTAGAAATTACTTTGGAACTTGAAGTCACTTTTGTGAGCATGTAATTATACTCTGTGGTGCGACAAACGAAGTCTGATGGCTCTTTTATTGATACATTTAACAGATGTAAACTTTTTAGGCAGTTATTTTCTTTTGGCAGATTATTCAGAATTGTCTGTAAAATGGAGGTCTTAGCAAACCGCAGAACTCACAGATGACACTGGGTCCTATTAAGCTATTGTGCTATTGTGCAGTAACATTGTTGCCCACCTGGCACTTATTTCACTTTCCTCCTTTCTAATAGAACCCTAGTTGGGGTATCCACCTCAGTCTTCTACTTCAGGGAAGGCTGACTCTATTCTAGGAGAGCTGTATTCTCTTTAGTCTGAGCTATTTCGCATATGGACTTCCTCTGAAGACTACTAGTGACTCAAAGGTTGATATGTGACTTATTTTGACAAATCAGATTATAGGAAAGAATGTATATTCCACAGTATAGGATAGTCTTTCTTTTTTTTTTTTTCCCCCCTGCTCAATATGAACAAGAAAATATGAAGTTCTAATGGCCAAAAATGGTCATCTTGGAATCATGAGAGATAACTCTTAAGATAAAGCTGACACTGAGGATAGTTGAATAAAAAGAAAGAAACTGGATCCTTGGTAATGGAATTGATCTCCTGATCAGACTGGACAAATAGCACCTATACTACTGGGCTGTCATTAATAATGGATAATCTATATCTTAATTGTTTCAATCAGTTTGAGGTTATAGTTCATGATATGTTTTCAGCTTATCTTAGTCAGCTCAGGCTGTTATAGCAAAACATCATAGACTTGGTGGCTTAAACAACAGATATTTATTTCTCACACTTCTGGAGGCTTGGAAGTCCAAGGTCCAGATGCTAGATAATTCAATTTCTGGTGAGATCTCATTTCCTAGCTTGCATACAGCCACCTTTTTCTACTGTGTATTCATACCGTGAGGAGAGAGCACTGGTGTCTTCTACTTCTTATAAGAAAGTTAATCCTATTATGGGGCCCACCCTCATGAGCTCATCTAAACCTAATCTTCTCCTAAAGTCCCAGTCCCCAAATACTATTTCACTGGGTATTAAGGCTCTAACATATGAATTTTTGGGGGGACATAAACATAACAGAGGGCTTATAATTTGATTTGAGACTTTCAGTTTCAAAGCCACCCACTATTGTCTGCATGATCTGAGATGTCATAGCCATCATCATTCGTCCTCTTGAAAGGCTGTCTATCCCCTGCCCTCACCCCACATTAGATTTCATTAGAAAGACTTAAGGAAAGGTTCTGCATGGGTAGGGGGAAAGGGGCCAGGAATAGATTCTGCAGCAAGATTAATCCTTGTTTGTAAGGAATGGAGTTTCCTGGAAGGTAGAAGGAGCTCTACATGGGGCTTTTTGATGAAGGGAGCACTTGGGAAAGAGGCAAAAATCAGGAGAAGAAAATAGTTTATATCTTTATAGGCTTGTCTAGTGGATTTGTAGGGAATAAAAGGGCAAAATACTGTACACTGAGTTCTCTAGCTACTACTTGCAGAAAGGGAGTGGTATCCAAATATGAGTCAGGGTCTAGAATTCCAAATGAAAACAGTAACACAGTGGTGATCTGTGGCCAAATCAGGAGAAACTGCTGCCCCTGAAGAGGTTCTGAGAGGACAACTTGGGAGAGACTTAAGGAAAGCTTCACTTTTCAGAGTGTTTTAGGGAAAGCTGACCCTTGAAATAAGGGGTGGGTAGAGATGGATGTCAGTGCTTATGTTACATTTACACGTAACTTGGGTATGGCAGGGTTTCCCCCCCGAAGGAAAGAATCTTTGCTAACTTACGTAGGGTAATTTTTACTGTGATTAACATTCAGAGTTTTCTTTGCATCTGTAGTGCAAGTCTTTCCCTTGGAAAGCTACACTTCTCCTCAGGGGAGGTATTGCAAACTTGAGTGTCACCTGAGCTTTGCTGAAAAGCACACTAAAGATCTCTCTACTAGACCAGGGTTCAGCAAACCTTTTTTGGAAAAATGCCAAGTACTAAATATTTTAGGTTTTGCAAGCCACTTGGTCTCTGATGTAGCTACTCGACTCTGCCAATGTAGCAGGAAGTAGCCATAGACGATGCATAAATAAATATGACTGTGTCTCAATAAAACTGACATTGGAATTTCATATAATTTTTAAGTCACATGACATTGTTCTTAAAATTTTCCAATCATTTAAAGATGTAAAAAGTATTTTTAGCTTGTAGGCCACACAAAAACAGCCTGCAGGCTCCGCTTGGCCTCTGGACCACAGTTTGCTGATTTCTGCACATAGCAGGTGACTGAGGGCAACAAGCCTCACTAGTGAAGAATGGTGAACGCCAGTCTCTTAATACCAGTTCAACCTCTTCACCTTTGAGAGCAGGTTCTCTTAAGTAAATCACCTGTAGAGTACATCCTTCTTACAAAGACAAGCATAAGTTTTCCTCTGAGAAAACGCAGGCTGGACAGTAATGAAGAAAGGACATTTTCCCTATTAGTTTGTTTTTTGTGTGTGTTTTGTCCTTTGTGAACAGACTACCCCATTATTATGCTGGGAAGCATTTGCTTTTCCTTTCCAGACTGAAACTTGGCCAATTCACAAGAACAACCACACCGGTTGTCAATAGCTATTCTTTTTGGCGCCAGGAAGAATGGTGCCAACTGTGATTAAATTATTTTGATTCTTGGCCTGCCACTGATGGGGACAATGGGGGCTGGTTCTTGCCAATTCATCCTACCACATATATAAAATTGTTTTTAACAAAAATAGCATTATATTACACGTGTTGCTTTGTAGTCTAATTAAGAAGAAAACATTTGACAATGTAGCCAGCATTTTCCCATAACATCAGTAACATTAATTTAAATAGCCATGTGCTATTTCCTCATAAGCTGCAAATAATTTGACCAAATTCTTCATTGTTGCCTTTTAAGTATTTGCCAATCTTTTAATGTCATAAAAATTATGTAATGAAATTCCTTTTAGATAAACCTTTGTATAGCCTCATGATTATTTTTTTTAGGATGAGTTCTCAGAAATGGAATTCCTTGAGTAAGCATATATTGAAGGCTTTTGATAAGTGTCACAAAAATGATTACCTCAATTAATTTATTTTCCCATTAGCAATACGTGAAAGTATATATTTCTTTTCCTTTTTACCATAAAAATTTAATTTGTATGGAATATTACTCAGCCCTAAGAAGAGATGAAATACGGCCATTTATGACAACATGGATGGACCTTGAGATAATCATGCTAAGTGAAATAAGCCAGACAGAAAAAGTTGAAAACCACATATCACTTATATGTGGGATATAAACCTAAAAGTAACAAATGAGCAGGACAAACAGAAACTCATGGATATGGACTATAGACTAGTGATTATGAGAGGGTAAATGGGAGGTAGATGGGGTAAAGGGGGTCCCATATAGGGAGGTAGGGAAGGTGAAGTGGGTAAAGGAGATCAAATATATGATACCTGAAGGAAACTGGACTTTGAGTTGTGAACACATACTAGAATATACAGATGTCAAATGATAATGTACATCTGAAAATTATATGATTGTATTAACCAGTGTTACCCCAATAAACTTAAATTTAATTTTTTAGGAAAGCACAAAGATTTAAATAAAACTTTCTATCTCTATATTTCTTTACCAGTATTGTGACTATTTAATAGAACAGGAACCCTATCTTTCTCAATGCTTATTCGTGGTTCCTAGCACAATGCCTGACATATAGTAATCAATAAATACAGGTTGAATTAAAAAAAAAGAAAGACAATATTGTCAGTATCTAGACATGTACTTCATATGATTCCTTCAATTTTTCAGACTGGTCACATCGTTACAACATATGATGATTAAATTTTTGAGATCAACTTTTCTGAAGCTATGCTTACTAGTGTACTTTTTAAAAACCTGGTTTAACCCATTTCCCATTTAGAAAAAAAGTACAGCTCACTGCCATCGTTACTTTAATTTTACATCAACACACTCTTTGAGGCTGAAGCAAATCTGACTAGTTTTCAATGTGAAAATAAAATATAAAAACTGTTCTTGGAGTTATTTCTAGATAGACCTTGTCTCTAATCCTAATGTAACAGAAATGTATACATAAATTGGACTCATCAAATGAATCTTCAGCTAACAACTACTTGCGAATGATGTTAACATCACGCATAGGAATGCTACATGTTCTGAGATTTGACATTTTCAGCAATAGAGAATTACTATATCTTGTAAATGGAAACACTGCTACTAAAAACAGAATGCTATAAATAGAATGTTGTCATTTGTTTTCAAAGACTATCGATATACTAGAGTGATGAAAAAATAATAATAAAAGCGAGATATTTCATGGCCAGCTTTAGGGGTAAGGTTAGAGCTGTAATCCACGAGTTATCTTAGGGTAAATACTCAGCTGCAAGTCCTGCTGGAGAGTATTCTCGGGAGAATGGGAAATGGGTAAACATGTAGAGAAAAACAAAATGTAGTATGTGGTTTCAACTTTCTGATTTTGACCTTTAAAGAAAACCTTTTTTTTCTATGACCTTTAAATTACAAATAATGCCTCTCTCTCTCTCTCTCCCTCTCCCTCTCCCTCTCCCTCTCTCTCTCTCTCTCTCTCTCTCTCTCTCTCTCTCTCTCTCTCTCTCTCTCTCTCTGTCTTTGTTTAAAGTTCAATTATATAGTATGCTGAATCAGAAATCTATATCTTTTATTTGGGATGTGTATATACCAAAGACTTCGAACCTTTTCATTTTTGAATACTTACACAGGTTGGATAACAGCAAAAATAAATGACCTTGGACAAGTCATAAATGGAAATATCCTTGTTGTTGATTGAATACAATTAGGATTTTGTTATCATAATAGTAGTTGCGGCTGTGCATTCAAATGAAGAAATGCCTGCAAGGGCAAGATTGTCTCTTTAGATTGATATTCTACTGCTATTTGATTGTCTCAGTTGACTTATAAACCCTGTAGTGTTGAGTAAAGTAATTATCTATTTACACAGGCAAAGCAATTTCTGATTCCAAGGTCACTTGCAGTTTACAGAAAAAAGAATTTTTGAAGTTTAACAGAAACAATGGTCAGGTAAGAGCCGTGTGAAAGAATAACAGCTTCTCTAGGCAGAATACTTCCAAGAGATTCTCCTACCTACATTATGAGTTTTATAGGCTTAAAATATTAATCTTATTAAAGGAGACATTATTGTTTTCTTCACTGATGTATTGAAAGCATAAAGAACAGTGCCTGTTCTTTTCTGATCACAATGGTATGAAACTAGAATCAACAGAAAAAAGCTAGAAATTTACAAATATGTGGAAATTAAACAACACACTTTTGAACAACCAATAGGTCAATGAAGAAACCAAAAGATAAATTTAAAAAAATCTTGAAACAAAAATGAATATGCCAAATATATCAGAGAGGAGTTTATAGCTATGAAATCTCACATTAAGAAAAAGAAAGATCTCAAATAAACAACCTAACTTTACACCTCAAGAAATTAGAAAATAAGAACTAAGCCCAAAGTTAGCAGAAGAAAGGAAATAATGAATATCAGAGCAAATACAAACGCTATAGAGACTAGAAAAACATAGAAAAGTTCAACAAAACTAAGTTGTTTTTTTAAAAAGATAAACAAAATTGACAAATAAGGGAGAAGACTCAAATAAATAAAATAAAATAATAAAAGAGAAGATATTATAAATAACACTACAGAAATACAAAGGATCATAAGGATCGTATATTTATACACCAACAAGCAATTAACCTACAAAATATAGATAAATTTTTAGAAATATCTAACCTATTAAGAATGAATCAAGAAGAAATAGAAAGTCTGAACACCCAATAAATAATGAGTAAAGAGAATAACAGTATCCAAAAAACCACCTGACACTAAAAAAGCCCAAGACTAGATGGTTTCACTGATAAATTCTACTCAATATTTAAGAAATATTAAAGTCAATCCTCAAACTCCTCTAAAAACTGAAGAAGTAGAAATACTCCCAAACTCATGGTATGAGGCCAGCCTTATGCTGACACCAAAGCCAAATAAGGACACTAAAGAAAGCTATAGGCTAATATCTCTGATGAACATAGGTGCAAAAATTCTCTACAAAATACTAGCAAACTGAATTTAACAACACATTAAAAGGATCAGACACAATGATTAAGTAGGATTTATCCCTGGGATGCAAGAATAGTTCAACATATATAAATCAACAAATGTGATACACCACATTAATAGAATAAAAGACAAAAATCACATGACTATCTCAATAGATGCAGAAAAAACTTTTTGACAAAATGTAACATCTTTTCATGATAAAAATTCTCAACAAATTGGGTATAGAAGAAACATAAATCAGCATGGTAAAGGCCATCTACAATAAGCCCACAGCTAACATCATACTCAACAGTAAAAGACTGAGAACTTTTCCTCTAGGATCAGGAACAACTCAAGGGTGCCCACTCTCACAAGTCCTATTCAGTATTGTACCGAAAGTCCTAACCAGAGCCATTAGGCAAGCAAATAATAATAATAATAATAATAATAATAATAATAATAACAAATAATAATAATAATAATAATAATAAAGCATCCTAATTAGTAAGAAAGAAGTAAAATTATCTGTATTGGCAGATGATATGATTTTATATATAGGAAATCCTAAAGACTCCACTAATTGATTAGTTAGAACTAATCAATGCATTTAGTAAAGTTTCAGAATACAAAATCGATATACAGAAATCAGTTACATTATTCTACACTAACAATAAAATTCTGAAAAAGAAACAAAGAAACAATTTATTCACAGTTGCATCAAAAATAATAAGATAGGAATAAATTTAACCAAAAAGGTGAAAGCTCTGTACACTGAAAACTATGACATTGGTGAAAGGGATTGAAGAAGACACAAATAAATGGAAAGATGAGTTCATAGATTTGAAGAATTAATGTTATTAAAATATCCATACTATCCAAAGCCATGTAGAGATTCAATGCACTCCCTATTAAAAGTCCAATTGATTTTTCGCAGAAATAGAAGGAAACAACCCTAAAATTTGTGTGGTACCAAAAAAAGACCCTGAATAGACAAAGCAATTTTTAGAAAGAACAACAAAGGCAAAGGCATCACACTTCGTGATTTGAAATTACATTAAGTCTTCGCTTCGTACCATTGATAGGTTCTGTGACTTTAAGTGAAACAATGTATAATGAAACAATTTTACTATTGACTAATTGATTATAAACAAGAATTAAGTTCCTATGGCAGCTCTTCAATGTTATAACAAAACAATGTTGAAAAAAAAAAAACACATCATTTGAGGACCTATTGTATACTACAAAGCAACAGTATTAAAAACAGTATGGTGCTGTTATAAAAATAGACTCAGATGAATTGAACAAAATCAAGAGCACAGAAATAAAGCCTTGTATAAATACATAGTCAACTAATATTTGACAAAGGAGCCAAGAATACTTAATGCAGAATAGATAGTCTCTTTAAAAAGTGGTGTGGGAAAACTGGATAATCACATAGGGAGATGTTGATCAAAGGGTTCAAGCTTCCAATTATCAGATGAATAAGTTTTGGGGATCCTATGTACAGCATGGTGATTATAGTTAACAATACTGTATTATGTACTTGAAAATTGCTAAGAGAATAGATCTTAAATATTCTCATCACAAAAAAAAATGGTAATTATGTGAGGTGGTGGAGGTATAAGTTAATGGTAAGGTGTTGTTCATTTCACAATATGTAAGTGCATCCAATCAACATGCTGTGCATCTTAAACTTATACAATGTTATATCTCAATTATATCTTAATAATAAAAAAAATGAACAGGGCCAGGCATATAGTAAAAGCTCCATAAACACTTGTTGACTAAAGAGTCTTATATGATTTGCCTTTTTAAATCTGCCAATTAATAAATATTTCCTGAGCATTTACAAAATGCTTGATGTTGTGGATTCACACAATTCCTGTCTTCGAAGAGTTTATAGTCTAATTGCAGAGACCAAAACCTAACACATATGGAACTTTATCCATGGCAATTATATCACTATCTTAGCAACCACAAATAACCCATCTTATAATCAAAACTATGAAGTGAGCTTCAACCCCTTCTTGGAGAAGCCACTTAAAAATACAAAGTAAAATTTCCGTGATAATGCATGACTGGGCTTCCTTCCTCCAATTTTCTTCTCCCTTATTCTCTGTTTCATACAGCCCCAATTGATTCTAATATGTTTTCCTTTAGATTATTATCTTTAAGCATCTCTCCTACAGGACAAAATTCAAATTTTATAGGATGAACACAGAGGCTTTGGCTTTTCCCTCATTGAGAGGTAGGTTCTACATCTTCTCCCTTTGAATTTGGGTGGGCTTCCTAACTGCTTTGACCAATTTATATGGCAGAAGTGATGTTTTACCCTGGTGTTAAGAGATAACCACCTTCCACTTCTAGTCTTTTGGAGAACCTGCTTTTGGAATCTGAACTGATGTATAAGAAATTTAGCTATCTGCTGCAGAGAGTATGTGGAGAAACTCTAAAGCAACCAGGAGAGGTGAGAGTGGCCCGACAGAACCCTGCTTTCCAGTCTTCTTCACCAAGGTACCAGATATAATGAAAAAAGCTGCCTTGGATTCCAGCTTAGTCATCAGCTGAATGACACCAAGGGACCTCATGCAACACCATGTGGAACAGGAGAAATCAACCAGCTGAGTTTTGCCCATAGCTTGGTAACTATTGGTAACTCATAGATTGTGAGCATTATGAAATGAATTTGGATTCAAGCCATCAAGTTTGGAGCTGGTGGTTATACAGAAATAGATGGTCATAAAATAGCTTATCAAGTTTCTTATATCTTAGCATCAATCTCTTTCTTCCTCACATTTTCCTCTACTTTTGAAAAATTAATAGGCCTTATTAATTTTTTGAGCAGTTTTCAGTTAACAGAAAAAAATTAACTAAAAATACAGAGAGCTCCTACATAACCCTTATCCTCCATCAATTTCTCCTATTTTAATATCCTGTATTAGTATGGTACATTTGTTATAATTTCTGGGCCAATATTGATACAGTATTATTTACTAAATTTCATAGTTTACATTAGGGTTAACTCTGTGTACGGTATATTTTATGAGTTTTGACAAATGGGTAATGACATGTATCCACCATTACAGTGTTATACAGAATAATAATTTCATTGACTCCAAAGTTTCCTGTGATTCTCCCCTCTACAACCTTCCCACAATACTTCGCTGCAAAAATATTAATGTGCTTAATATGGGGCTCTCCAGACTCCCATGTTATATAATTACAGTAAAAGCATCACATTATGTTTCTAATATCTGAAAAAGAACGAGTTTTAAAAAATATCTAGTCCTAAATTTTTGGATACTGGATTATAGACCTCTACTGGCTTCCATGGAATATCATCTCTCAGCTTAAAGTGAAAGACTGAGATCCAGAATCATAAGAAGATAGGGAGATCCAAATTTGGGGAATATAAAAGGCTTATTTGCTCTCACACTCTAATTTATCACTCTCATCTTCCATATGTAGATATACTGAATTGTCCATGATAATAGCATTTATAGAACATGCAGTGTTGGTATTGGCTCCTTCTGAATCAAAGCTGTACTTGACATCAGGTGGAACTGAGGAGAGTGAGGTTAGGTTTAGAATATCATTCAGAAGCAATTCTGTCATTAGAGCAAAACACCGCATCCCTGGAGTCTGTCCAAGATGTTTTTATGTAGTATTTTTCTTCCAGAAGCAGGGGTATGCTATTTGCTAGGCCTTCATCTTCAAGGTTAATTCATTATAAGTCAGGAAAAATTCCTTGCTTTTATTTACTCCTGTTGCACAGGCGTAAATGTAGAAATGTAAACTCAATACTAATTGGCTGAACTATTAATCCAGCTCTTGAAACATTAAATCTAAAATTAATATCTGGGCAATCCCTAATTCAAGGACTCAAAAATCATCCATGAGAAGCATCATCGGCTTACTACCTGGTATTTCAAAGAGATCATGACAACATTCTTTAGAAAGTTATTTTAGCTTTTGAACCTCAGTTTTCTCATCTGTAAAAGGGTATGAATAATAATTATTATTAAAGTTATTGCAAAGATTAAATTAATATATGTAAGACACATATAATGTCTGGCATATATGAGTGATGATAAATCTCCTTTCTTATACCTTTCAAACTTGTGGAATTTGTCCTGAGCCTAAATATACTTCTACTTTCTCCTTATACCATGGGATGGCCCTCCATTACTGCTATTATGGTTACAATGAATGAGTCCTTCCTTTTGTTTAATTGAACTTTCTCTTGCTCTGAGCTAATTTTCTCTTGCCTTATTTTAGTTCTGTTATTAGTTTAGTACTTCTTTTATTTAAATATACTTACCTTGTCTTTTCCAGGGTGTCCTGGATTCAAATTTATTAGTAAAAATATTTCCAATTTAAATCTTATCTCTAATTATAGAATAAAGTTTTTTTATTTCTATTTTTTTAAATAAAGGATTTTACATCATTAGTCAGCAATTATTTTTTCATATTTTAGTGATAAAAGGACTCTTTTGAGGTCCCTGAAGTCATATCTTACTGTACCAATGGCTAAGGTTAGCTCTGACTAAGGAATTGCACTAGGTTTAACCATTTAACTCAAATCGTTGCTCCTTATATAGGTGTATTGATATGCCATTTACAGGGTTTCATATATTTAATTACATGTGATCTTTATGACACAGTAAGATAGATGTTACCATCATTTCTACTTCTCAGATTAAAAAAAAAACTGAGGGCTGAACAGATTAATTTGTCTAAATTAAGCCACTAATACATAAAATCTGGATCTCCTCAGCCGTATAACTCCAAGTCCTGGGTCATGCATCTCTTTCTCAATTCTCTCTTTTTTGAAAAAGGGTGAATGTTGATAAATGCCAATTACCTAAAGCATAAGGAGAGTGTGATATACTGTATACCTTGAAATAAAGTTCTAAATACTTTCCAAATAATCATCCTAAGTAAACTCCCATATTAAAAAGTTTTAGTAATTCCCATCCTATTAAAGTCATCATGTGAGGGAGAGGATTTTTGTTGTTGTTGTTGTTATAATAAAATACCGTCCCCCTGCTTCCCGTCCCACAAGACAACATAAAGCAAGCCAGTAAAACATAGATCTGATAGCTCTTCTATTCATCAGTCCCAGTATTTTGGTAAACTCCTTTTAATCTGAGGGGGGAAAAAAGTTTTATTTTTCTTAAAGAACCATTTTTGGAACTTATATTACTGACTTTTCTT
Source organism: Eidolon dupreanum (assembly GCA_028627145.1). NCBI lineage: Eukaryota > Metazoa > Chordata > Mammalia > Chiroptera > Pteropodidae > Eidolon > Eidolon dupreanum. The sequence continues at coordinate 58,417,393 of CM053510.1, read as the reverse complement.
CTAGTTACAAACCAAATCTGAAAAATATCTCATAAAACAGAATTTATGTATTTAGATATACAGTGAAAATTTGCTTCCTGTGCCTGTGCTCAGAAGCAAAGGTATCTTAAAATTGTTAACAAGAATTTACAGACCTTTTGCTCTGAGACACTCCATCATATGGTCTAGTCCAACAGTGCATAGCCTGGTGAAATAAGGTAGCTAGGCAATAGAGTGTTTTACTTTATACCTAGCTAGTATTTTCCTGAGGATGGCTCAAATAGACCATTTGGGGGGTGGGTGGGTGGGTGGGTGGGTGTGTTTGTGTTTGTGTTTGTGTGTGTGTGTGTGTGTGTGTGTGTGTGTGTGTGTTGTTACTTTTTATAAACTCCTTACTAAAGTATGCTAAAATTCCATTTGAGATGTAGCTTTGGAAACAGAGAATGAAGGTTTTACCAATGCAGAGAGATTTGATACGGAAGTGACATCAAAATGAACTAATTGAAGTATTTAAAACTCACATGTTATTTGGGATTTGGGGTCACTCTGCTGTAATCTTTGCTTACTAAACTATTTCCACAATTCAATTATTAATTTTTTGAGGATAGGTATTGTGTTTTATTGATCTCTCTATTCTCAGATACTAGCACAGAGCTGGCACAGAGTGAATACCTAGGAAACACTTATTGAATAGATATAGCCCAAAAGAACTATAGGATTTGATAGCTTCTTATTTTTATTTTATTAGTAGAAGTGATTATAACATTATTATTATTTTTTTTTTTGTACAGCAAGGAATGCAAAGTAAGGATCTGAGGAGGGCAAGGTAAGAGACAGAAATATTGATCCAAGATATATAAAAGATTCTTTTGGGTCACAGAGAAGTATTTAACCCAGCTTGGGCAGAAAGGTGTTTGTGTGTGCGTGTCTATGTGTGTTTTACCTCCTGAAGGAAGTGATACCTGAGATGAGTTTTGAAGGATATAGAGTCATTAGCCAGGAATAGAAAGTAGAAAGGTAATTTTCATTGTACAGACAGCGAAAACAAAGAGACATACTACACAATGAGGCCTACAGCACAGTAAATGGGAGAGTCCTCTGTTTCTGTGCATGCTTCCTTATGGGCTCTCTCCCTCCCTTCTCTGTTATATTATTTTCTAATCTATTCATCTTATCTTAAAAGTATTTTGTATGAACTTTATCTCAAACATTTTTCTAATCTTCTTTATTCTTATAGTTTTGTTTTTATCATAATTCATATTTTTAATCCTTAATTTCCTGTTACATTTTACTTTTTATGGGTTTTAGCTTTAACAATAACCTTTTATGTCCTTTACTTTTATGGCTTTTGATTCACTAATCCTGTTGACCTTTATCTTTAATTTCACCTATTTTATCTTATTATTAAAAACTCTTAATCTCTTATCTTTATTTGCATTCATGTGCTCATTCTTAATTTCTACTTTCTATTTTTCTCCTAGCCCACTCTCAATTTCAATCTTTCTTAACTTTTTAATCACTCTTTATATTTTAAAAAAATATTGTTTCTTCTCCTTATTTCTTACCATCCTCCTTTTATATTGTTTGCTTTCATAATGGCAGCAGAGAGTGTGGCCAAAAGGCTTAAAGCAAGAACAGCCCCATTTACTAGGAAGGTTGGCAAGTTCTTGCCGGCTGTGATGACCCCATCTCAAACTCTCCTGCACTTTCTCTCACCCACACTTTTCTCCATCCTTTGCATCTTCTTCTTGATATATCCAGAAGTCTCATCTTTCAGCAAATACCAGATTGAAGTCTCACTGATGTTCATCTGTTGACTACTTTACTTGAGGTGATTATATTTTCCATGGACTAAAATGTCTATAAACCAGTTTAGTTTAACATCTCGAAGTGCATAATTCTCTCTCACCTGGCCAGCAATAAAATTCCCATCTGCTGTGGGCTGTAGTCTCGCCCTTGGGCTGGTTTTAAAATGTGATGCCCTACATTTAGTGGGTGCTCTAGGAGTGTGCACGTTGGGCTTCAGAGCTCAAATGGAGGAGGACACCCAGAGTGGAACACAGCCATGTCATCCTGAGTTGCATAATGAAGTCTCCTACGTTCTTCCCCCCAACAATCCCACCACCATGCCATGCATTGCGCATAGTCTAATGCATTGCCCTTGCCCATTGGGTGTTGGGGGTTAGAGCACAGAGAAATACTGAATGAAAACCAAATGGACTTCTAGTTATATGAGTCTAATCTCCTATGCCTCTCATAGATTTGCCATTTTTGCTTTTATAAAAGGCTTTTTCTTTGAATTTCTTGATTCTTAAGAGATTCCAGATTGAAACTAAACAAAGTTCAAACTGTTGTTGGTACTGTGCAACAGAAATTCTGTAAATCTGGTCTAAAAAGATGGTCACTGCCTGGTTACTTATAAAAATTCAAATTAACTATATATGTCTTTATACTTGTCTACAAATTCATATTAATAATATGCCATTTATACTAATTTCTGATATAAATATAATTTTATTACAAAAATGAATAAAGAACATATATCAAATCACTAGTGGCTTATTTAAAATACTGTCTGTATTAGTTTCCTAGGGATGCTGTAACAAATTGTTACAAACTGGGTAGCTTAATTTATTTGTTCTCCCACAGCTCAGGAGGCTAGAAGTCTGAGATCAAGTGGTAGCAAACTTGGTTCCTTTTGGAGGCTCTGAAAGAGAATCTATTCCATGCCTCTCTCCAATCTTCTGGTGATTTCAAGTGTTCCTTGTTTTGTAGAGCATAACTCTAATCTCTTTTCTGTATTCATATGGCCTTGTTTGCGTGTCTGTGTCCCAAATCTCCCTCTTCATTCTATTACAAGGACATCAGTCATTAGGCTTAGGGCTCACCTTAAATTCAGGATAATCTCATTTCAACATCCTTAACTTAATTATAGCTGGAGAGACCCTTTTTTCTAAGTATCGTCACCTTCACAGATTCTGGAGCTTAAGACATGGATATATTTTTGGGAGACCATTATTCAATTCACTACATTGTCAGTCATAACTTTCATTTTTTCTTTGTTGATGTCGCTAAGCAGGGGTTAATAAATGGTGCACCAGGCATACTCTCAACTAATATTTCTTATTACTGGTCTAGATAAGGATTTTTATTATGAGGAAGTAAAACTCAAACAAGATGGCTTAAATTAAAAAAAAAAAAAGATTTATCATAATGAAAGAAGAGGCTATTCGAAAGACATTTAAGGATAGGAATGAACCAGTGGCCCCAAAAGTACTTGAACAGTGAAGAGAAAGTAAGTGACTAAGGTGCTGCCTTCATTCTCTTGGGCTGAATGGTTGTTCTTGTACTGCTTTTCTCTGTGTGTGTCTTAGTCAGCTTGGGCTGCCATAGCAAAACACCACACACTTGGTGGCTTAAACAACAGGCTGGAAGCCCAAGAACAAGGTGATAGATTTGGTTCTTTAGGAAGAGGGCCGTTTCTGGTTTGCAGTTGTCACCTTCTCACTATCCTCACACTGGGAGAGATGGAGGGCTCTGGTCCTTCTTCCTCTTCTTGTAAAAACACTAATCCCCTCACGATCTCCTCTAAACCTAATCACCTCCCAAAGGCCCACCTCTAAATATCATCATATTGGGCATTAAGGTTTCAACATATGAATTTTGGGGAGGATACAAACATTCAGTCCATTACGATGTGCAACTACATTCCCTTGTCTCTCCTGACTGGTCTTTCCAATTGTTTAGTTTCCCAGCCATGGTAATCTCGCATTTGGCTTTAGCTTTCCTTAGTGATAACTTCATTCTTGCATGACTTTCTAGTTCTTCTTACCTTCATTAGTTACACCTATTTCTTCTGTAATATTTTAAAGAGGAATTTGATTGCTCTCATGTACTTTTCAAAATTATATAAGCTAAAGATGTTCCCCAGACTCTAGATGAGCCCTCTTCAGATCAGATGTTCAATCACGGCACCACTGGCAATGGCTGAGGACGTAGGGAGAGGGCACGTCATGTGTCATGTAGTTGGCTGGACACTTAGCGGGGAATTTGGGTGGGATTAGTTTCCCTGAGAAGGTGAGCAAGGAAGAGATATTCAATTATCCAACAAGGCAAAACCTCAGTTGCTTACTTTCTATTCACTGTTCAAGTACTTTTGGGGCCACTGGTTCATTCCTATCCTTAAATGTCCATCGAATAACCTCTTCTTTCATTACAACAAATATATATATATATTTTTTAATTTAAGCCATCTTGTTTGGGTTTTACTTCCTCATAATAAAAATCCTTATCTAGACCAGTAATAAGAAATATTAGTTGAGAGTATGCCTGGTACATCATTTATTCACCCCTGCTTAGTGATATCAACAAAGAAAAAAAATGAAAGTTATGACTGACAGTTAGATAATGACTTAAAAAGGGTATCAAACTCAGATAAGAAAACTTGGAAAATACAAACAGATGTAAAATTGAAATTAAAATTGCCACAGCTTCACCTTTTAGTGATAGCTACTACTACCTATTTAACCATGCACTTTTCATGTTTTTCTATTTGTGCATATCTACATATACTTTAAATATTTTACTGTGAAATGTTTTATATATATTGAAGAGTATGTAACATATACACATAATTAAAAAATAATACCTGTACACCTTGCATATAAAATAGTACGTTAGCAATATCTTTGAAGTTTCCTATTCACTTTTACTCAATTATATTCCTCAGAAATAACCACTATCCTTTATTTTGCGTCAGTCACTTCTTTATTTCTGTTAGCTTTATTAGGATATTATTGACAAATAATGTACATAAGTTTAATGTGTACAATGTAATGATTTGACATATGCATATATATTCCCTTATTTTCTTTATAGTTTCATCACATTTGTGTGATTACTCTAAGAAAATATTATTTTGCCTGTTTTTGATATACTATATGTAATTTTATGCAAATTTTATCACTCAGTACAATTTTTAATTTTTTTATTTTGAGATTCACCGATACATTTTAAAAATTCATTCATATTGATTATAGCTGTGTTTTATTTCTGCTCACTGTTATGTAGTATTCCATTTCCTTAATAAATCATAATTTATTTATCTAGTCTCCTATCCATGGTCATTTAAGTAGTCCTACTATTTTGCTATTATAAACAATACTGCTAGAAACATTTTGGTATGTGTTTCCTGCTTCATGTGTTTAAAAGTCTATCAGTGTTTCTCAAACATTGTTGACTATGATCCACAATGGAAAATACATATTGCACACTACCTCACTGCAAACACACATCACACACACACACACACACACACACACACCTCAAACACATGCATGCACTTAATTAAAACAAAACTTTAACAGAACAGTAATTACCCTTTCTCCTTGCATCACAATCTGATTTTTTTCTAATTTATTTTATTGTAGTGAAATCTAGTCTATTTTGTTTTTCTAAAAAGCTGGTTTTATTCCACTAGATCTCTGGTTTTACACTTTAGCACTTATCAGAATCACATGGAGGGCTTGTTAGAACACAAATTTGCTGGGGGTTACTGCAAAGTTTCTACTTCAGCAGCTCTTTAGTGGGTCCAAGAAGTTGCATTTCTAATAAGGTCTAATAATGTGATGCCAACAAGGGATCTACTTAAGGTACAGAATCAAGAGATCAAGAAGGGATGAATAGATAGCCAAGTTGAGCCTTTCCAATGGTAAATCATGTCTCTTTGTCCAATTTCCAGACATGAGCCAGTTCTCACACTCAGAACCACAGAGTAAATGAGTGATCATATCCTGTGAAGAAGAACCATGTGACATCAAGCAAGTGTTTATAGTTGTGATTCTTCCTGACTTTCCCAAAAGGATCTAGTCATCCTCTTAGGTAACTACACACTGGGGAAAGACGAAGAGTTTTGAGAGCTATTAGATAAAGAGTCTTAGTTCATGCTAAGACCTGGGGATTCAAATCCTTCCCATGGCATTCCTATTAGACTAAGGTGCCATGTTTTGTTTCTCATTTTAGCTAGATTTTAAACATACCAGTCTCACAATTTTGTCTTTTAACAGTTGAGTCTAGTAAGTTTATATTTATTATGATTATTAATATATTTATATTTATTTTTACCATTTTATTTTGTACTATCTATTTAGTTCTGCTTTCCTTTTTTTTCTTCTTTTCTTATCTTTTTCTCAATCAAGTACTGTTTCTCTTCGCCCCATTTTTTTCCTCGAACTATTTCAGAAGCAATAAACTCTATATTATTCCATCAGTTAGTGTAGGTATTATAAATATCAAAACATCTAAATAATTTTACTTTCTTCCCAAAGGGACTTAGAACATTTTAACTTGTCTTCCTCTTTCAAACTGTACATTTTTCCTTGTATAATTTTTATTCTATTTTTTAAAGCCCATTATCAATGTTCATTTAGATTTATCTACATACTAAAAAATTTTTCTTCACCATTCCTTTTCTATCTTAGATCTCTTCTCTAGAATTATTTACTCTCTTAGAAGTACACATTTAAAAAGTTTTTTTCTTTTAGAGAGGACCTGTTGGTAGAAAATGCTCCATTTTGTACAGAAATATTGGTTCTTAAACCATATATTTGCTGGGTAGCCAATTCTGTACACACACATGTGTGCACATACAGTTTTTTAATCCTGTTTTTTTTTTATTTAGGATAATAATGTGATAGGAATATTATATAAACTCCCAAATAATCTTAAATATGATCTAGTTGCTGTTTAGTATTCTATTTTATGGATAAACTATAATTTATTTAAATCATCTCCAAATATTTATTATGTAGGTCATTTCCAACATTTTACTAATATAATAAATACAGTAGCAAACATTCTTGTACATAAATCTTTGCCCTCATTTCTGAAAGTTTCTTTAGGGAGTGTAACTAAAATTTCTGGGTCAGAATATCTTAGTCTTATAAATTTAATTTAATTTTATTCCTCCCCCCCCATCACACATCTGCAACTGAGGCTCTGGAATCACTGTTTAAATGAAAAGTTTTACTTACTTCAAAGTAAAACCTGAACATGATTAAAAAATCGGTTTGGAAGGATTTAAAATGGGAAGAAATGAACCCCTGTCTACACATGCCCCTTCTATGTCCACAGGAAGAACTATTAAACTTTTTAGTTATAGTTCTGCTAATTACATGAACACATCAAAATAATTTGTGTTCTATTTCAGCACTATTTCATTTCTTTATACTTTGTAAATGAAGATTTTAGCACCCTCACACTTTTCTCCTTCTTCTTTTCCAGACCATCTTCCTCTTTCTGCTCATTATAAATCTTCTTTCAATATTAATAAGCTATACATTCTGTTTTGTAAGCATAGCAAAAATATTCTAGAATCTGATTCAAAATGTTAAAAACAGTAAGATTTATGTGGTGACTGTGTAAATGTTGCTCGCTGTAGAGCTAAGCAGTGTGCTATGATTATACTGCTTTCTCTTCGTTTTTTGCCTCTTTCACTGTCCCTTTCTTCTCATTTAAAAAGTTTTTCATTACCTTTGTCCTATCCCTAAATACTGGGGGAACTCATAAAGTTTGTTTCTCAGTCTTCCATCCATTTTTCTCTTCACCTGACTTTCTCCTTAGGCAATTCCATCTAGCACTATAGGTTTAATCCTGTTCAAATGCTAATGAATCCCAAGTGTATCTCTTTAGCCTTTATCTCATCCTGAGCTCAAGACTTGACACATTGACATATTGGATTTTTACAAGCCTTCTCAACTTAATGTGTTTAAATGCAGTTTTTGATTTTATCCTGTAACAATTTCTCACCCTCTCTTTTCCCTCTTTAGTAAATGGTATCACTTTCCACTTAGTTATCGAAATGAAACCTAATAGTTATCTTTGATGTCTTCTTTTTCTTCGCCTACATATTTATTACACCAACAAAATATACACTGTCTGTCTATATCTCTCTCTTTCCACCACTACTACTATCATTTATTGCCTGGACTACTGCAATAGCCTTTTAATTGGTAAAGGCTTTTTAAATTAAATTTGCATATAGCAGAGTTTTCTTTTTAAAATATAAATCAGATTTTGTAACAATCTTGTATTAAGGCCTTGCTTGGCTTCTTAGGTTAATACTCAAATTCCTTATGATGGCATGTAAGATCTTCCCTTCCTGCCTAACTCCCTGGCCTTGCCTCTCCCACACTCTCTAGCTATATTTCCTACTTGAATATTCTTCCGAACAATGTCAATTGAAAATTGTAAGAAAAACTACTTGAGATATTTCTTCTAGAAAGGCAACAGGATGATAGGAAACTGTGAACAGGAAACTAGTTAACTTAACCATTTACTTCAATGTATTTACATGTTATTACTTGCTATATTAGATTTCTCTAAAGGTGTATTGGGCATAACCTTAGGGAGTTCATCATTGGAAGACAGACATTTAAACAGTTTATAGAATATTGTGAGAATTGCTAACACTGGGTGTGAACTTCTAAAAAGGCAAACAAAATATTATTTTTTTCCTGTTTATTAGTTTCAAGAAAACTAGGAGGAGGAGACATAGTAGGTATCAGTAGTATCAAGAAAGAAGAAATTTGAATATTTTTGAAGTACTGAAAATTGTTGGTAATTCTAGTTAATTTACAAAAACTCAGAGTTCTGTTTCTTAAATAACTGACTAGGTAGCAAAGTCATCAAATGGAATAACAAAGGCAAGAGAAAAGGTAGGTTTCATTGGAAAAGTAGTTGATATACAGAGCTTGAGGTAATTGAGTGCCAGACATACATATTTGGAGATGTGTAATAGATGGAAAATGGGTCCAGAGCTTAAAACAGAATTCTCTGTTGGAGAAACAGATTTGTGAAATTTAACATATTTTTATGCTTTGCTATTATTTAGAATGGAATATAGTCACCTTACATAAAATGATTTTCTAATGTATCAGTATTTTGAAAATGTTTTGTTTTGTTTTCCATTTTTTCCACCTTATTATCTTTTGCTTTATGGAGTGGAGAGAGAGAGAGAGAGAGAGAGAGAGAGCGAGCGAGCGAGCGAACATGAGAGTGCCGTTGAGGTAGAGCATAGGTTTTTCTTCGTTGAACAATCATGATTCTGGCTGAGGGGGTTTCTGAAATAATTCAAAAATAGCTTCTGATTTATGCTCAGAAGTTACCTTTCCCCTTAGAATTTTATTACAAAAACTTAATCACAGGAGGAACACTTTTTAGTTGAACTATAAATGCTAAATCACTATTAAAAAAATGTAGTGGAGCAACTGAACTTCCCTTGGACCTAGATTCCTTATAAAACATCACAGAAATTATAGCACTACAGAATGCTAGAACATCCAAGTATCTCAGAAATAAATCTGTCCAAAGGCTTCTAATTATACCTAGAACCAAATTCAAAACTCCTACCATATTCACATGATCCTACATGACCTAAACCCCATTTGACTTCTTGATCTCATCTCCTGCCCTGGTTATCATAGCTCATGATACTATTTTTCCACTTCAAATATACCAAGCTTATTCCTGTCTCAGAGCCTTTGTATTTGCAGTTCCCCTTGTTTGGAATGCTTTCTCTTAACTCTTTACAATGGCCTAGATTTTTTGTTGTCTCAGCTCAAATGTCACCTCACAGTAGCTCTCCTCCACCTCATATCTAAAGCATATCTTCCTCATCTTGCTCTCACACAGCACTCTATCACACTCATCATTCTCCAAAAAGTATTTATTTAATTATACCCTTATTTACTTTCACGTTGTCCAAGTACCAAGATATTCCCTGGTTATGCTAAATAAATATTTGTGGACTTATTAAATGGATAAACAAATGAGTGAATCAAAGGGATGCTAGCTGATCTGGAAAAAATCTAGGTCGACCCTGAGCTTGACTTGTGATCAGGAGTATGAGGCCAGCTAGACAGGGTTCTGAGAAACTCTAGCAATGGCAGAGAATTTAGAACACAACTCTTTCTCTTTATCCATGCACACTGAGATCACAGAGTTGCTAAAGGAAACAAATAAAAGCTAAAATAACCAAAGGAGACGCGAGCACATTGAATACTTACCACATGCCTGGTTCCTTGCTGAGCTCTTCAGGTGCAGCGCCCCTTTATCTCATTTCAGCCTCACACTACCAGGTGTGATAGGGACTATTAATTCTACTTTACATATGAAAAAACAGGCTTAAGGTGGTTCTGTAGTTTGCCAAATGCTACTCATTTCTAATTTAGGTAGAGCTAGGAATTCAACTCAGGTGGCTTTTACTTCAGAGCTTTAAATCATATCACTAGAGTATTCTGCATTTAATTTATTGAGAAAACTTAAGATAGAAATTGTAGTTAGGTATAAAATACTTAGCATATAAATATGTTCTTAATATGTTTTAGTTCCCTTTTCTTCTCCTTCTGACTTTTAAATTGACCTTTCCCTGCACCCCACCCCCATTGCTGTTTAGTTAGTACCAGGGCATGATAGAAACTATTAATTATCCTCCAGTAGCCATTTCCTATTCTTTTTTTCACTAATAGAACCCCCTGAGCTTTTCCTGACACATATCCACCCAGATAGAGTTTACTGTTCCAGCATGGCTTACAACTAGGTGTTGCATGTGACTAAGTTCTGGGTCAGTAGTATGAGAGTGGAACCGATAATGAACAACTTCCAGGGCCTGTCCTCAAAATAAAGCCACTAAACCTCCACTTCTTCTTTTCCTTTACCACAGACTAGAATGCAGACATAGTGATAGTGCGTCAGCTTTGACCTGTGAGGTTGGGGATGGCAGAGAAACAAGATAGAAGGAATTGAGTTGTTGGATGACCATATGAAGAAGGTTTTCTCTATTTTCTGGATTGACCTTAGATTTTTATGCAAGAAAAATATACCTTCTTTCTTATTGTAGTCCTAGTCCAGCCTGGCAATTATCTTTCTGTGGACATCATGTGCTCCAAGCTTCCTGCCCAGAGTGACACCTTGACTCCCTCTGTTCATACACATGCCAGCCCACTGGCTGGAGCTCCTCTGCACCCCAGAAAGTTACTTTCTATTTTCTCAGTTACTGTGGACCAGATTTGGTTTAGGCAACACAGAAAACTTTCTTGCCATCCAGTGGATTGCAACCACACCATCTCCAACAAAGTCTGATTCTTCTCCTGGGGGAGGTATATCCTATCCAGTTTTGTCCTTCCTTGGGTACTTTTTTTTTTTTTTTTGTCAGCCCTAGGGTATCTTATAGTATCTCTTTTATCATTGCCAAATGATTCTTTATAATAACATTCTCTATATCATGTTATAAGTTTCTAACTCCTGTTTGGATCCAGATTGAAAATAGTTGGAAACAAAATTTGAGGGATGCTACAGAGAGTATTCAAGCATTAGATTTTTTGGGGGAAAGAGTTGATTTGACTAATAATTTTAAATTTATTTTCAAATCAAGCCTATATATATATATATATATATATATATATATATATATATATATATCTTCCTTTTTTTAAAGAATGGAAGCACATCTTGCTTTGAGAGAAGGAAGGCTGGCAGTTGATAATAGCTTTATTTACTGTGGCCACAGCAATAATCTGCACTAATAATAATTAATTTGAGAGAATTAAGGATTGATTTATTTAACGAAACTACATGTAATTGTGAATTTCTTTACTAATAACATCAGTGAAATGAGGCCTGTTAACATTTAAAATAGTTTGTAATGGACATGCATGTCCTTTAAAAGAATAAAATCTTATATTTTCATCAATTCCCTTACATTTGAAATGAATGTTTATCATTTTTTTAAATTGCTGGAGCCTTGTCTACATATGTGATAGGAGAAAATTGGCATAGGATTAATTTGTTCATTTTGGCCTCCTTTAAAACATAAAAATGTGGAAGCTGGATTTATATTAATTGAACTGTTACCATGTGCCAGGTGATGGTGTATTTTATTTGATGCTTGTATTAACTATGTATTGCCGTAATAATGCTGTATGACATGCTTCCCCCAAAATAATGTTTTAAAACAATAATCAAATATTTAGGTCACAGGTCTATTAGTTGCTGTTTTTGGCTAGACTCAGCAGGTTGTGGCACCGACTGATCTTGGTCAGCTATCTGGGAGTTGACTAGTTAATGGATGACATAGAATAGATTTAGCTATGGTTACATGGATGTTTTCCATTTGTGTTCATTCTTTTAGGAGGTACTGAGCATTTTCTTAATGTGATGGGAGAGGACAAGAGTGAGAACAAGAAGAAAGATGCAAGTGCTTTTATAGGCTATCTTAACATTCTATAGGTCAAAGCAAGTCACACAGTTTATTAATTTGCTAGGGCTGCCATAAAAAGTACCACCAACCGGATGCCTTAAAAAAAGCACAAAAATTTTTTTCTCACTGTTCTGGAGGCTAGAAGTCCAAGATCAAGGTGTTGGCAAGTCTGGTTTCTTCCTAGGACTCACTCATTGGCTTGCAGATGGCTGCCTTCTTTCTGTGTCCTTGCATGGTCTTACCTCTGTGTGCTCGCATCTCTGTGTGTTCAAATTTCTTTTTCTAAGAACACCAGTTGGAATGGATAAGGCCCACTCTAATGGACTCATTTAAATTACCTTTTTAAAGGCCCTACCTCTAAATTCAATCACATTCTGAGATACTGGGAGTTAAAGTTTCAACATATAAATTTTTTTTGGCGGGGGGAATACATTTCAGCCCATAACACATGAATAAGCCTAGAGTCAAAGTGGGAAGTCATGGATACAAGGAGATGCAAAGAACTGAGGCTATTATTTCTCTCAATCTACCACAATGTTAAAAAACAAACAAATAAACCCTCAGTGACATGGTTATTATTTTTGTCATTTTACACATGATGGTAAAAGAGGCTCAGCTAGATGTGAATCCCCACATGTTTATGTTTTTTATTATAGGAAAACATTGATGAACTGAAATGAGAGGGCAAGAGAAATCTTTTTACTTTTAATATTCACTTATTTGAATTAGAGGCAACCTAGTACAGTGGCCAGGAGTGTGAGCTCCTGGCAATAGCCTGCCTGAACCCAATCTCACCTTCAACACTTACTGGCTATTTTAGTCTGCGCAAGTGGTTTAATTCTTGTGTGTTTTACATGTCTGTAACATGAGAATAAGAGCACTACCTACTGCATCGCATTATTATGGGATTAAATCTTTTAATATATGTAAAGCTTAGAACACTGCCTGGTATATAGGAAAAGCTATAAACAGTTTGCTATAACAATAACATTAACAATAACAATTATTATAACTCTCATTTAATGTGTGAGACCTAGTGAACATAACATAATTATTATTTGATCAGGGTAATACCACCTAATGATCAGGGGGATGAGCAAGCTAAATAGCTTGGCTAACAGCATATCTTTTATTAACTGGTACTCTGTTACAAGATATGAAAAACTTCACTAAGAAATTCTCAAGTTGATTAATTTATATTTTTTATAAAATTACAGTATTTCAAATTTCACTTTTCTATAACTATATGTTCATGAGGGGACAGGACTATAATGTCAATCAACTACTTGGATTATTTCCATAGCTTCATACTGATTTATCAACTTTTAGTGTCTTTTTGTTCCAAACCATAACATACTGAGGTCAGATTCAGATTCTGAAAAACATTGGTTTTATCATGTTACTCCTTCACTCAAGTCTTCAGTGGCTCTCTAGGGACTAAAGTATAACATTCCAATTCCTTATCGTAATATGCAAGACACTACATAGAATGAGTGCCCCATTTCCCACGATTCCTTATCACAACTTGCATATTCTCACCACCATTATTTTACTCACACCGTTTTCTCCATGTAAGGAATCTTTCCCTTATGTTAGCGTTGGGATTTGATGTCTGGGGTATATGTCTTTAATTTATCAGTTTTCCACATTATTGATTGATTTTTTTTTTAGGCAGATAAAAGTTTGTTTTCTAATACTGTTTTGCTACAGTTATTTGTTAGTTAGTAATCAGTTATTAACTCTTTATGCTATGCTTATACATATGCTACTTACAGTTGAGTGTTACAGTGTACTATGATTATGTTTCCTTTCCCTAAAGGTAATAACTATTTCCTTGCTTATTTATTTGCATAGTTTTCTTTGTACCCAATGCTAATTTTTCTCATACCTTTGATGACATTCTTGGTATAATTTTCCACAAAGCCAATCACTTTGGGTCCTTTATCGCTTTCAATTTATTTTTCTCTCTGAAACAAGGCCTCAGTTCCCTGGTCTTGTTTCCTATGTCTACTGCACAGTTTTCACCTTAGGACCGTTCTTGGTTATCTTTTTTGAAATTTCCTTTGTTGTTCTCCTAGGTAGGGCTCTGGTCACCAAGATTCTGAGTAATATGTTTGTTCCTCTATGCTTCTTTAGCATGAAGGTTGAGGATGAATGAAATTTTCTGTAACATTGAGGATCCTTGGTTGTTAAACTATGGTAAAGGAAGGGGTTACCACACCAAATTTTAATATATTTTAAAAATTGTGACCACAACCTCTATTTAATAAAGGGACTTCAGTTAAAACTAAGTTTTAAACATTTCATTAAAAAAAGGAATTTGGAACTTGTAATTCTTCAGCTATTTTAGATAAAAGGGGTAACTTCTATTTTGTACTTCGTTGTCCTCATGTTATATAAGTTTTCTCATGGTAGAAAATGAGATAGATTCTGTATTTACTATAATGACCAGTGGCTAAAAGAAGCAACCATAAAATTCAACAAACAAGGGAAAGATTATTGTGAGACAATCTCCTCTCCAAATCATTTAAACAGATTAATAAAAAGAACATTTACTACCTCTAGTTATATCACCTTAGCCATGCATGGGCTGACCTTAACTTTTTATGATAGTGTAAAATTCATTTTTTACCTTTTAATCCCCTTAAGTTGTCCCCGTTACACAATGAAATAGCTGAGGGATGAAATGTGTTCAGAATCGGTACTTGTGTGTGTATGTATTGTATGAGGAAAGAGGAAATAAATGTGGTGCTTCTAAACGGTTTGAGTGCCTGACCATTATTTCTCACCTTTTGTTAGTTTTCAACAGCATGCCTCTGAGGGTAATATGGGTTTGGAAAAAAAGTATGGAAAAGAAATGAGCTTCTGTTTCTGAGTCAGTTAGTGTTATCTTTTGTGTGATGTTGCCAGAGATACTTTAATCCTATAAAGAGATCTTTAAAGCAAAACTTTGAAGAACCAATTCTTATTTTTTCTGTCTCGTGGTCTGCTGCAAATCAGTAGTAGCATTTGGTAATTTTCCCTCTCCCTCTCTGTCACTCTTCCTTCTTCTCTGCCTTCTTCTCTTCCTCTCTCTGCCCTTTCTGTTCACTTAAAAAATATTTGTTGAGCTTTTACTACGTGCCAGGTAATATTCTATGTATTAAGAATATAATGGAGAACAAAACAAAGCAATTGACTCCAGGATGTTTATATTCATTTGAAGGCAAGTGGAGGATTAGGGTGTTTAAGATTGACAGACAATCACTAATTTCCTTTAAAGTAAAAGTACTGATGACCATCATCTTTCAGGCCAAAATTTATTGGCCTGAAAGTACTTATCTGACAATTGAGAAGTTAGTTGAAGTTTCTCCTTCTTTGACTTACATAAAATTAAAATATTCCATTCTCCTGTGCACTTCAAGGGGTAATGCAAGGCCTTCTGATCTCCTCCTCTATATGCTTTTAGATGGATCATCTCACACTCAATATAATTGTATAGGGGCTTATCATCTTTCCCTTAAAGTGGAATTTCTTCCAAGGTTTCCTATTTTTGCCAATTTTTCCTATTATTAAAATTTTAAATTCCTGGTGGTTTCATTGGAATCATCTTTGATTCGTCATTTGCCTTTCACCGTTCATTTTCATTCATTCACCAAAACCTGATTATTCTTCTTTATTTGTCTATTCCTTATAGATCTCTTCATATCAGTAACAATGTTTCTACAATAGTCTTTTACTGGGTATGTCTCTGTATCTAATTTGTCTTCTCCAATCACTGAGTGCTAGCACAAATCCTCCTGCTTAAAGAAATTATGTAAGTCTACTCATGTTTAATCTTATGATCCCATCACTGGGTTGTATTCCTTCAGTTTTGACTTCAAGCAGTCCCAGAGATGTTGTCCCTTATTATTTGTCATCTCAAATATTGATAGATGTTCACCTATCTTCCCAGTAACCAAACTCTGGCCACATGCTCAAGATCAGCCTAATCTCCCTGACTCTCTCACATCTCCCTGAAGATTTCAGTGTGGCTCCTGCTTTTTTGATTTAGCATTAGCTATTGACTCTAATGTTATCTTATGAAGGTACAAGCTGCATGCCTTATGGGCAGATATGCTTTTTAATGGTATAGAGTATAGAGTATACACTTAATGGGTTTGACATTATGGTACGTTAAGGAGTAATTCTGAATAGCTCAGTCCTTGAACAAATTTCAGAGTTGCAGAAATAAGTATGCATGTTATAGTGGTAGCTGCAATTCTAACAGTAGTCTTCTCCTAGGTATAGTGTAGAAAGAATTGATGACTGTGACTCAATCTTTATAATGTGTCTGTCCCACAGAAGAAAATCATTTACTCATGATTTTATTTACTTACCCACCACATACTATGTGCCAAGCTGTGTGGTAGAAGTTTGAGTGATAAGATGAATAAGGTCTAATCCCTTTTTTAAATAGCCTTATATCTAGGAGAAGAAAGGAAAGACATGTATATTAGGTCATATACATAATTTAAATATATACTTCATAAGACTATTTTGAGGAATAAATGAATAGATATATTTAAAGGAGTGGTAGAGCATATGAATAATTGGATTCAGTATACTTTTTGATTTTTTTTTGTCAATGATAAACAAATGTGGACATTTGGCATTTGTTCAAAATAAAGAAAAGTACAATCAGATTACTAGGGGATATCCTTGTCCTGTACACACTTGTTTAGGTATTCTTCACTGTCTTCATCCGTGGGATTGAAGCAGGATAAACAATGTTACAAATGTGACCCTAAGCTCCAAAAGAGCCAGATCATCAGATAGGATGTATTTTCAATTTTCACAGGCTTTGTTATTAAGTATATTTTTCTAATCCTTGGAAAATTGGTGACCCATAAATGACCAGTTTTAATTAAGTATATATACTAATTTAATTCATAAGATATAGGGGTAAGAGCACAAGATCTAAAATCAGAAGATGAAGAGTCAATCCTAGTTTTATCACTTTCTAGTAATGTGGCTCTGAGTAAATCATTTAACTGCTTCATTTGTGAAGTAACACAAATGAAAACATTATAGGATTGATGAGAGAATTACAAGAGATAGTATATTCAACAATTCTTACTAAAATTGCTGGGACATGATAAAAGTTAGCTTTATTTTAAATAGGGTTGGCGAGAGGCAGAGAGAGAGAGAGAGAAAAAGAGAGAGAGAGAGCGAGCACCAGGTAGTGTGTATATATGTATACATGAGCCTGTTATCTGTATTACTTAACCTGACTGCAGAAGATTTGAGAGTACTGTTTTTTTGAAATGTCACAAACTTTTCTACACATTTTTCTTGATGTTGGCTATCAGAGGGAGCTCTGTATTTTTTTTCCTTTATGACTTAAATTACAGAGGAAAAAAGCCACATAAACACATATTCAGTGAATATACAATAAATTCATAAAGGGCATAAACTCTTGTATACAGTGAGGTATCCAGCATAAGAAAATTCCAGTGATTTCTATAACTCATCTGGGCTAGAATTAATGTTTTAGTTTCTTGGAGGTCGATCATCTATTACAACAATGACCATGGGGTATTCTTTCATCTCTATTTTATCCAAACTTACTTAATACCCTTGCAACAGGAAATTGTTATGTGATGTGCTCTAGGAGAGATTTGATATCAATTTGTCAAGCATGATTTAGGAATAATGAAACTCATTTGCCCAAGCTGTGATGGTGGGGATGGCGGGTGATAGATGAGGTGTTACACTAGAGATTCCTTCCAACTCCACCTATTCCTTGAGTTACTAAACAAGGACATATCCTCTGTGAATTATACTGAAGGCTGGCTCTTCCTTTAGCAGCTGTAAGACTCCCATCAAAATAATTTAATGATGAAAATGAATCTGGTCTAATTGAATTCAGTATGAACTAAGAGTCATCACCTTAGGGTAGGTTCAGCCCTTAGTGCTTAATATTCTGATCAGCAGTTCAGCTTTGTGGCAAAACCAGAGCTGTTGTCATTGTGGGCTTTAAGCTTAGGAAGATTTTTTTTTTCTCTTTAATAAGAGAATGGGAAGCTGAGCATGTGTCTGGAATTAAGATAAATGTAGGCACTAACGTTGACCACTTAGGAGCTTTGAAAGCCTGACACCTCAGTAGGAGGTAAAAATCTGCTCAGCAGGTCTCAATAAAGCTGATTTCAAAAGCTGAAAGTCAATTTTTGGCTTTCTCTTCAAAGGTTCATGTATTTTATTTAAACTACACCAAATTCTCATTGTATTCTTCTTAGGACGTAGTCTTAGTAAGTATCAGTAGGTTTCCCAAGTGTCTGACATGGAATGTAATTCAAATTGAGTTTTAAAAATTTGGTTGGAGTCTCTAAAGACAGAATTCCCTAATTCATCCTGCTGTGAGATACGATGTTCATCTCCCATTGTCTGTCCCTGCTTCATTTAACCAATGATGTTTTAAGGGCTAAGAGTCAGCCTTCCATTTCATTTCATTGGGTCTCTGAAAGACAATCTAATTTTAAAATTGGCCCATTATCTAGACTAGTTTAATTTGTGCCTTAAAATAACTTTGGAAATAAGTTTTGATTAAAAAGTTACATCAGTAATGCATTTTTCAGTATCACAAAGCAAAATCTATTTGAAGAAGTTATTCCTGCATGCCAGATTGAGTAGAAGCCTTAATTCTCTTCAGTAACCGTGTAGGCAAAAAGAAATTAGGAGCCTGGTGAATAAACAGGAAGCCATAAAAATCACAGACATCTTTGCTATCTGTCTTGTTTTTCCGTTGAATGGATTATGCAGTCAAAAATTACAACCACAATCGAATGTAAGTATTTTAAGAATGAATACACACATTTTTTTTTTCTGAAATAACTATTAGCAACTAAGTAACATATGCTTCAGTGAATACTTTTAGTTGAATCATAAACTACATTTCCAACAACTGTCTTTTCGAAGCCAGTCAAGACAGCTACACAAGAGGATATTGAAGCAAATCAAGCTCTCACAGAGCCCATCAGTGTCCTCCCAGTGAGTCTCCAATTAAAGTTACTGTAGGCTGTACAGTTACTACCTTGTTAAGGAATGCCCTATTCTCGTCTACCAAATGTGCAACTTAGTCCTCTAAAAATTCAGAACATTAAGGCCTTTCTTTACTCTTTTGAAACCAGGTGTAAAGAATGTAGTTCCTTATGGAGAAATTGATAAAGATACCGAATTTTGCAAAAACTCAATTTCTTGTATTGTTGGAAGTTTGCTATTTGCAGTGTTCAATATGTCTTATGTTAGGAAGCTGATGGAGGTGAGGCATCTCTATCTGCCAATGACAATAGGGAAATAATAAAACTTGAAAAAGCAGGTTGAATTTGTGTTGGATGCTTGATGAATAGAGGGGAAATAAAAGAAACCTCTGCAGCACGCTAAAGCCTAGTGTCCAGAGTTAAAACAGAGTCTACAGGCAGCTGTGGCAAGATATCAATTCAGTGCAGCAGAGCAAAGGTCAAGGGATTGAGTCCTAAAAGCATGTCAAGATTAAAATCTTCCAGGGAGTAGGAAAATACTTGTTCACTATAATTTCATTTGCTTGTGCTGTTATGATGAGGTATCTTCTGAAGACCCAAGGCCCCACCTTTGCTAGATGAGTAGACTTCTTCTATATTGGAGGTCTAGGGTTTATATAAAAATTTAAAGGATGGAAGGACTATTTTCTTGATAGTGCAGGGGAGGTTATTATTTTAATTCATCATGGAAATAGTAAAAAAATAATGATTTTAATTTCAGTGCAAATATCAATGCTAATTTATTTATAGGAGTCGAGTAATTCTTATAGTTAAGGAAATTAGACAAAATGGTTAAAAGTTGAGAACTCTCTTTAAGCCCGTCCTTAACATTTGCATGGATAAAGGTACAAACAGAGGCCATGTCTTTGACCTGTGACTCCCTTACTTTCTTTCTGCTTCTCTTCAAACCCTGGCACTGTTCCACAATGGATGTCGAAGCTTTATCCACAGTCTTATCCTTGGTCATCGGCAGTCTTCTGACATTCTCCCCGTATCTAGAGGTGCACACACCAGGATCGTGGTCTGTGCTTGGGAAAATGGAGCTGGGGAAGGAAGTGTGCAGGCCTGGAAGTAGATTTGAGGGTGTTTGGGCAAGGAAGTCCAGGGTTAGGAGCACCAGAAGTATAGTTTAGAATGGAAGGATGGAAGGGGATTGTGAGGGTTGGAAGGGTGAGGGGGTGGAGGAAGGGATGGGGCTAGGGCTCCAGGTAGACATGTGCTTCTTGTTCTGTGGGGCAGGACACAGCCGGCAAGGGCTGAAATGGGGCTTTCTGAAGCTTGGAGCCTAGAACGGAGCCTAGAGCGGGGCCTGCGGTTCCCTGGGTCTATGGGTGGAACTGCCTCCTTATGAATTTGTCATTGTTACAGGAAAAGGAAATCTTTCAATATCTGGCCTCCTCTCCAGTGTCATGTTCCTAATGTCTATCTCATCTCAATCTCCAGTGACCTTAAAATTCTTTTTCCACCAAAAAATATGGCTTCTCATTCTTTATATTATTTCCCGTGTTGTTCCATTTGGGAAAACTCTTTTTACGACTACAAAGCTTCTAACAACTCTTGCAAATCCAGCTTGTATGTCACAAATTCTGTGAAAGCTTTTCTGATTTCTTTAGAAGGAATTAATTGCATCTTCCCATTGGCGTCATAATCTTGTGTTTGTATCCTTATTATAGCGCATATGTTGTATTTCAATTGTTTGCTTCCTCCTACCCTTTTCTGATCCCTCGAGTCTTTAGTATCCAGAAAAGTATCTAGTATGTAATAAGTACTTGATAATATTTGTTGAGTTGATTAGTTTATTGGAATGACCCTTCTCCTACCCCAATAGGAAATATGCTTAAGATTTCCTGCCTAAAGCATGTTTTGCCTCAGTTTTTACCTCCACTACCACATTGAAATCTTGTTTCTTAATTTCCACACTTCTAGACTCACTCTAATATCTATTTTCTGCCTTATTCATTCATTCATTCATTCATTCATCCAGTCTTGTTTTTGACTTCTTGATTTATATGAATTTTCTGTTTGTGTTTTCATGAAAAGTGAGAGATTGAATTGATAAGATGGCTAATGAAATTTAAATGGCCTAGCTCATCAATATATGATAATAAGGCATAACATGGCAAAGAGGTGTTTTAGAAAGGATAATTTAACTGGTTGGTCTTGACATTAGTTGGAGCACAGAAAGGATCCATAGGTAGATAACTTTCAGAGTTGCTTTGGTGGCTAAGAGCACTATCTTCTCAGAATCTCAGGGATCATCGGGCTTTAATGATCATTCCTTCCTATCCCTTTATTTAATAGCTGAGAACATTAAAGCACCACAATGATAATAGTAGATAGTGACTGAGCCACAATTAGGGTCCAGGCCAAATAATTCTCAATTAATTATCTTTCAATTCCTCAGGGTTGTCCAGGTTTAATTGTATTTGTACACGAATCTCATTTACTACATTGATTCCAGTATTTTTGACTGAGTTTGAGACTATGTGTATAGTTCACTCATTTATTTGTCATTTTATTAATATTAATATTAATGGTAAAGATGATGACAGGCATTTTACTAGGCCCTGGGGATGCAAAAGTAAATAGAACTTTCTTGACATAAAGAACCTCATAGTCTGATGAGGGAGATAATGGTGGGAGGGATGGTGTCTAACTCAGCTTGGAGGATGGACATGAGGTCAGTTTCCATGAGAATATAACAGCAGATCTGGTTTTCAAGGATGCTTATATCTTTGGCATTAATGGGGATGGACAAGATTGAGGCGCTAACAGAGCATAGGTTTAAATCCCTGCTGGGACCAACTGACTTAGGTTATCTGAGTCTCAGTTTTATCACCTGTTGAATAACAATAATACATACATGCTTACTGGACAGAGTTCTTAAATGGGATCAAGTGTGTGAAATCCTTTTCTTGTAGATGCTTTTTTTTTTTTTTCAGCGAAAGTCATTCTCTGATCAGAAGGCACTATGACTAAAATTGTCAGGTAGATGTTGAGTCTCAGACTATCCTCAATTACTCTCTTCTCTCTCCTAAGTTCTGGCTCATATAAAAAATAGGAAATAGACTTAGAGGTTAAGAACAAATTAAAATATTAGCTTTATTACTGGTAAAACTGGATTAGAAAGTTCAGTGGCAGAATGTCTAGAAAACTGCAATTTCTTTTTATGTTTAGAGCTTGAAAAGTGGCATATTTAAATTTTAATGAAAATCAGCTAAAGATAATATAATAAAATGGAAACAATCAGGCAGGGCAGTGAGAATGTATATTTACATTTTGGAATGAATTGGTTACTTGATAGTTGTGGTAGATTGTAGTGCTGTAAGCAAATATTTTCTTTTCTCTCCCTCTTGCACCCCTCCTTGAGAAGGTTTTATACATCTGTGTCCTACTAAACTCAGGAGTGAGGATACCACTGGTGTTGGAAATGAAGTGTGGTAGAAATGGCACGCATTACTTACTGGGGAAAGCTTTAAAAGCCTATGTGTGACTGTCCATGTTTCTCTTCCCTCTGCCATCAGATAAAAGCTACTCTATAAACTTGGGTCTTGGAGTGAAGATGATGTGGAGCACAGCAGTGGCTGACCCCTGATAGACAGGACTCTTTGACCGGAAATAAACTGTATGTTATAAACCAGTAAGATTATTGGGTTATTTGTTACTGTAGCAAATCTAGGCTGTCCTGACTGATCAGTAGTTATCAGATTATACCGTGTAAATGATTATTATTTAACACAACAGGTCAAATTTCTTTATTAAATCCACACTTGTCTAGATTTTGTGATTTAGAAGAAAGCTCCATATGAAGTTGTTCAATTTTTTTTTGGCCTGTTTTTGAAATTTTACACATTAGAGATTTTGCATGGCTACTCCCCATCCATCAAAACAAGCCAAGACGAGAATGAACATCTATTTTTTTTTTACTTTGTTTAATTTTAAGCAATACATTTTTTACACTTTTCTGTATTTGAATGTTCTACTCTAATATGCAACATATAAATTTGTGCTATTTATCTTGTAGATTTGTCTTTGCCTATGACCTATCACTTACTAAAGGCAAATATCACATCTATTCTGTGCTGTGTCCCTATTTCACATCAAAATAACTGCTAGGAAATGAAAAAAAAAATGTAGTCAAATGATAAATTTAGTATCCAGTGATTTTTAGAAAAAGTTCTGATTTTGTAATTTTGAATAGTACTATATAGCTGTTTAATCTGAATTTATATAATTAACAAATAATGATTATACAGAACAGCCCTTATAACCGTAATAGATTAGAGAAAAGAATAGAGACAGGATAAGCCTTATCGTCTTCAAACATAAAAGAAGCAAGATTTTGCATTCCTTCTGTAGTTTATAATATTGCCGACCACAGAGCCTGTCTGTTAGTAAATAAGCCCATCTTTCAACCAATAACAGCAATGGAGCAAGATGCTGTGAATAAATGCAAAAGAAACAGGAAAAGCTGATGTTATTCTTGATAAAATTAAACCTGAGATAAGATCTCTTATATGGAAAGAATGTGATCATTTGCAAATGGCATAAGTACTGTTAACTATATATTGGAAGTTGCTGACAGGATTTAGAATTAAAGGTAGGAAGCATTAAATGGGAAAGGGTTAATATGATATTACCAAATAAATTAAAAAACGATGTAAGCCAGCTTCTGCATTGTCACTATATTCAAATTATGGCTGAAGGACAGCATTACTATAATTAGGGAAAATCCCAATGGAAATTAGCAGACTCAGTATAATATAAATGTTTTTTAATGACTATAGAGATCTTGTAAGTGATATTCTCATTAATGATGTTAACTGTGTAGACTAACACTTCTTGTCACATTCAACAAGATAAAAGTTCTGCAAGGATTGTTTCATTTAAATTCAATCTATGAGGAATAAGAAGGCAATACAATTAAGGACCACACATCCTGATGTAGGCATAAGCGCCATTGGCTACTATACTTATAAATTCCTCTCAAAGAACATTCTTTTACTTTGCAACATTTACATGATTTGGAGCAGTGCTCTTTAATGGAACTTTCTGTGATGATGGAAATGTCCTCTGTCTGTACTATCACAGCAGCCATATGGCTATTGAGCAATTGAAATGTAGCTAGTGAAATTGAGCAATTGATTTTTAAATTTTATTTAATTTTAATTAATTACAATTTAATTTTAAGTAGCCACATGTAGTTCTAGTCTACTGTATTAGATGGCGTAATCTGTAACAGTTTAGATTAAGATAATTGCCCACACATCCTGTGTCATCTCTCCAAATTAGTTCTGTCCAAAGCAGGCAGATTTAAAAGAAAACCAGACCTTACTTATTTAAGTAAAAAATACTACCAACCATGTTTTCAAGTTTATCTCATGTCCCAAACATGGTTAAGTAATTTCCTTGAATTCTTAAAATAATCCTAGTCTGTTGCTATTAGCTGGGTAGCATCATTTCCATTTATGCAGGCATCCCCATCACAGGCCTCATGATCTTATTTCTTCCCTATCAAGGTTCTTGCTTTGGCATAGGAGACTTGCCTGGGCCAAGAACGCAGTTTTCTGATGCTCTGCGTCTCTTTCAATTGAGCCCTGGGACTGATTTTTTCTGCCTGTCCTCTGGCTACAGGAGATGAGTGTCTCTTGAAATGTTGCCCTCTGACTTTCACTCTTTGCTTTAAATTGTTGATTAATAGATCTGAGCCTGTTGTGTTCTCTCTTCAGTGAATTGGTGGCAAAGAACAGCTATCATATTTCATAATCCTTTTAGCTGCTGTTTATCTCTGACCTCTCAAACCCAAGACATTGTACCATCTAGTGTTTCCCTTTTGCCTGCATCCTTTTCCAGTCCAAAAAGATGAAGGTTTTAGCAGTACCTTTACAGCATGCCATGAGCTATAAAACACAACCCCTCACCACTGATAGGCCCTCAGCGCCATCCAGCCAGTGAGTGAGCCACTCCAGAACCTCAGCCATAGAATCTGCCTTTTAGAACCACTTCCAGTACCAGCTATGTTGTGTCCAATTACCTTAAAGTAGAACCTGAGATGGAGATCCTTGTTTGAGTGATTGATTGGAGGGAAGTAAGCAAAACAGGATAGGGCAGGGGAAAAACAAAACAGAAATGCAGTCTCTTCTGGAGACTGGCTTTTCTCAGGAAAGCTCTGGCACACATACTACAGGAATTGTCCTACCTTAAGAGGACAGTCTTTTTATATTACCTTGCTTTCCCTTTGTCCCTGGTGAGGTGTGCACTGGAGAGCAGGAGGTGTTTCTTCTCTCAAGATACCAGCTGTGAGTTGTTCTCGACCAACACTCACAGCATCTGGGGTTGGGTTTGGGGATGGTGTGTGTATGTATTTACCCCAAATAGTAAAGTGGTCTGGGAAGGACACCAACAGCATCTACTACAATAGAAGTAGCACAGCTCATAAGATTCTTTGGCAGCGTCTTCAGCAAAATAAGTTGAAGGCTCAATCAGGCGCTGAGAACCACTGCTTGCACAGCATGCTTTTTTCACACCTCACCACATGGCTATGTTCATTCAGTCATTCCAGAGATGATTAGAGAGACCCATTATACTGCAGTACTAACCGGTGCTCTGGGAATAGCATAATGATTAAATTTACGGATTGTGAGCAATAGACTTGTAAGTGGATGATTACAGGAAAAAGTGAATAGGTGTTACCAGTGATGTGAATCTGTGCAAGCAAAGAAGGTAGAGACAAGGAGTGAGGAATTAAAAGTTCATAGACAAGTAATGTGAACTAGGGGTTGAGAGATGAGGAGTTTGTCAGGAGAATTTCTCTAGTTATATAGCAATCAGGAACTTCAGTGCTAATATACAAACAATTGGTTTTGATTTTAGTAAGATTTAGGGGGATGCTTAGATTAAGATCTTGCAAAGGCTATAGAATATGACCCAATGTCCCATTCCAATGTCGCATTCCAGTGATCTGTGTCCTCTGATTCTCTAATGCAGTGTGTTTCTTTATTGACTTGAATACAGAGGTTATTAAGCTTCTATTCACTCAGCATGAGTATTCAAAAGCACCTCAAATGAAGCAAAGGCCATTTCGCACAAGAAATTCATGCTTATAACTTATATTGGTGGGTATGCCACAGTTTTCCATTAAACAGAAGTAATCCAAATAGACATTTATTTTCTCATCAAACCCATTCCATGGACTTAGCTGAGAGGTAACAAGATTTCAGTGTGATGGATTTTCTCCTGAGTTAGAAATGGAAGTTGGTTATAGGACAAAGAAAAACTGTTATCTATTAAAAAAATCCATTTGTAAGATTAAATATAAATCAGCTTCTATAGTGGTATGATTTTTGTGTTCCCTCTGCAATTAGTTATTTAATATTCTCAAAGATGTTTGTTTTCCATTTTCATTAATAGGGTGGCCGAGATTGGGTTTGTTCATTAGATAGATAAAGTCAAAGTCCATCTTTTGGAAGCACTGTTCTGTGCTTGGGGAGTACGTCAAGGTTTGCATCTGATAACTGAATTTTAAAAATGAACAAATTTGTCCATCAGATGTATAACAAATAAATGAATGTAGATGGTAAAGCAAATTTATATTTGTTTCTGGAGTACCTGAAACTCCACCTCCTTTTCTTTTAATTACTTTTTTTAACCTAGACTCATCTCCAGTACTGACTCAGGGGCACACAGATAAAGCCACTATAAACTTTATTATGATCACAATGCTGTTTCTTTCAATAATAGGATAATATTGATATGTGCTAACTGGAAAAGTAGTAAGGAATTTTCCTCTAGCTTTATCAAATGTTAGATTGATCCTCTACAATCTCAGCTAATGTATCACAGATGAGAAAACACCTTGAGAGAACAAGCTGCTGTCTCACAAGGCATGAAATAGTGTACTTTGAATTAAAAACACCATGTGCTGCCTCCTTCAAGTTGAAATTCTTGTTTTTAGTATCTGGAAATGGGAGATTATGTCTTCTACCATTTCACCTAAAGATCCTCCCTCAATATTTTGCTTCCCCTTTCAGAGCCCTCGGGATCTACCTAAGTAGCCATTCTTTCTGAGTCTTATTTGCTGATTCTCTCTCATCTTCCTAACATCTGAATTTTGTAGTCTCCAAAGGCTACTAAATCCTTTGCTCTTTTCCTTCCTCTAGATATACTCAGTCCCAAGGTAATCTCATTTAGTCCCAGGGTTTTTAATAGCTCCTAAATTTTGTTGATCTACAAATACTTTTTTTATTTATTGTCTAGATTTCCCTTTAGTAGACTTTTATATCCAGTGGCCCCTTTGACATTCCTGTTTGGTTATTTAATAGTCATTCCTTCACCTAGTTGCTGAGGATAAAAATGTAAGATGGGAGTTACCCTTAATTCCTCTCCTTTCCTCATACTTTTTATATAATTCATGAGCATTCCAAATTCTGGCATGTAATACATATCTGGCATGCTACTTCTCTTCACGACGCTAGTCTACGTTTCTATCACTTCTTATGTGGATGACTCTACTAGCCTTTGTTGTGTTTCCAGATTCGCTTCCACCCTCTATAATCTACTTTTCACAGAACAACCAAAGTAATTCCTTGGAAGCTTAACGTTATTTTATTCTTTTTCTCATTCCCTTTATATAATAGGTTGTTCAAAGGAATGTTTAGCTAAGACTTTAAGGCAATAGGTAACAGAGTTGAAAGACAAAGCACCTTTAGATATTTAAAAATAGATAGCCAAAAGCAGTTACATAATTCTAAAATACATCACCCACATCAAGAATGTAAAAAGTTTACTGAGACAAGAGAGACTCACAAAGAGGATTTCTGAAGAGGCATGCTCTGAAGAGAACCTAGCTATGAGTGTCGCATCTTCATTTATCGAATGAGGGTACTTCAGTGAAACCATTCAGGGATCTTAATATACAGTGTTGTAGAAAAATAAAAAGTAGAGTTTTGTTTGTTTGTTTGTTTGTTTGGTTAGTTTTGTTTTGTTTTACTCCCACCTGAGAAATTTAAAGGGCTGGAGCTGGGCAGCCTAGACGGCGATGCTGGAGTTAAGCTCACTGCTTTGGGTTTGATCTCTGCATGCAGAGTTCAATAAGATGAATTCACATGTGCTTCACATGGACTGATGTAGGCCATGTAGGAGTGAGAGAGCTTTCCTTAAACTGTTTTAAATTCTGCCCAATAGCATTGCTCTGAGTAATAATGAGACTGAGGGAAAAATGACTAGCCAGGGGAAAATACATTTCCCACAACACAGAAGTAGGAGTCAAGCATACTTAGTGTGTTCCCTGAACAACCCATGAAAGTGTCAGTGAGATAAAGAATTAGTTTTAACACTTGCTAATCTCAGAGAGCAGGAAATCATCTTACATTAGTTCTAATTAAGTTAGAAATTTTCTTGCTCTCCTATTTTTTCCTTTCTGATCACACTTCTTTGAACCAGGTAAGTTCAGAAGGTTAGGTTATAAAAAAATGGGAGGGAAGAGAGAGTGAAAGGTTAGGTCAAGAGAAGAAAAAAAAAAAGGACTATGATAACCTTCTTGGACCATAGATTTCTAATTTACTCAAAGCTGAGACAGGATGAAGAATTTTAACTTTAATAATAATTATTCTAGTTTTATTGAGATATAATTGATGTACTATTATGTAAGTTTCAGGTGTACAAGGTACAGATTTGATACACTTATATATTATGAAATGATTACTATGGTATAGTTAGTTAACACCTCCATCAGTTCACATAATCATCTTTTTATTTTTTGTGGTAAGAACATTTAAGAGATACTCTCTTAGCAACTTTCAAGTATATAATAATATTATTAATTACAGTCACCATCCTATATAGATCCCCAGAACTTATTCATCTTATAACTGGAAGTTTGTACCCTCTGACAAATATCTCCCCATTTCCCTATCCTCAGCCTCTGGCAACCACCATTTTACTCTCTGTTTCTATGAGTTCAGTTTTTTGTAGATTTCACATAAAGTGATATTATATGATATTTGTCTTTCTCTGACTTATTTCACTTAGCATAATGCCTTCAAGGTCCATCTATGTTGTCGTAAAAAGCAGGATTTCCTTCTTTTTCATGGCTGAATAATGTCGCATTGTATGTATATACCACATCTTTAGCCATTCATCTATTGATGGTCACTTACGTTGTTTCCACAGCTTGGCTATTGTGAACAATGCTGCAATGAGCATGACAGTGCAGACATCTCTTTAAGGTCCTGATTTCATTTCCTTTGGATATATACCCAGAAGTAGGGTCGCTAGATCATATGGTAATTCTATTTTTACTTTTTTGAGGAACCTCCATTTTTTTTCCTACAGTGGCAGTACCAATTTATCATCCCACCAACAATGTATAAGTGTTCCCTTCTCGCTACATCCTTGCCAACACTTGTTACCTCCTGTCTTGATGACAGCCATTCTAACAGGTGTGAGGATGTTTCTTGTGGCTTTGATTTACATGTCACTGATGATTAATAATTTGAGCGTCTTTTCATGTACCTGTTGGCCTTCTGTATATCTACTTTGGAAGATGTCTTTCAAGTTCTTGGCTATTTTTGATTGGATTGTTTGTGATTTTGCTATTGAGTTGTATGCATTCTTTATATATTTTGGATATTAACTCATTAGTTAGATGTTTTGCAAATGATTCCTCCTGTTTGTAGGTTGCCTTTCCATTTTGTTAGTTGTTTCTTTCGTTGTGCAAAAACTTTTTAGTTTGATGTAGTCGCACTTGTTTATTTTTGTTTTGGTTGCTTGTACTTCTGGTATTATATTCAAAATATTGTTGCAAAGACCAGTGTCAAGGAGCTTGTTCCATTTTTTTTCTCCTAGGAGTTTTACAGTTTCAGGTTTTAAATTTAAGTTTTTGATACACATCAAATTGATTCTTATAAATGGTGTAAATAGGGTCCAATTTTACTGTTTTGTGGGCGATTTTCTAATTTTCCCAGCACCATTTTTTTGAAGAAACTACCATTATTCATTGAGTATTCTTGTCTCCTTTGTCAAATATTAGCTAACCATATATGTGAGGGTTTATTTCTAAGCTCTTGATTCTGTCCCATTTGTATTTGTCTGTTTTTATGCTGCTATCATACTATTTTGCTACTACATCTTTGTAGTGTAGTTTGAAATCAGAAAGTGTGATGTCTATCTTTGTTCTTTTTTTTTCTGAAAATTGCTTTAGCTATTCAGGGTCTTGTGTGGTTGCACATAAATTTTAAGATTTTTTTTTTCTATTCCTGTGAAAAAATGCCTTGGGATTCAATACATAGGGATTGTATTGAATCTATAGATGGCTTTGGGTAATATGAATATTTTAAGAATATTAATTCTTCTAATCTGTGAATGTAGACTATCTCTCCAATTATTTATGCCTTCTTCAATTTTATCCAAGTTTTTTAGTTACTTTCCAGTGTACATATTTTTCACTTCTGTGGTTAAATATTTTTCTAATTTCTTTATTGTTTTCATGGTATTGTAAATGAAATTGTTTTCTCTATTTTCACATAATTTGTTAGTGTATAGAAACACAACCAGTTTCTGTATATTGATTTTGTATCTTACAACTTTACTGAATTCATTGATTAGTTCTAACAGTTTTGGGTGGAGACCTTAGGATTTTCTATATATACACTCATATCATCTGCCAACATACACAATTTTATTTTTCCTTTCTGATTTGGATGCCTTTTGTTTTCTTGCCTGATTCCTCTGGCTAGGACTTCCAGTACTATATTGAATAGTAGTAGTAAGAGTGGGTCATTATCTTAGTCCTGCTCTTAGACAAAAAGCTCTCAACCTTTGGTCAATATGATGTTATGGACTTGTCACATTTGGCTATTTTTATGCTGAGATATGTCCTTCTATATACTCAGTTTATTGAGAGTTTTTACCTTGAAAGGAGGTTATATTTTGTCAACGCTTTTTCTGCATCTATTTAGATGATTATGTGATCTCTTTTATTAAAGTGCTATATCATATTTACTGATTTGCATATGTTAAACCCTTCTTGTAATCCAGGGATAAATCCCTGGATTTGATCATGGTGTATGATCCTTTTAATGTACTGTGGAATGTGGTTTGCTAATATTTTGTTGAGAATTTTTGCATTTATATTCATCAGAAATATCGCCCTGTAGTTTTCTTGTTTTTGGTGTCCTTGTCCAGCTTTGGTATCAGGGTAATACTGGCTTTGTAAAATAAGTTTGGGAGTGTTCCCTTTCTTTAATTAAAAAAAAAATTTTGAGGAGAACTGGTTAATTCTTCTTTAAATGTTTGGTAAAATTTACCAATGGTAAATTGAGCCCGAGGATTTCTTTGTTGGGAGCTTTCTGATTATAGATTCACCCTCCTTACTCATCATTGGTCTATTCAGATTTCCTGTATGTTTATGATTCAGTCTGGTAAGTTGTATATTCCTAGTAGTTTATTATTTTCTTTTTGGATATATAATTTGTTGGTACATAATTGTTCATAGTAGTCTTTTATATAATCCTTTGTATTTTGGTTGTATCAATTATAATGTCTTCTCTTTCATTTCTGATTTTATTTATTTGAATCTTCTCTCTCTTTTTTTAGTTAATCCACCTAACTATCTGCCAATTTTGTCCACCTTTTTTTAAAAAAAAAAACAAAACAGCTCTTAGTGTCATTAATCTATTTTTTTTTTTTGGACACTGTTTCATTTATTGCAACTCCATTCTTAGTTATTTCCTTACTTCTGCTAACTTTGAGCCTATTTTGTTCTTTTACAGTTCCTAATTTTAGGTGTAAAATTAGGTTTATTTGAATATTTCTTTTTTCTTAATGCAGGCATTTATTGCTATAAACTTCTTTCTTTGAAATGCTTTGCAGCATCCCATAGGTTTGGTATGTTGTATTTCCATTTTTGTTTGTTTCAAGGTGTTTTTTAAATTTTCCCTTTTGATTTATCCTTTGACACATTGGTTGTACGAAGTATGTTAATTTCCATACATTTGTAAATTTTTTATCTTTCTTCCTATTGTTAATTCTAGTTTCGTACCACTGTGGTTGGAAAAGATACTTGATATTATGTAAATCTTCTTAAATCTTTTATTTGTTAAGACTTGTTTTCTGACCTAATGTGATACCCTGGATAATGTTTCATGTGCGCTTGAGAATAATGTGTATTCTTTTGTTGTTAGATGGAATATTCTATATATGTCAGTTGAGTCCATTTGGTTCATGTATAGTTCAATTCCAATGTCTCCTTTTGATTATCTATCATCAATAAGATGATCCAACTATTGTTGAAAATAGAGTATTGGTCTCCTATTATTATTGTATTTGTTGTCTATTTCTCTCTTCAGATCTGTTAGTATTTGCTTAATATAGTTAAGGGCTCCATTATTGAGTGCTTATATATTCATGACTGTTATATCCTTTTGAGGGATCAATCTCTTTGTCATTATATAAGACTACTTTGACTTGTTATATCTTTTGAATTAAAGTCTCTTATGTCCGATATAATATAGCTAACCCTGCTTCCTTTGGTTTCCACTTGCTTGGATTATTTCTGTCCATTCTTTCAATTTCAACCTATGTGTGTCCTTAAAGCTTAAGTGTATTTCTTGGAGGAAGCATATAATCAGGTTCTGTTATTTTATCTATCTAGGTACTCCATGCTTTCTTAAAAAATAATTTATTTATATATTTTTATTTGGCAATGTTTATATCAGTACAGTGAAACTAAATTTTAAGAGACACTAGGTGTCATTAGTTTAGATACCATTTTTTTTGTTGTTGTTACGAAAGAGAGACATAGAAATTACTTACATGATGAATTTCAGAACTTCAGTGGAATAGGCAGCTTCGTGTGATGCCATTTCAATAGTGATTTATTTCAGTCTACGTACTTTCCAGGAATGTTACTATCTCTAAATAGAAAATAATCCTGTCATCCAGAACTATTTTGGTGTCTCCATATTCTGGAATAACTTTATCTCCAACTTTCACACTAACTGGTTGGATCTCCACCCTTTCCTTTAGAGCCCAATCCAATAGCTATTACTGTTGCTTGAAGTACTTTTCCTTGATATTTTTCTGGAAGCATAATGCCTCCTTTGGTTACGGCTTCTGCAGCACTCCTTTCAACTAATACTTGATCAAAGAGAGTAAGAACTTTTCTAAATGCCTGTCCTGCCATGGCTCTGGCTGCTGCAGTTCGTACTCTGCTCTTGTGCCGCAGCCTCAAGGAGAGACATGCAGTCCGGCCCTCTGTACACATGAATTTTGGAAAAGCCACTCCATGCTTTTTGACTGGAGAATCTAATCCATTTATATTTAGAGCAATTATAGATAGATTTACGAGTGAATGTCCAGTTGTTCTAGCAGCATTTCTTGGAAGGACTATCTTTGCTCCATTATATTACTTTTTTTTCTTTGTTAAAAGATCAGCTGACTATATTTATGTGAGTTTATTCTTTGAGCTTTCTATTCTGTTTCATTGATCTTTGTGTCTACTCTTACCTCAATACCATATTGTCTTGATTATTGTAGCTTTATAATAAGTCTTGAGGTCAGGTAATGTCATTGCTCCAACTTTGTTCTTTTCTTTCAGTATCGTATTGAGTCTTTCGCCTCTCCATTTAAACTTTAAAATCTGTTTGTTAATATCTATAAAATAATTTGCTCAAATTTTGATTGAGATTGAATTAAATCTATAGATCAATTTAGGATGAATAAATATCTTGACAATAGTGAGTCTTCTTGTCCATGAACATGAAATAGGTCTCCATTTATTTAGTTCTTTGATATTGTTAATCAGAGTTTTATAGTTTTCCTCATATAGATTGTGTACACATTTCATTTTATGGGGTGCTAATGTAAATGGTATTGTCTTTTTAATTGTAAATTCCTCTTGTTTATTGTTGATATGTAGGAAAATAATTTTGTATATTGACCTTATATCCTACAGTCTTGCTATAATTGCTTATTAGTTCCATGAGGTTTTTTTTTTTTTTGATTATTTAAAATTTTCTACAAAGATGATCATGTCCTATGTGAACAAAGACAGTTTTATTTCTTCCTTCCCAATATGTATACCTTTACTTTCTTTTCTTGTCTTATTGTATTAGCTAGGACTTCCAGTATAATGGTGAAAAGTAGTAGTGAGAGAAGACATAGTTGCCTTGTTCCCAGTGTAAGGGGAAAGCTTCCAGTTTATCACCACTAAGCATGATGTTAACTGTAGATTTTTTGTTGATATTCTATATCGAGTTGAGAAAGTTACTATTTAATCCCAGTTTACTGAGAGTTTTATAATGAAGAGTGTTGGACTTTGAAAAATGCTACTTCTGCTTCTATTGATATGATCTTGTAATTTTTCTTTCTTAGGCTGTTGATGTCATTTACAGTAATTGCTTTTTTGAACATTGAACCAGTCTTTCACACCTGGGATAAATCCCACTTAGTCATGGTGTATAATTCTTTTTATATGTTATTGAATTCTACTTAGTTTACATTTTTTGTTATGTCTTTGTTTTTGCATTAGAGTAATGCTGGCCTCCTAGAATGAATTCAGAAGTATTTTCTTGGCTTTTATCCTCTAAAAAAGATTGTAGAGAATTGGTAACATTTCTTCCTTAAGTGTTTGGTACAATTTACCAGTGAACTCATCTGGGCCTGGTTCTTTCTGCTTTGGAAGGTTGTTAATTATTGAGTCAATATCTTTAATAAATACAGACCTATTCAGATTGTCTTATTTCTTCTTGTACATGTTTTGGAAAATTGTTTTTTTCAAGGAATTGTTCTGTTTTATCTAGGTTATTAAATTTGTGGGCAGTTATTCATAGTATTCCTTCATTATCCTTTTAATGTTCATAGAATCTTAAATGATTTCCCATGTTTCATTTCTGATACTAATAATTTAATCCTCTTTTCTCTCTGGTTATCTTAACTAGAGGTTTATTGGTTTTCTTGATCTTTAAAAGAACCAGCTTTTGATTTTGTTGATTTTCTCTGTTGATTTTCTGTTTTCAATTTCATTGATTTATGGTCTAATTTGTATTGTTTTTCTTCTTATTTTGTATTTTATTTTATTCTAGTGTTCTAAGGTAGAAACAGATTATTGATTTCAGGTCTTTTTTTCTTTTCTAATATATGCATTTAATGCTATAAATTTCTAAGCACTGCTTTTGCATCTCACAAATTTTAACAGATTATGTTTCCATTTTAATTTTCTCTTAAATTTTGAGATTTCTTCTTCGATGCATATGTTATTTAGAAGTGTATTATTAATATCCATGCATTTTGAGTTTTTCCAGTTACCTTTCTATTTTTTTTTCTAGTTTAATTCCATTATGAGAACAAATATTATATGACTTCTATTCTTTTAAATTTGTTAAGGTGTATTTTACAGTGCAGAGTATGGTCTATCTAGGCCAATGTTCCATGTGAGCTGGAGAAGAATGTGCATTCCTCTGTTGTTGGATGAAGTAGACTATAAATGTCATCTATAAACAGTTTATTGATGGTGTTGAGTTCAACTATATTCTTATTTTCTCTTTGCTGGGTATGTCTATTTCTGATAGAGGAATGTTAAAAGTCTCCAACTATGGTAGTGGATTCCTCTCTCCTTTCAATTACACCAGTTTTTTCCTCATTTAGTTTGATGTTGTGTCCTTAGGTGTACATCTATTCCTTAAAAATTTTTTTCTTTTGTTTCCTTCCTTCCTTCTTCCTTTTTCTTTCCTCTGTGATGGTTTAAATTCCTGTGATCATGTTGTTGCACATTTTTCTAAAAATATATTATCTAAAATGACATTATCACACCTAACAAAATTAGTATATCATATTCTATACTGTATTTCATTTTCCCTGGTTGTTTAACAAATATCACTAATTATGAAAAATTATTTGAATCAGAATTTGAACATGTATTTGCATTTTATTATATTTCTTAACTTTCATTTAAAAAGAAATCCCACTCCTCCCTCCTTTTTCCCCCATGTTATTGACTTATGAAATAAACTGAATCATCTTCCTGATGAGTGTCTCACATTATCTTTTAATTTTATTATTTCTTTGTTTCTTTTGCACTTATTAGTTGTGATTCTTTTACAAAGTAGAGCTATCTTTCATCAGCTGTTTGATTACTTTAAAACAAAGTCTTTACAAAAAAGTCAGGATACATACTTGATTCTTTCTCTCTTTATATTTTTATAACAATTCTCAGAATGACTTTTTCATCTGACAAAGATAATGAAAGATTTATGCGTATATTAGTATGAAATCATAGATTTTTAAATATTATGTGTTTTAATACATTGCTGTCAATGTTCTTTTTTTATCTCAAGCTATCTCACTTAAATGGCAGTCTTTACAGACACAAAAAGAAGACCCAGACTCATCTTGTACATTTCCTGAAATCTTAAATCAATCATTTCTTCAAGAAAGATCCTTTTAATGGTGAATGGAATTCGGAGGCAAAAATTTGCACATTATTTATTCATTTGTATTATTTGTCCATTAAAGGTGTTCACTGTTCTTCTAGATCTTTGCAGTTAACAAAGCTAAAAAATCAGTCATTTTTAAGAAAAATTTTAAACTATGAATTCATATCGATATTTATAAATCAAAGATTACAGGTTTTATTTAATTAAAAAAATTTATCTATGTATTTCTTTTATCCTGAAAATTTACCTTTTTAATACTTTTAAAACATATTTATATATTGGCTAATTCAAAAATAATTCTTATCAGTTATGCGACTCACAAGAAGACCAGTGAATGTAGTTTAAGATTTTTTTTGTTGGTGTGTATGTGTTTCGTTCTTGGTATGTATGCCCCATTAGGGATGTAATATCAACATACTGACTTGAAATAGTTATCTATGTGGTTATAATTCTTCTATAAAGAAATACTTTAGCTTATCAACCCTCCAGCTGGTATACAGTTTCATTATTTTCCATTTATTCTTATTTTGAGGAGGTTAATTTTTTTCCTTTACATTTGATTTTTAAATTAATATAAAACATTTATGTAGTTCCAAAGTCAAAACTATGAAATAAGTACATTAAGAAAGAGCTTCCTGCATATTTGTTCCCATATCTCATTCTTTCTCTCCTTAATAGAAAACAATTTTTTATTAGTTTTTAGTTTATTCTTTCATATTTCTTTTAGAGAATATTAGCAAATATGTGTCTGTATTTTTACCACTTCTGACACAAAAGTGAGCATATAATCACTGTTCAATACCTTTTATATTCACATAACTGCATATTTTTAATAGTCTTTCTTAAAAACAGATACCTAGACACAGGATTGCTAGGTTAAAGGGTAAATCCATACAAAATTTTACTTGTTATTGCCAAATTCTTTAATAGCGTTATATTACTTTGTGTTTGAGAAGATTTTGAAAATATAGTTTTCCTAGTGTCTGACCTACTGAATCAGAACTCAGAGATTTGGGTTCCTTGGTTATCTGGAAGATGACCCAGGTTTGGGAAGTCTATTCTAAAGGAAAAATTTAAGGCCAATACTAAATTAAATCCAATTAATTGCTCACTTGATATATGCTAAGTATTGTGCTGGGCACTGGTGAAAGAAATCCTAAGATAAATATAATATAGTCACCTTTGGAGTATCTCATAGACTAGGTAGTGGAGAGGAAACACTCATAAACAAATCATTGTAACATCTTGTGACTGCTGGTATAATAGAGATGCACACATGTGCAAAGGGAGCGTAAAAGAGTAGATAACTGTTTAGGAGAATTGTACCTGAGAAAGATTGGGATATACTGTTCTTAATTGAAGCAGAAGTATGCATTTAACAGACTCTTTATAAAACTCATTAAATAAAGTCTCTTTCCTGAGAAAAAATAAATTATGAGTCTAACTCTGAATTTATCCCATTTGTACTTGCTTCTTTGGTTTATTCTTTGATGTGGCTTCCAGTTGTCAAGTTGAAATGACCATGGACATTTTTGGAGACTGTTGAACCTAAAATCATAACAACATGCCAAGTCCTAACATAATATTTTCAGTGTGAAAACATTACCATAATCATGAGCATACTGTGTTTTGCATGAAATAATGTCAATCATGTAGTCGACAGGAGAGAAGGTAAAAGTCAATAAAAAGAGAATTATTTATTAAAAAGGTCTAATGTTACAAGAACAGTACACAGAATTATTATCTGAATGTGCCTTCCACATGGTATATAACCTTATATATAGTACATATATACAGACTGTATACAATATATTTGACGGTTTGACATAGGGTCCACAGTACCTTCATTTGTGTATGCAAAACATTCACTTCCATGGAATTTTTAATTATGGGGAGTGCTTTTTTCTTCAAAGTTCTACTGACATTATACAAAAATACAGTCTCTTTAGTGATTTAAGACTGTGTGGTTATTATCCCATCCAAGAAAAAGCTCACTTGATATTGCAGCTGAAAAATAATGTACCTGGATAAGGGATGCTGTTTTGTTTTCTACAAAGTAACAAGTATGCAATACATAAATACATAAACATTTAAAACCTGTTTTTTTTTAAATAGGTTTATGATGCAAAATACATATTCTGTGCATGTTGAGTAAAAACATCCCATATTTTGATTCCTGTAAGAATACAACATAGGATATTCTATATTTAAATATTCTGTCAGATATGTACCATCCATCAGGTAGTTGGAAATAATTGGTTTAATTTGAATATGCCATATACTGACATTGTATTTCATAGGGCTTTGTTTTATGAGTTTGATAATAATATGATCTTAAAGTCTTTCACTAAGCCTAGTATAAAACTAGTAGAAAAAAAGGAAATGGTTTGATTCATCAAATATCAAGTAAAAATTATTGCCCATTCTTTAATATTCTTGCTGCATTTTTCTTTCAGATGTACAATTTGCTCCTGCAAGCTATACTGCACTTGGGAAAGCTCATATTTTGCCTGCTAAACAGTTAGCATCCCTCTATTTGCAAAGTCCAGCCTCTCCCACTCCAAAGAAGGTACTCAAGGAAGGTCATTATTATTCACTGGCTTCAACATTCTCCATCTGTAGTAATTTACTATAATAATCTGTTAACTAAAATAGTTTTTTAAATTCCTTCTCTTTTATTAGGAGTATCTTGGACATAATTCCCCACAAAGAGAATGAGTAATAAACATAAATAGTTGTACTGTGGCTCAGAAGCCAATCTTTTAGGATGTTCAGCAGAGACACTCCAATTTCTATAATTTTACAGGAGTTAACATCTAGAGGCAACAGTTTGAACTCAATATTGCTTCATTTTGTTTGCTGTTAGAGATGCAAGTAGAATTAACGAGTTTAAGTTTTACAGAAAAAGAGAAAAGAAATAATATTTTTGTTCTCATATTAACATCACCTGTAAAACTGTAGTTTCTCCAGGCTGTTTTTGAGCATATGACTTTGCAATAACTATCCCTCGGGCATCTTCTTGGGTGTGATGCAAACTCTGGCAAGTTCTCATGTTGTTTAGAAGTTCTGTAAGATATCATTAAGTAGGAAACTCATCTCACTTTTCAACAACTATTTAGGATCAATTAGGTTCAGGTTGACTCCTCAAAATAGCAAATGGAGCTCACCTTGTACTGAGGCCATGTTTCCATAGCTTAATTTTAAAAAATCAGTTATTCTGAGAGATCTTCTTTATTTTAACAGTTGGTAAGATTTTATAAGTGGTAAGTGACACATGGAACTGTTTGAAAAAATCAAAATTTGTTATGCTTGAACCATTTTAACCCACAGCCCATATGTATGCATAGTTATTTGCACAATAATTTTTCATTGTCCTCAAAATTATTTGCAATTAGAAGAAAATCTTGGACCTAATTCAACATCTATTTTGGCAGTAGGTGAAGAAATGACCTTTATTCATTTCATTTACAAGTTAGCACCCTTGGCAGCAAGTCAGTGTCTGTGGTTTTTAGTAATCATATTTTTTTTGTGACTTTAAACTATCTTTTGTTATTAAAAATAAACATTTACTATATTTGCAGCTAGATAACATAGTACTTGATGAAAAACAATAGCACTTTAATTCATTTGGACTCACTTTCTATTTACCTTGCACTAATATAAATGGCTTATTCCCTACCCTAATAACTTGCTCTAGGGATGCATATAGAATAGCATATTGAAAAATTTTGCTATTTTGCTATGCAATCATACAATATGTTTTGAGAAAATTTTCGTGTACTTATCCTATAATGAACCACACAACTGAAGTATTTTTTTTTCATATTGCCTACCATTTTGTCAATTGAAATAGTCAGCCAAAGGGAAAATAAAAACAGTAGACTTGGATTCTTAACCAAACTTTTCATTCTCAGTGTTATATTTGTGTTTGTGACAGATATGCTAAAAAATCAGTTACTTAACGAATGGATGGCACACACTTAGGGTCATAAGATATAAAATCAAATTCCAACATATTAAAAAAGTAAAGAATACATTTAACAGAAATTATCTTTGCTTTAAAAAAATCATTACATACAATCTGCATATTTTTTGGACCAAGAATTGTCCTCTCTGTTTACAAAAACCAAAGAAAAACCTGATGGATAAGTAATATTCCACCCCCACCCCGCAACCTCCTGTAAGTGCACCATGTGTAGTCCCAAGTTTTTAAAGCTCATCTCAGTGTCCTGGGTCTCCACTTATACTACACTATTCACCACTATTATCAAGGTAAAGCAAGAAAAACAATTTGAGTCTGCAGTTTTCACCAAGAGGTTGAAGGAATCATCAATGCCAAGAGCAATGTTACTGATGATGAAGACGTAGAAAGGGTGTGGAGTGTTGACTGAGCACTAGTGATTTTTCCACCTGCGAAAAAAGAGAAGCATTAAATGGAGCAAATTATTTTGTTTTGCTCGAGCTAGCAAAGAGCTTTTTTAGGTGTGTAAGAAAATAAGTGAAACATTGGTTCTATTTCTGATGAGAGTGTTCCTAGTATTTATGAAACAAGATATTGTCTGGGGTTCTCAAAAGTTTTATGGAGGACAGAAGTATATATGAAACACTGTGTTAAAAAGGCTATATCACATCTAACAAACATATCTAACCAAGAGATTCAGTGTGTCACCAATGATGCTCTGATAAAAAATATCCTCCATTTCAGGTATGAAAAATAAAATTTCTACAGTGTATAATTGAAGAAATGGAGCAAAAATGATTAGTAAAAGTTTGTGGCAGTAAGAATTCATAATTTAATTATTTCAGCCAATTTTTCAATTTAATAATAACATATTATTTAATTTATTTGAGGGTCCTTGATTAATTCAAAATTTCAGTTGAATAGGCTTAAATTCTAGAGTCTTATGCCAAAGTTGAAAAGAGAGCCATCTTCTATCACTCTTACATACAACCAGGTGAGGTTCACAACATTCTTGTGCAGTAAGTACTATTATGTATCCCCCTTTTTGCAGATGAGGGAACTGGGCTTAGAAATGTTATAGAACTTGCTTAAAGTCACCAAGCTACGGATTAGTGGAATCAGATGCTCTTATGTATTGTCTTTCTTAAAACAATGATTGGCCTCGGTTAAAAGTTTAATGATAGATTAATAAAATCTACCACTAAATTTTTGGAATCACTCTTATGTCAAGGTATCCTCTCTGGTCAGATTAAATATTATAGGATTTTAAGTGTGATTTTCATTATAGAAATAGAGTCGAATTTATTTTTCAGATGCTTATTTAAGAGCTGAAGAATCATTTGTTCAGTAAGCCACATGCACATAAAAATAACACATCTTTCCTTTGAAAAATTTTATAGCTAAGGCACTACTAAAATCTGTTAATCAACATATTGAAGAATGTTACATATATTTTGACTTGTACAAAATGGGGCTATTGTGAAGTGCATGGCCACATGTGAACTATAAGAAAGGCATGATAACAAAGACTTGTTAGAGTGCTATGTGCATGCTTAATAAAAACTGAAAACATCCTTTCCATTTGAGAGTGGCTGCATCCTTGTTAAATCAACTTACATGACACTTTTACAAAAGCATCTTACTTTCAGAGAGCTAAATAGGGTCTATATCTCAAATTCCACATAGGATCCACAAAGCAAAAACACATTATTTTGGTATAGCAAAACAAAATGAAACACGAAATAACAACATTGGACTCAATTCTAGTCCCAGCTGTAAAATTAACTAGCTATTTTACTTTAACAAGTCACTCAACTCCTTAGGCTTATAGTTTTTGGAAAATAAGAATGAAATCAATCATTGTTCATATTGTATGGTCTAAGAAAGACAAATTATTGTCTATGAGATTTCACTTTATTGAAACTCAGGAGCCACACTGTGTTATAAATAAAACATAAAAGTTGACTTTTTTTTTTTACATGGAATGGAAGTTTCAAGTTAATTAAAATAGAAATGAAAGAATCAAGGTCTTTATACATACTTCCAAACTTGTGGTTGATCTTATTAGATGATACTTTAGAATCTGATTGTGCTGGAGTTTGAAAAGAACCTTGCAGAACTAGAGAACAATAAAATACCTAACTGATGAGGTTGCTATAAGGATAAAATAAGATAATATATAAAAAACACCTAGGGTAATGCTAAGAACTTAAGTAGGGCTCAATAAAGGCTCTTTGTATTGTTGTTATTAGAAATTTGAGATTATGAAGTAAAGAGGAGAGTTGTCATCTTTTTCACTTTTCAAAATAATCTTGAGTCTTTCAAGGTTCCTTGAAGATTTAACACTCACATTCCAACAGTTCAATTGTGAACTAATCAATGTAGAGACATTATTACCTTTTTTACTATTGAAACTATACTTCTATAAGTGAATCATAAAGTGCATTAAGTTTTTGTGTAGCCACAATATATTTAAATTCTTAAGTCTTTTCACCTGAATTTCTGAAAAAGTCAGATTTACTGCATCTTGTTTTTACCTTTAACTTTTCATTTTGAAATAGTTTTAGATGCAAGTAAGTTGCAGATATCATGTACCATTACTCCTAAATACTTTAGTGTATAGTTTCTAAAAATAAGACATATTCTTATATAACACACTAGAATATTAAAAAAATAGTAAAATAATGTTGCTATATTTTCTAAGCTACAGATGTTATTCAAATTTTATCAATTGTTGAAATAATATCCTTATCTCATCTTGTATTTTTATGCAAGAATTTACTTAAGTATGATGTCAATAGCTTTTCCTCGACGTTTCAGTCTATCTTATTATTTTCTTTCCTGTATTTGCCTTCCAGTTCACTTTGTCGCATCAAATAAATTAATATGAAATTCTTCTAATCTTAAATTTAAATATATAAATATGTTAAATATAATAGAGTCACTTGCAGAATCTTACAGGATATCATTGAATATTTCTCTTTAGATGTTGGCAATTTTGCTTGGGAATGATTGCTCAATAAATAATAGTTATAATTACCCATTAAGTAAATGCTCATTAAACATTTTTTATACATGGCTTTAATAAAAATTGCCTAAAACCTTCTTATTTAGACATTTACATATTTAATTAAATCTTCTGCTTCCTGTTTTGACTACCTCAATGAAATGGTTATTTTCTTCCAAATTTGTGAACTCTTCCCTTGCTAGTGTAGTGGGGGAAGATTTCTGGCCTTGGAAACAAGCACACCTGGGTTTGAATCCTGGTTATTCTATTTAGTAATAGTGTGATCTTAGGCAAGTTACTTAAATTTTATTTTTAAAATGTGAATATATAATGCCACCTACCTCATATGACTGTTACTAAGATTAAATGATATATGAAAGGCACTTATCACCATGCCTGACATATAGAAAGGGCTCAGTAAAAGCTAGAAGTTATTAATATAAATATTGGTAACAATTACAATGATGCTTGAATAATGTCTAGGGATCTAATATATAGCATGTGATTTTAGTTAATAATACCATAGTATATACTTGAAAGTTTCTAAGAAAATAGATTTTAAATGTTCTCACCACACATACACACACACAAAAGTGGCAGTTATGTGATGTAACAGAGGTGTTAACTAACTCTGTGGTGGTAATCATTTTGCAATACACAAGTGTATCAAATCAATACATTGTACATTTCAAACTTGCACAATG
The DNA here is from genome assembly GCA_028627145.1 of Eidolon dupreanum. Taxonomy (NCBI): domain Eukaryota; kingdom Metazoa; phylum Chordata; class Mammalia; order Chiroptera; family Pteropodidae; genus Eidolon; species Eidolon dupreanum. Next base: position 58,373,017 of record CM053510.1, on the reverse strand, counting down.
TTATATGCCAATTATATCTCAATAAAGCTGGAAAAAAACAAAATAATATACTCAATAAAATTTATAATTTATTTTGAAATCAATAAAAATGATCAAATTTTAATTTTAAAAAGCAATTCTCTTAAACTGTCCTGTCCCTCATTCTCCATTTTCTAACAATAAAGCCAATTAAAACAAAAGAGAGATATGTTAAACTAGAGCAATATCAGTTTAAAAGCAATATTTCAAAACCCAATGGCTTTCAAGGGACTGTTTGAGACCAGGATAGGCAAGAGAATTTCAAAACAAAGAATATTTAAATAAAATTGTCAACTTCTTTCTGGATTTGTAGAAATTCTACAGTTGTGGGCAGACTACCATGGTTCATATTAATCAGAGAATGATATGATAATCAGAGTGAAAAAAGAGACCCTTCAAAATCTCTGCACCATGCAATCTATCATATTAATTTTGATAGATTTTAACTATCTAGAAATTTTGGGTGGTCATGAAATTAAGCCCATTATGTCAAAACTCACCTGAATATGATGGTACCCTGATTTGAGAACTAGCCAGTCCATCCCCTCCTTCACTATATGTTCGAACTTCAATAATATAGACCCCAGCATCGGGGAGTGGTACTACTGCTTGAGGTTTCTGTGTTTCAATAACTTGACTGTTGCTGTGGCCCTCTTGCCTATAAAAAACCTAGGAATAATAGCAAACATTTAAACATTTGATATTTAATTAAGGATTCCAAATATTTATTAACCATCTACTGTATGTCACACTCTGAGTTAAGTTCAAGGAGTTTACTGGTTAGACAGATATATAAGCAAATGCAATGTACATGTTATATTCCTTAATGGAAGTATATTCAAGGTGCTACGGAAGTACATTAGAGAGTTAATTGTCCGAGACGGACAGGCTTTTCAGAGGAGATGATGCTGAGCTAAATATTTAAAGGTGAGTAGAGTTCACCCGCTGGAGAAGGGGAGGAGAAGAATTCTAGGAAGAAACAAGAGATTAAAGATAAGAAGACTAAAACATACATTTTTTATGTATGTTTTAATAAGAAACCATAGCATTAGGGTATGAAATGGAAAGAAGACGTATGGGAAGACACTTCAGAAATGAAGCTAGAGAAGTATGTAGCAAGGAGGCAGATCACCAAGTCTTTTATTCCTGGTTATTGAAATGAATAGTATCCTGAAGGAGTAGTCAAGTTGTCATATTTAAATCATTTGAAAGAAGTAGAAAAGAAAATTTAATAAATATATCAAAAACAAATTCTTAATAATGTAGGAAATGGCTGAGAAGTTAAAATTTTATTATTTTTACTTTTGTGGTTGCTTGCTTTTGGTGAACTGGCATTTGAATACATTGAGTAGCAAAGTCAAGCCTTTTTGGATATCTGTCTATTGTACTGAAATTGAACATGTATTTATGGCAGAGTTTCAGAACAACAATCAGTACACAGAATTATCCTAATTATCCTGTATTTATATATCAACAATTAAGGTCATAAAGGTTTTGTAATTTATACCAGATCATGTGGCTAGAGTAAAAATTACATTAGAAGGTTAATATTTTGATGATTAGCTCAGAGCTGTTTCATTATATTGTATTGTTCTTACTCATTTACCTCCAATAAATCGTTTTTTTTAAAAAATTTTGATCTACTGGTCAAGTGGTAGCAGTTAAGTTACATTTAAATGCATTTTTGTTCAGTTTCATTGTTTTTGTAATTTTTCATAATTGTTGGTATTATATGATTGTTTTGCATAATAGAAAGAGCAATGGCTTTGCAGTTATACAGATTTGGCTACAAAACAATCTCCTGCAAAATAAAAACAATCTCCTACACATTCCTGTTTGGGTAAATTTGGGCAAGTTACTAACCTTTTTAAACCTCAAGTTCCTTTACTGTAGAGTAGAGATAATAACACTATTTCATGGTTTTGTTAGGAGAATGAAATGAGAGGATGCCTAGGATAGGACCTAGTAAGAGAAAGTTACTTCTGCTTTATTATTGTTGTCAGTGGTTAGTATTTCATTTGCAAAATACAAGATGGACCTGCCTGGGAAGATAGACAAAGTTTTATAATATTTTTTTCTTATAAAAATGTGTTTTGAACTTGAGTTACCCTACATACAAGAAAAAAAACCCTTTAGCAAAGCATTATTTTTATATATTGAAGCCTGCCTATACTTGGTCTTCCCTCCTACATTCTAGTAACGCGTGCTCTTTCCATTTTACTTCCTTTATCTTTCATAAATTTAAATTTACTTCGGGGTCTTGGGAGAGAAGTAACTTCTCTATAAAAGTATACAATATGTACAGTAATTGTATTTACTAAAATCCTTATAGGAAAGGAAACCATAGCCTTAATGTAGTTGCAAAGTAATGAGTATCTTCAGATATTCACTGGGCATATTATGTGGGCCAAGCATAGTGCTATATACTGGACATTCATCAGAGAACAAGACCACATCATTTTTGCCCTGGTGGCACGTAGTGGAGACAGGTAACAATGCAACGAAGTGCAATATATACTGCAATAGAAAACATATTTGATGGTAAAGCAATGCAAAGAGTGGGTTCTTAGTCAAGTTTTAGGGAATCAGGAACACTCAGAGGATGCCCACAGCAGGTTGTTTTGGCTTAAAAAAATGACAACTGTATCAGAATTCATGCTTCTCATTTTGACTGCAGCAGTGTAATGAATTAGAATTCTGATCATCCACATGAGGTAATTAGAAAGCAAATTTATGGCAATGGGAAAGTATGTAAATTGGTGAGGACTGGCAGGGGAGTGACTATTTTAGAGGACATTGTTATTATGGTTCAATAAATCGCAATTCTTATAACAAAGAAAAATGCAGCCAGTAATGCATATCTAATTTTGCTATAAAATCCAGAGTTAAAGAAAAATTTGTGGATCAGCTGAGATTTAGGAACAAAAAGCGAAGGCAGGAAAAATATCTGTTAATGGTAGCAAAAGGAGTTTGAGATTAAATGTGGCTTTTATCAATATCCAGGGAGATGCAGTGCTGAGTTGGTAGGTAGATATACATACTATGTGAAAAGATACATTAAATTCATGGTTAGTCTTAGGTGCTTTAGAGAATTGTGGCTCATTTTTAAATCCCGATTTAGAAAAGATGAATGAGAATGAGAAATATGAGAAGGTTAAGAAGTTATCAAGACATGTCAGAAATAGTAATTGACAGGAAGGAGGTCAGGGAGTATTTTGAGAATCTGAACATTTATAGACTGGCAGTTGCAATGACAACTATCTTTAGGCATAAAGGGAACTATCTATGTATTGTCAAGACTATTCTCAAATTTACTTGAAAAACTGAGAGTAGTGGATTATCCAAAGAGATTTTCCTAAACAAAAAAATAATGCAGTACTGCTATTCTCAAAGGAATGATTTGGAAATGGCTAGTCTATATGTCGGATGGTAACAAAATAATAGAGTGAGTGTACTTAAAAATAAAACAGAATACATTTTTACTGGTTCTACTTACAAGCGCCCCTGAAAGGAATGGATCCTATTAAAGGGAAGGCCTATTCACCAGCTGAGCATTTTGGGAATAGTCAATGAGGACAATTGTTCTTTGTAATGGAGGATGAAGAACCTGAATCCCCAGTGGCAATGGATGGGTGAGGAAAAGTCAACAAGATGAATAAAATCTAGATAAAAAGAAGCTGAAAGGCACAGGTACCAGTGAGAAGCCACTGGCTGTAGGGTGGCTAAAACTACTTTTAAGAATAGGATCTTGTTTATCCATTCATCTACCAATGAATACTCAGGTTGCACCTACATCTTGGCTATTGTAAACTTTCCTTCAATGAATGTAGGGATACATATATCTTTTCAAATTAAAGTGTTTAATTTTCTTCGAATAAATACCCAAAAGTGGAATTGCTGGGACATACGGTATATCTATTTTTAGTTTTTTGAGGACTCTCCATACTATTTTCCATAATGGCTGTACCAAATTTTGCTATTTGTGATGACATGGATGTATCTAGAGCGCATTATGCTAGGTAAAATAAGTCAGACGGAGAAAGACGAACACTGTATGATTTCATTTATATGTGGAATCTAAAAGAAGAAAACCACCAATAAACAAAACAAGTTGTCAGAGGGAAAGGTGGTTGGGAGGTGGGTGAAAAATGTGAGAGTGAATATAGTCAATAATATTGTAATAAATTTGTGTGGTGACAGGTGATTACTAGACTTACTGTGGTGATCATATTGTAAGGTATATAAATGTTGAATCATTTATTGTATACTCCAAACTAACATAATATTATATACCAACTATACTTTAAAAAAAAAGAACAGAATCTTGAATAAGTCCTGTGGAAATAATGTGCAGCATGGTGATAATAGTTAATAAAAATTAAAAAAAGAACAAGACTTCCTTCTGGGTAATTTTCAGATGTTTACCTATATCTTGTGACTTTTACTCTACCACTCCCACCAAAATTTTTATAGTGTCTGACATGTATTGGACATTATGTAAGCTACTTGTCTTAATTTTTAAAAATTATTTTATTCTAAAAAATTTCAAGCATAATTGAACATAGAGAGGTTAGTATAAGCCATTATGAGTGTTTTTAATGTTTCAATTTACTGAGATCAATGAGATTAGAATGACCATAGACTTTAAACTCCCTGAGAAGCTGGAGAAATACAGGGGTGGGCTTCAAAATTCCACGAGGTATAGAATATAATATCAATCCAAGTGTACATGTATCTCAGTAGTCTGAAAGACCCTAACTTATATCTAAGTTGAATAAACAAATAAAAATATCTGTCTATATTGAAGATATCTCTAGCTGGGTCAAAATGAATTAATTTTTTCATCCATTCTAGAAGCATTGAGGGTAAAAAGATGAGTAGAAAAGGGTCCTTGCCTTCAGTCACATACCGCTTGAGTGGGGAGACAGTCACATATAAAGAGCAAGAGCAATTATAGAGACAAAAGAGGCAATTATGAACAAAGAGTAGGGTCACCTCACCCGTGACACCTATGTTCAACCTCATTTAGTCTCCAGGTCATATGGTATTTCTCTTCTCACCTGAGAGGTGCGTAAAGACAAATGGTTTTCCAGGTAGCCATATGCTTTCATCTAGCTCTTCCTTGTATTCTATTTGCCACTCCAGTTTGGGAGATTGCTTGCCAAAGTTCTAATGATATTAGATTGGTTCTTGGATGATCTATCACTTGTACTGGTCATACTACTGGTCCTAATCATTGAAGGGTATATTTGCCTTAGAAGACAAGTTGTGAGGACAAGGGGAAGGGTAGGAAAAGAAAAGGATGAAGAAAAGGGTTCAGAAAATGGCCTACCTGCCCTCCCCCAAAAGATCAAATTCAATATCCCTGAGGATTATAACAGATTCAAGTGTGTATTTGAATGCAAGAGTGTCTGTGCTCCATAACAATTATAGTTTGTAAGAAATGCTACATTTCTTGTCTTAAAACATTCTTAATGGAAATTACTTACCCTAAAAAATATATTCCATTTCTAATTTCTTCAGTTTTTATCTTCCAAAATTTAACATTTTATATCCAAAGCGTGTGTTATCATCTCTGGTAGTTGAAAAGGCACCTAAATGATGCTTTTCAGTCTAAATGTTATCGTTGAAATATTTTAAAGTTCTGCTATAAATAATACTCAACTAATGATTTTGTATAAAGTTTAAGACAATAAATAGAATCTGATGTTATGGAACAAGAATTTGTAATTCAGCCAATTCAATACATAGGCCACATATATTTTAAAATCAGAGATAAAGTTGTTATTCAAGAACTGGTTAAAAGTTTTCATATTTCCAGATCTCCTGCTGACACGTAGCAGGATGACCATATGTGAACTGTTTTATCTATTTTGGAGCTTTCTGTCTCTCTCCATGATCTCCTTCCATTCCAGTGTGCTGGCCCTAGCATTTTTATTTCTTCTTGTGTCTTTGCTAATAGAAAGTCCTTCTACTCCAAGATCATCCAGTCTTTGCCGTCTGCCAGCAGATTCAGTGGGGAGAAAATGCCAGAAAACTCTGCCTACGTTCTGCAGGCTCTGACACTGTGCTTCACAGGGCCCTTTACTCAAATTGTTGTTGCTTTTCTTACCCATTCCCTTCTTATACCTTGTGCAATTGAAACTGATTTTGCCTTGGCTTCTCTACAGCAGGAAGGCTCTTTCTAAGATATAGAAAAAAAAATTGGTATGTCAATGGGTGCTTTTATGACTTATTAATTGTATATCCTCACAACATCAACTTTTGAGATGAGTGTCTATCCAAGAGCGTGAAGAAACACTGACCTTGTAGCCCAGGACTTCAGATTCGTTGGCTAATGGTCTGACAGGTTCCCAGCCCAGAGAAAGCTGAGAGCCTTGCTGCTCCCACCTGAGGTTGCTAGGTGCTTGACTAGGGGCTGCAAAATAAAAAAAATAAAAAGTGAAAGAACTGACAAGGAGTCAAATCCATTTTCTCACTTAAATCCTTGTATTTCAGTCTTTTCATGTGTTTAATAGTTAGTTGGCACCATAGGCTTCTTTCCAGCTAGAATCAGATAAGGAGGGTTTTGCTCCAGGAGTGTCATTTTAATAGCTACTCTACTGAGCTTTTGAACTTGAATCCTTTTATCTCCCTTTTGTGTAAAAATCGCTTAGCCTTGTTTCACAGGAAGATAGCCTTTATCTACTGTGAATGCAGAATTTTCCAAGCTAGTTTTGGAATTTGGATCTAAGCAATGAAGCAAGACTATGAATCAAAACTCCCCTTCAACTCTTATTATGTACCTCACATGGCTTTCAGAAATGTTTAAAGATGTTTCTGTTTAGTCTGAAACAAAGAGCCCAGGTCACTTACGGGATTTCTTGGTGGTTGCACTCACTTCACTGCTAGGTGGCCCATATCCAGCTCCATTATAAGCCCTCACTGTGAAGTGATATAATGTATTGCCTTCTAATCCTGTCAGGATGACAGAAGACTCATTCCCTCTAGTTTTGACTGTTTCTGCTGCATCTTCTTGTTCCATGTCTTTCCGATAACCAATCTGTCAACAAAGTACCACATGACAGATTAATTTTAAAGTTTCCCCTGTGCTTGTGATTATTTGAACTTTTTTTTTCATTTGATTCTCACACCAATCTGTAGGAAATTACTCCTGTATTAACCAAATTAATAGGTCCTACTAATAAGGTCAAAAACTGTTTAAGCCTCTGTCTGATTTGCATCTGTGTGAACTGCCCATTTTGTATACATGCTGAGCAGTGGCCAGCAAGGTAACAAAAGGTGCTCCCTTTGTGTAGCCTGGTAGCATGAAGAACATTAAGGAAGGATCATTCAAAGAAACTGAAGAAGTGCTTTTCCCTCATAGGGCATCAGAACCGTTCACCATTCAAAGCCATGGAGCTTTAAATTATCTGAGAAAGATGCATGACAAATATTTCCTCCTGGGCCCCACATAGAAGTGAGTCACACAAGCTGTATGGGTTTAATAGAAAAGAGGTGACAGAATACTCATGATAACTTGGAGGGGTCTAAATGTTGAGAAATCATGTAGCTAGATTATGAGAGGGAGGCAGGAAGGAAGAGCTATTTGTCAAAACACAATTGGTACATTGAGATGATCTTTCCTGCTTATGAGCTCATAGAGCTGGTCTCATACCAAACTTGATCCCTTTGTGAGATTCAGTGATTGTCTCTGCTTACTTAAAACTTAACTTTCTCATACATTAAACTTTAACCATGCATAAGTGCATAGAAGAACAGTTTTTCACCCTTACTTATTTACTGTGGCGAAGGAAATGGAAGAGTAGTTCCTTTTTTCCTGACTAATTATTGCTGTGAAAGAAGTGGCTCACTGTACCCATTTCATCCCCCTTCAAGTGCTTTGTCTACTGTACAGGCTAGAAAGCCAAACAACACATTTTCCAGGTTGCTGCTACACAATGTGGGCAGTGAGGAGTTTGTTTGAAATTTGAGATATTCTGAAAAGTGCCTAGGACTGCCATTTCCTGTTGTGGCCATAGGAAATAATTATAAAGTCTTATCTCTCAGGAAAAAAAATAATGAAACGAACCCCCAAAAAACCCATTTGAATCATCATACTATATTACAGACCTTTACCAGCCTAGATGCTGGCCGAAGGCAAAGGGAATAAGAAATGAGAAGGAAGGAAATTACAAATTGTAAGTACAGTTTTATAAAATGAAGACTGTAATTTTCTTTGTACTATTATTTTTATGTAACTATTAAATAGCTTGGGCTCCTTCATTTCTTCTGATATTTTATATAGAGTGTGTTGTGGGTAGGTAACTTTCTAGTGTAGTTCATTAGAGTAGGAATAAGACCTTTACCCCTGAGATGGACAGATTGACTGGTGGGATTTTCTTTGGCTCTACCTTTTAGGAGATGGGAAGTACATTTTTATTTGTATAAGAGACATCTGCACTATGCCAGTATGGAACATCATTATTGCTAATTGTTGCTTTTGGGAATTGTGGAATAGGGAAAAGCATGTGTATAGATGTTGAATAACCAAAGGGATATAGTACATTAGTGTTCAACATCCATTTTACCTTTATTCTAGTGTGTCTTCCTGTACTACAGAAGATAGAGAGACAAAAAACATATTTCCAAGACTCCCTTGCAGTTAGGGCTTCAAATATGTTTTAGGCTTAGCCAGTCAGATACATATCCCTGATATTTGAATATAGAAGTGAGATGGAGGTTGAATTCCACAAATTCTGCTTTTCCATAGGTGGTTAGAGTAATGGAGTCATTATTTTTCCTTTTTCCTACTGTGGCAGCATTAATGAATGACTCGCTATATGGCCATTAGCTTTATGGGAGTCAAGAAGCAGGGCACAGGACATCCATTTCATTGGTACAAATCACAGCAAGCATGGCGACATTCTGAAACTGACAACATTAGAGGCCTCCAGATTACAGCACCTTCCTGAATGTGGTGCCATCCTGGTCATGGTGGTTTCCAAACCATGGCAATAGAGTGTGCTTCTGGGGCTGGTGGCTTCCTGTTTTTAGAAGACAACAGTGGCTCAATCCTATAATTTGGCTTTAATAGTAATAATCCTTGAAAGATCACCCTGGAGTCGTTAATTTAACTCAATATTTTGTAAAGAATTTAATAACCTATAGTAAAACATTTCTTTCTTAAACTAGTCAGAACAATTCAGTTCTTTGCAACTGAGCCCTGCCTGATACATTTACATAGCTCTCTAACTTTATCTATTAAAAATTGATATGACCATCAAATTCCTATTTCACATACCTGTCTCTTCACAGAGTTAAACTGGTATATACAGTTGATGAACTGAACTTGAGAAATTTATTTTGATTAAGCTGCAATCCTCTAATGTTGGCCCCATTAGTCCCAATCCTGAGAACGAGCTTATCTTGCTTGGTCTCTGAGCATATTTTCAACTGAAAAAATATAAGTTCTTTTCAAAATACAAAATGTGCTGAAATGTTGTATGAACAAATACAACTTTCCTTTCCAATGATATATATCATTTCTAGTTCTCTGTTTCAATTTTCTTTAACTGGTTAATTTTAAACTAAATATATAAGTTTGAGGGAGTTGAGTTTGATTAAATTCAACAAATTACAGCTTTTGATACAAATACAGATTTTAATAAAAATTCTGGACTTCTATTGAATGTTTAGTGTTCTGATTAATCATCACAAAATTAAACATCCTAAGTAAAAGATAAAATGTTTCCTAAGTACCTGATTGTAAGAAAAAAACAAATTCTAGCAGTGCCAGCTAAACCTATATAGGAAAATAAAAAATCCATACATTATTTTTTTCTAGCATGTTAAAAAAAAGGAGGAGGAGGTGAAGGCAGAGAGGAAAGGGGAAGAGGGGGAAGGGGAGGTGGGGAGGAGAAGAGGGAGTAGAGAGATGAGAAAGAGAAAAAGAAGAATGGAAGGAGTTATTTTCAAAATAAAATAATTATTTATTATTTTAATTTTACTTTTTGATGGAAGAGAGGGTAAAACAAAAAATTTGGAGTTTAACATAGTGCTTTTTTAGTGATTCTTTTCTTTTTATTTTTTTAATTGAAGATATGGTTAAAATTTTTTCCCCCATTTACCTCCCCCTTCCCCCCTCCCCTCTGGTAACCACTAGTCTATTGTCCATGTCCACGAGTCTCTGTTTGTTTGTCCTGTTGATTTGTTGCTTTTAGGTTTATATCCCACATATAAGTGATATCATGTGATTTTCAACTTTTTCTATGTGGTTTATTTCACTTAGTATGATTATTTCAAGGTCCATTCATGTTGTCACAAATGACAGTATTTCATCTGTTCTTATGACTGAATAATATTCTATTGTATATATGTACCAAAGCTTCTTTAGCCAATCATCTATTGTAGGACACTTCAGTTGCTTCCATGTTCTGGCCACTGTGAATAATGCTGCTATGAAAATCGGTGTACAAATATCTTTTCGGATATGGGTTTTCAAGTCTTTGGGGTAAATACCCAGTAGAGGGATTGCTGCATCATACAGTAGATCAATTTGTAGTTTTTTGAGGAAACTCCATACTATTTTCCATAGTGGCTGTACCAATTTGCAGTCCCACCAACAGTGTATGAGGGTTCTTATTTCTCTACATCCTCTCCAACATTTGTTATTACTGGTCCTGTTGATTACAGCCATTCTAACAGGTGTGAGAAAATGGTATTTCATTGTAGTTTTGATTTGCATTTCCCTAATAGCTAGAGATGTGGAGCATCTTTTCATATAATTGTTGGTCATTTACATGTTCTCTAGGGAGAAGTATCTGTTCAGGTCCTTGCCCATTTTTTATTGGATTGTTTGTTTTTTTTTGTTGTTATTGTATTGTATGAGTTATTTGTATATTTTGGATATTAGGCTCTTATCGGAGGTGTTGATTGCAAATATATTTTCCAATTCGGATGTTTGTCTCTTTACCTTGTTGATAGTTTCTTTTTCTGAGCAGAAGCTTTTTAGTTTGATGTATTCCCATTCATTTATTTTTGCTTTTACTTGTTTTGCCTTTGAGGTCAAATTCATAAAATCCTCTTTAAGTCCAAGGTCCTTGAGTTTAGTTCCTATGTTTTCTTCTATGCACTTTATTGTTTCAGGTATTATATTCAAGTCCTTAATTCATTTTGAATTAATTTTGGTGTGTGGTGATAGACAGCAGTCTAGTTTCATTCTTTTGTAGGTGGCTTTCCAGGTTTACCAGCACCATGTATTGAAGAGGCTTTCTTTTCTTCACTGTAGGTTTTTGATTTCTTTGTTGAAAATTATTTGCCCATATAAATATGGGTTCTCAATTCTGTTCCACTGGTCTGTGTGTTTTGCTGCCAATATCATGTTGTTTTGATCACTGTCGCTTTGTAGTATAATTTGAATTCAGGCAGAATGATGCCTCCTGCCTTGTTCTTTTATCTCAAGATGGTTTTGGCAATTCGGGGTCTTTTGTGCACCCATTTGTAATCTGATGATTTTTTTTTTGTTCTATTTCTTTAAGAAATGCCAATGGGATTTTGATGGCGATTACATTAAATATATATAATGCTTTAGGTAATAAGGTCATTTTAATTATGTTGATTCTTCCAATCCAAGAACAAGGAATATCTCTCCATTTCTTTTTATCTTCTTCGATTTCTTTTAATAGAGTCTTGTAGTTTTCATTATATAGGTCCTTCACATATTTTGTTAGATTTATTCCTAGGTATTTTATTTTTTTTTTGTTGCAATTGCAAAAGGAATTATTTTTTTCACTTCTTTTTCTGACACTTCATTAATAGAGTATAGAAACGCTTTAGATTTTTGAACATTGATTTTGTATCCAGAAACTTTACGGTATTTGCTTATTGTTTCTAGTAGTGTTCTTAATGAGTCTTTAGGGTTTTCTACATAGAGAAGCATGTCATCCACAAATAGTGACAGTTTCACTTCTTCATTTTCTATTTGGATGCCTTTTATACTTTTCTCTTGTCTGATTGCACTTGCTAGGACTTCCAATGTTATACTGAATAACAGTCATGATAGTGGACAGCCTTGCCATGTTCCTGATCTTAGAGGAAAGGTTTTTAGTTTTTCACCATTAAATATAATATTGGTTGAAGGTTTGTCATACACGGTCTTTATTATGTTAAAGTACTTTCCTTCTATACCAGTTTTGTTCAATGTCTTGATCACAAATGGGTGCTGTATCTTGTCAAAGGTTTTTTCTGAATCTAGTGTTATGATCATATGATTCTTATTTTTTAATTTGTTTATGTGGTATCTCACATTAATCGATCTGCGAATCTTGAACCATCCCTGTGCCTCTAATATGAAGCCCACTTGATCGCGGTGTATAATCTTTTTAATATGTTGCTGTATTCAGTTCACTAGTATCTTAATTAGGATTTTTGCATCTATATTCATGAGAGATATTGATCTGTATTTTTGTGTGTGTGTGTGCTTTCTTTAACAGTTTTTGGTATCAGGGTGATATTGGCCTCATAAAATGAGTTGGGAAGTATTGCCTCCTCTTCAATTTTTTGGAAGAGTTTGAGGAGAATAGGTATTAAATCTTCTTTGAATGTTTGGTAGAATTCACTGGTGAAGCCATCTGGTCCTGGACTTTTACTTTTTGGTAGGTTTTTGATGATTGTTTCAATTTCCATACTGCTGATCAGTCTATTTCAATTTTCCAGTTCTTCTTGATTCAGTCTAGGAAGGTTGTATTTTTCAAAGGACTGGTCCATTTCTTCTAGGTTATTAAATTTGTGTCATATACTTTTTCATAGTATTCTTGTATGGTCCTTTATATTTCTGTGGTGTCTGTTGTAATTTCCCCTCTTTCATCCCTGATTTTGTTTAATTGTGTTTAATTGTTTGTTTAATTGTGTCCTTTCTCTTTTTTTCTTTAGTGAGTCTGTACCTTATCCCCTCCCCTTCCTCCTACAGAGAGCTCTGGGAGCTGCGGGAGCTGCAAGAGGCAGCTTCTTTGTTTCTCCCAGTCCATCTCCCGACATCCAGGGTTCTGTGGTAGCTCTTATGCGCAGATCCCATGCTCAGATGTGCTAGTGTGCAGTTGGGTGTTTTTTGTTGAATTTTAAATGTTTAGCTTATTGTTGTTTCAAGGGGGGAGATCTGGGAACGTCTCACACTTCTCCATGTTTCTGACGTCGATTGATCTTGTGATTCTTAAATTGGAACTGAGGTAATATAGTATTCATAAGTCACACACATCTAAAGTTGAAACTTCCTCTTCAATCTGTTGTTTTCCTCATGATTCAGTTTCTGTACTGATGATAGATTTAATCTATAAACTTTAAACTCTATAAGAGATCACTTGAAATGAGGTTACAAACATTAAAAAAGATACAAATATCTAAAATTAGAAGTGTAGATAGCATACTATTTTATCACCCTCACACAATTGTTTTTTGTATGTGTATCCCTTCTTATATTTTTATTAAAAATATAAAAAAAATTATGTACCTACAATTTTATGTCTTAGTTTTATTCTTTAACATTATAGTTACATATAAATATTTTCCCATTTTTAAAGCAAAATTCTATCATATGCCTTGTGTACCAAATATTATTTAACCATCGTTCTACTGTGGAAGACTTGGGTAGCTTCCAACTTTTGCTCTTTTAATTAAAATGTTGGCATGAATACCTTCATGTATATCATTTACCACATATTGGATTAATTCCCCAGAGCAGAATCTCAGACAGGAGATTATAGGGTCCAGAGTTATAAAAATTTTTATGCTTTCTGATACAAAATGCCATACTGATTTTCAAATACTTTATATTACTTTTCATTTCCAACAAACATGTATGAGTGTAAGAGATATGCCATACTAGGCAGATCATGGATTTGGAGCTTCTAGCTGTATATAATGGGACAAGTTATTTAACCATTAAATTGCTATATCCTTGTTTATAAAACAGGTAAAATATTACTTCAGTTTTATGAATAATTTTTAGACAGCTCCCCTATTGTCACTCAACTACTCGAACTATTCTGTTTCTGGATGTTTTCATATTTCTGGTATTTGTTATTTTTAAGTATATTAGTTACCATTTATTTTTTCTATCCTTCAGTGTTTTTATTTCTGATTTTGTCTTTCAAAATTATTTTTATTTAAAATTGTAATGATATGTAATATTATTAATGGCAAGCAGGAAGCATGAATTCTGAGTCAGTCAACACCTCTAAGAGTGTAGATTTGAACCTTAAATCTTCAGAATGGCTCTTCTTAGTAGTTATGCCATTTTTCCAAAGTTGGTTCTGCAGGACACCAATAATTTAACTGTGAAGATAGTATATATCATTGTCTGGTATGATAATTCTCTAAGATATTCATGTTGCACACAATCCAGTTCCCTTAAATGAAATGATAGGATCTAAAACCTATGAATTCTGCCATATGCAGTTGATGGTTATTGGATGAGTTATAAACTTTTCCCTACTTCTAAGTCTTCATTTAGTTACACACACACACACACACACACACACACACACACACACACACATTTGAAGGATTCTTCCTAATATTTTATCTTCTTTTATCCAACTTTTGTTACCTATTAGATTGAAAAAATACAACTCTTAGCTACTGTATTCATTTCTATATCTTTAATTGCATGCAGTGATCACTGCTCGTTCAATATTGTACTCTTTGAATCTAAAAAATACAGATCTATTTTATGCTGTTGTTTATGTTGCAAAAGAAAACTCTAATTTTTACACTACTGAAAGTAATTAATTTTTTTTTTTGCTAGAGAGCTTAGAGTTTTTTTAAAATAATCAAAATGCATATTAAAATGTAAATATTTTACCAGGCCTTGAGCTCTTAAAAATTATTAATTAAATTATTCATTCAACAAAATTTTGAATATGTATTACTTACCAAGCTCTTTGCCTGAAGGCAATTGGGGATTAATAGTGAGTTGAAGAAGAACATAGCGTAGCATAGGCAGAACACAGAGCAGTTTTGGGGCAGTGAAACTATTCTGTACAATACTACAATGGTGGTTACATGTCATTATATATTTGTCAAAACCCTCAGTATGTACAACACCAAAAGTGAAACCTAATTTAAACTCTGGACTTTGAATGATAATGATGTGCCAATTTAGGTTCATCAAGTGTAACAAAACTACCACTCTGATGGGCTACGTTGATAGTGGGGGAAATGGTAATTGTGTGGGGATGGGGTATGTGGGAACTCTTTCTACTGCTCAATTTTTCTGTATTCCTATAACTTCTTTAAAAAAAATAGCAAATATCCTTTGAATGAATAACCATGCAAATGTGAAATTGCAGTTCTGACAAGCTACCTATTGCTAGAGATCTACAACAGGATAGGACTCTCTGGAGAAAGGGGGGCAGTGATGGCTTCACTAAGACAGAGACAGTTGAACTCTAACAAAAGAGTAGGAACTAAGCAGGCAAAGAGGGAGAGAAGACAGAGTAATGCATGCAGTCTGGAGGGGAGAATGGTGTGTCTGCAGGCCTGAAAAATTCCAGGTAGGCTGATGTGGAGGTTAAGGTGAGTGTGGGTCAGACTGATGCTAGAGACAAAAGATGGAGCCAGATCATTTGGTGGGCGTGTACCTGGGACATGATCAAATTTATGTTTTGAAAAGAAACACACAACAGTCAAAAAAAAATTTTTTTAAGTACATAAATCAGATTATTCCTTTGCTAAAAACCCTCTATATTACATTTAGAATCAATTCCAAAATTTTCACCATGGCTTGCAAGGTCCTACCTGACATGGTGTCTACTTATCCAACCTCACCTTGTATCTCACTTTATTTTGTTCACCACCTTCTAGCAAAATGGGACTGAAACATTCGATCACATTCCTTATTTAGAGCCTTAAATCTTTTTTATAAGAGTTTATTTAAGCCAAACTGACAACATATGCTGGGGAGCAAGATCTCACATGTAGAGCCTTTGAGTTTCTAATGCTCTCTTGGAAACTCTTTTCACAGCATTTTTTCTCCAAATGGCTATCTCCTTTTCATGTAACTTTCAGTTTAACTGAAAAGCCTCACTTGGCCACTTCTCTAAAGAAACTCTCTCTGCTTTAGTTACCCTCTTTTATATTCTGAGTTTTACTGCTATTATTACTTATATGTATCACTATATGAAACAGTCTTAAGTCATCTGCTTAAATGTTTACTTTATGTTGGCACCCAGAAGCACTCTATAATTTGTTTTAGTGAATAAATGGCTGTAATATGGAGAACAGATTGGAATGGGGCTAGAGTAGATACAGAGAGCAATTAGGAGGCTGTGCCAGAGTCTAGATAAGAAATGAGGATAGTCTGGACTAGGGTTATAGTAGTGGACATGGAGACAGGTATGGAGTCAAGTATTTAGAAGTTAAAACCAGCAGACTTTGATAATGGATTAGTTACAGGTATGAAAAAGAGGGAGTTGTTAGGACTTTAATAGTTCTTGAAGGTCTGTGAGATTTCTCTATTTTAAATTAGGGATTTTGTTTATTTGTTACTTTTGGTTTTGAGATGGTCATTTACTTCGAATTTTTTTCTTTGTCTTCTTGGCAGATATCTATTGGTTGTGGATCAGATTTCTTTTGTCCATGTCTGCCATCTTATCTCATACCTTAAAATAAAATTTCCTTATTCATCTACTTTGCATTCTGGGATTACTTCTCAAGTTTGTACTGTGAAGCACTGGTTTAAAAATTTAGTAGTATAAAATTTGCATTTTATTGATTCTAATGAATATTTTATTTTAGTTACTTTGGTTTTGATTTTATTGCATTCTCTTCACATCCTGGATCACTCTTTAAATATAGAAGAAATATTCTCTTTTTTTCTCATTGATATCTAGAACCATAGGTTTAAAATTTTTCTTCTGATTTGCAAGAAAATCTATTAAAAGGGAAGAAATTCATATTGAACCTTATCATTTGTTTCTCTCTTTTAAAGTGTTGTTTTTTTTTTTTTCTGTTTAACTGTCCATGGATCTTACCTAACTCATCTTTAACAGTTTTCTAAATGGGAATTGAAGGTTTATTTGAACAGGGGGATATCCATCTCTAGACTGTATCTTCTAGACCAGTGGCCTATACTTGCAGGTAGATGCCAAATTACCAGCTGTTGGTACAAGCCTCTACTCATATTCTCCAAGCCACACTAAAAATTTAGCCAGGCCTGAGCTGAGAGAGGAAGCTTAATGTGCGACTGCAGTTTGTTTCATTGACAAAAAAGATAAAAGAAAAGGAGGCCAGAGGCTATTTCATTGTTTGCTTGAAACTAGAAAATGGGATTTTGAGGCTGGGTCATTGCACAAAGATGAAAGGAAAGAAAAGCTAGAAAATACTACTATTAATTTTGTTTCATATCCCTCATTACGATTGCAGTAAGGATTCTCTCTTTTCTCATGGCTGCATGGTTATTTTAAGGGAAATTAAGAAAAGCTGGTTTTATGTGCTTCCATTCAATTCACTGCCATTCCTAAATTCAAAATTTGTAACTAATGTAAACTGAGGTTTTAAAGGCAGATATTTCACTACTAGCCTGCTTTCTCTAGTAATTCCTCACCTTCAAAGTTTGAAACACAATGACCTTTTCCCTAATAATGCTTAAATTACCTTTTATGTTCTTCCTTTCTTATGTACACCTAAGTTCAGCTATTCCCTCTGAGAGTTTTAAAATCCTATGTAGACGAGTACATTTCCCATGGAAGATGAATTTGTTTTGAGCAGGAAAGTCTCTGCTAGCCGTAATTAAATTAATCTCTGGCTTCCTAATCTCCTGAGTTTAGCACTAGGTATAGTTATTAAATTGGCTATTCACAATCAATATTCTGTGATATGCTGGCAGTCAGTATTATTAGATTGCATGCATATTAGTTGCTTTGTGCCCAGAGGTAATTTTACTATAAAGGATGCAATTTAATGAATCAAATAAGATAAATAAACAATACTTAAACTTTTGAATATTTATGAGGCAGTTCAACAGTGATTAGAAGATATGAGGTGAGGAAGTTAAAATGCAGCAGAAATATAATAATGAACATAATTTACTGAATAAATATGTATTTATTTTTCCTAGAAGCTGTCACTACTATTTAAATAAAATATACTAAAGACTGGCTACAAATATAATTGAATTTGTTCTTAATAGATGTAGTTCAGTGCATGTCTTTTACAAATGTTAGTTCCCTTCCCTTTACCTCCTTTACTGAAATCATTGAAATATAGCATATTGAATAGAGAAAATTCTAGGAGTATTTTATTATAACTAATATACTTAAATATGTTTTGCAAGATGAGCTGTATACATAATAGCCTTTAATACATACTAATTAAATGAAAGAATCAAAGTTTTGATATGAAAGTTAACACTTAGGTAGAAGAATATTAATCTTTAAAAAATCAGTATATATTTAACTCTATATAAGATATTAGGGAAACAGTTTTGGAGATGTATAGTTTTCTTGTGAATGTATTATAAAAGACAACTCAAAAATCAGTACGTTTTAAACCCAAGTAAACTAAAAAGAAGAATATTATAAAGGTAGGAGCAGTACTTAATGAATAGAAAAACAAAATAATGGAACAAAGAAAATGAATAAATCCTAAATTAATTCTTCAAAAGACCAAAAAATAATTGTAAACAAGAGATTGGAGAAGGAGGAGTAGATACACAAATTATTGATGGAAAGTAATACCACAGATCTTAGAGATATTAAAAAGACAATGATAGAAATGGTGGCCAAGTAAAGTGGTCCTGCAAATCCTGCCCTAGATGAGATTTAAAAAAACCTTGGCAAGCATCCAAAAGCCGACAAACGCTGGAGGGAAATTTACTTTTGAAAAGCTGAAACTGCAACAAGCTAAGTGTGTGGGTTTTTTGTTTGAGAATATAACTGCAGCTAGAAGACTGCAGCCTTACCATCAGGAAGTAGCAAAGGATAGAATTTAATGCAAGAAAGAGCAGTTGGAAGCCTAAGAGGGATATTAAAAAAGAGAACTGCAAAAATGTTAAGACCCAAAATCTAAGCATAAACTCTTCAAATTTTTGGCTGAATGATAAACTATGTTTGCCCAGAAAGAAACACTGGGGTCCAAGTAAAAATGTAGGTAGTGACCAAGAGAAATCTACTGTTAAAAAAGGTGCACTGAGTGAGATTTTCGAGTTTGCTCCTTTTAAACTGAGTGCATTCTTCAGCCTGCACGTTCTCAGGAAGCAGAAAAGTGGCAATTTTTAAAAGCATGTATTTTAGAGACGTATTATGAAATACGTTGGGTGAAATGATATAACGGCTGAGATTTGCTTCAAAATAATAAAGGAGGATTAAGTAGAGTTATATATAAAACACTGTTAATTCATAATCGTTGAAGGTGAATGCTGAGTACATAGAAATTTAGTATACTTTTCTGTACATTTCATGTTTAAGTATTTTGTAATACAAAGTTAAAGAAACAAAATATAAATTAAAAACAAAGATTACAGTTATGATAGAATAAAAAATAAAATAGGAATAAATCTAAGAAAAGATCTGCAATACTTGTATTGACAAAGATCAAAGAAGACTTACAATAATCATGGATTAGGAGATTTAATCTTACAAGTGGTTAAATCTTCCCAAATCACTCTATCTAGTCAGGTCTATTCATAACAGACCCAAACAGGAAACAACCCTAATGTCCATCAATGGTAGAATAATAAGCTGTAGGATACTCATACAAAGCAGTGTAGGAGAAAGCGTGTTAACAATATGGGTTAATTTTACCAATATAATATTGAGTAAAAAATACAAGATATAAAAACCTTTACACGATTCCAAAAACTAGCAAAACCAATCTGAAGTCAGGATACTGGTTTTGGTGTAGGTAAGAATAAGGACAGTGACTATAGGAGACAAAAGGTGCATCTCTAGTTTTCAGTGATGTTTTGTTTCATGATCTGGATTGTGGTTACAAAAGTATACTTACTTTGTAGTAATTCATTGAACTATACATTTATGATTTGTGCAAATTTGTGCATGTGGATTAAAAAAGTCTTGCTCTTTTGAAAATAAAGTCTCAGCCATTTAGTGATTAGCAATTAGTCAATTAGTAACTGACATTTTTATATGGTGTCTTTCATAAAGCTTCCTTTCCCTTTTTGTATTCAAGCACTTTATAAAATGTCTCAATTTCTTAGTATAGTAAGCAAGACCTTGTCTATAAGCATCTGTTCAACACTCACTGAGTTATTATCTTTATGCCACAAGTTCATTGTCCATTGCTTAAGATATAAACCCAGCCCTCAAAAGGAAAACTACTTTATTTCATTTTGGTAATTCTCAAATGGGTCGTTTTAAAAGATTGCCAACAAAATATACCAAGTATTTGTAAAATTAAGTCGGTTGATGTCTTCATTTGTGATTTCATTTTTTTTTTCATGGAAGTTCTGTGTATGTAATAGAGAGTGAGACTGTGGATGGACATAAAATGAGATCAGGATGACTAAGTTCAGGAATGAGAAAACTGTTTAGAGGTGGTATATTAAATTCACATTTGTGTCAAAGAGTGAAAAAATGAGGAATACTTCTGAATGTATAAAAGATATCATCAATATCCTTTTTGTTCTTTATGTGGATAAAACAATATATTCAGGCAAACATTTTAATATCCTTGAAAATGATATGGCTTATTTAAAAATTTAAAAGAAAAAAATTGAAAGGTGGTTTGAGTTAAAGAAATTCCTTCATGAAGCAATGTATCTAGAAGCAAATGAAATAGGAACAGTAAACTGAGTAATTAATTGCTATCTAAAAGAACTCTACAGAGTTGCCTTTCAATAGGACAGGTAAAGAACAAGTTAAAAAAGGAAATGTTACTTCTTTAATTTTCTTTTTATCTGCTGAATTTTGAAAAACATAAATAGTTTTAGTTAGTCTCCCAGTCTATGAAAATAACCCAAGAAGGAAATCTAATGATAGGGACATGAAAGCTATTTAATTTAAATCAGAGTCCACAGAATTCCAGAAAAGTAAGGGTAGAATTGGCAGCTTATTTTGTTCTTTCTGTTTAGTTTTTTTATATTCTTATTTTTACATAATCATAATAGAAAGCCAAAGAGAATCTGCAAAACAGCTGCTACCCACACATCATATGGAAAATAAAACAGTCTTTGTTTTAGCCTTTTGGTGGCTGGCTTCATTTTAGATTCTTTTGCATCTCTCTCTCTCTGTCTCTCTCTGTCTCTCTCTCTGTCTCTCTGTCTCTGTCTCTCTGTCTCTCTGTCTCTCTGTCTCTCTGTCTCTCTCTCTCTCTCTCTCTCTCTCTCTCTCTCATACACACACACACACACACACACACTCCTACCCCCTGATGTACAAATTAAATGCAATCTAATTAGTATGAGTTATTAATAGACATCAGTTAGGTCCATTTGTTTTTCTCTCCTGTTAAATCATAAAATAAAGAAAAACAATCTCTTCTTCCCTTAAGAAATCCCCACTACAACTTATTTATAGAGCAAAATATAATTTATGTCTTTTCAGTGAAATAAATAAGTGGAAATGGCTTTAGTGACATGTCTAAAATGAACTTCTGAGTTGCATATCCTCGGGACAGTCTAAAGTAAAGACATGCAAGTCTTGAACACAGACTAGAAAAAGGAGGCACGAGGGTGCCTTTTTAGTGAGAACTGTAAAATGAGACAAGTTTTTTTGTCTTTCAATCCTCTTAATAAAAAAGCACAAAAAGTTTGGAATTGAAACTAGGACACTGTATACATGTTCCCCTGCTACAAGAATACATTGTCACTTATTATTGGAATAATTTCAGCCATTAATAAGATAGTGTTAATAACACTCTTAGAAAAGGCCACAATAAATACAAGCACCATAAACTCTGTAATCATGGGGTATTTTGTCTTGCAGGCAGTATATACAACATAATATTTTTTAAAAATTATGCCTAGGAAAAATTATTTTTTATTTACTAACTACATATTTTACTGATTTCTTATATTATTTAGGAAAATTAAGGACATTTTAGAGACAGAGGCATATACTCATGTAAACAGAAACTTATACTCATATAGGGCATTGGCATAGCTTTATGCTCATTGATGTTTGTTCGTAAGATTAGGATGCTAAAGAATTCTTGAGTAATTGTGGACACAAGAATTGTTTGTTCCAATGTCTTTCTCTCTCTCTTTTATTTAAATTTCTATAAACATCTTTCAATATTAGATTGAAAGCAGGAACTAGATCTTATTAATATTTCTATTTTCTCTGTCTAGCACAGTGCCTCATACATAATAAATGCTTGATGAATGGAGGGACGAAAACATGAATTATCTAACATTCCTTTATCACACAGTTACCTTCATCATATTCCTGATTTGTGAAAAATCAGAGAAAAGATGATGAAATTTGGCTTTATCTTTCTTTACTCTCCCGTATTGCCAGACTGGCATCTGCACTGATTTTTATGCACATAAAAATTCTGGGGTTCTCAAAAACCATTGAGAGGCTCTGCTCTAAGATTCAAGAATTACCATTCACAGGACACTTAATGCCAGTGGCTTCATAAATTCGAAATTGAACCTAATAATTTACTTGCATGGACCAATGATATGAATGACAATCCAGATGGGGTAGTCATGGTAATTGATGAATCAGACATTCAATAAATATAGCCCGTTTTCAATGTTCAATCATACTGCTTGTCATAAGCTAGAAATTTCACATATCTCAATGTCAATGCTTTTTACATTTAGTCTCTGCACCCATAAAATCTCTAGCTACTTACATGTAAGTAACTAAAATTCTCAAATGATGGTTCTAAGAGAATGTCAACAAAATTGTTCAAATGTCTGTAAAATACAATTCGATAAATTGGTGTCTACATTTGTGATTTCATATTCTTTCTTATTTCCTCAGATGGTCATTTTTGTGAGGTAGTGGTAGACTTGTGGAAAGCTGTCTTAAAAGCTTATTGAAAAGAAAAGACCACGTTTTTTCTTTTCACATGAAAGTCCTAATCTAGCCTAATTGTGACATACAGAAATGACCATGGGTGGAACCACTTAAGAATTAAAAGGGATGATATTATTAAAATGTCCTGAGCCCCTTATCATTAATTAAAGTCATTTTCTGGTGGGCTAAGGGTTGTCATCATTCTGACCCTGTCTTTAGGCATAGCTATTCCTACCACCTCAATTATAATGACCATTCTACAAGATAGAGCAATTAGTCAATTTAATAACAAAAATCAGTTCAATTTGAATTTATTGATTAATGTATTTAAAAGTATTTAGTTTGCATATGAATATAGTTTGTCAAAATTATTTCTTAAACCATCTAAGATGTAATGGAGGATTCCTTATAATAAAAGACAAAATGCCAAATGTAGGAAGATTATTAACAAATGATATCAGGGGAAGCTTCACACTGAGATCCTTACTGTTGCTCCATAGGGCTGGCTACATCAGGAAAAAAAATATATAAAGACCAAGTCATGAAGTAAAAGGAGCTATCAGGACTTAGGTCAAGACCTCGGGTCAGTATTAAAAAATAAAATCTGAAAAACAAAAACAAAAGAAAAAAATTCTAAGAGAGTTTCCCTTGTTAGACTGTGAACTTCATAAAGGCAGGGACTTTTACTTATGATTTAATCCCATACACTGTACCAAAACATAGCAGAAATTCAATAAATATTAGCTGAATAAGTGAATGAATAAACAATAAACACGATTCAGACAAAACATACAGAAAGTTAAATCAAGGACATATTATATCCAAATTTGACTGCCAATCCTGGTCCAAATTTGAGTCAACTGAGGGGCAGTCAAAGTGTGAACTGGAGGGAGAGAGCACAATGGTAGGGATTTGAGTGTTGGAGATCAGATAAGGCTATAAAAGCCTTAAAGATTCTGCTGCCCTTGATGATGTTCATCTTCTTTCTGAATGACCCTTGCTAAAGGGTAGCCCCCCATGGTTAGAAGAGAAAATATGATTTTAGAGTCAGGTGAACCACTATAGGTTCAAGTTTGATTATTAAAGAGAATGTATTGAAGTGTTCTGATTAGTTAATGCTAGGGATTACAGAGAAACAATTCATTAATATCAAAATGGCAGTTAAGTATTTACATAACAGGAACCATATCCTAGAAGGAAATAAATCTGTGTACATGACTTCAGAAGTAATTTATTTCAGTTGCCTCCCTTATTATTCCGAGTATGTCAAGGGAAGTTCCTTACATAAAAGTCTCATCTTGACTTCTTTTTTTGCAGTGGCCAATTAGACTCATTTATAATCACTGACAGGTACAAAAATATATTCAGATGTTGAGTCTGACTCTTAACCACCTCTGATACCAACATTGGAGGGTTGTGATTCTTGTATACACATATCAAAACCTTAATATCCTAAAAAAGAGTCTTAGATGATTTCACAACAAAGAAAGGTGTTGCTGGGCTGAGACCTCTGAATTGAGGTTCTCTCTTCCCAAATTGTTACCACTAATCACAATTTATTTAATGGCAGTATTCTTTAGGGTATTAGATGTCTATTACCTGCAGTAACTAAATTGATAACATAAGGGATATTTATTACTTATTTGATAACGGAAGTTTACTGAATAACATCAGTAGCCTGTAAACCCAAACAGGCATTTTTCTGCTTTGATCTCACTTGATCACTTAGCAGCTTTAAACATAGTTGACCATTTCATTCTTTTTGATAAGTAATTTTAGTTTCTTTGATGCCTCTCAGACCTGGAGATACCTCCCTCTAACAAACTGACCTTTCCCTGTCAATCACATGTTGATTCTTCCTCTTTAGCTAAACATCTAAATGTCTGAATGCTGACTGCATCAAGACATAGCTTGGTATACCTCCTTCCCATTCTTCTTCCTATTCTCTCTAATCCTCTTTTCTCCTCTGGAAATTTGTCCTTAGATGCTTTCATTTAGTAGAATGGCCTCAAATATTGCCTCTGCGAATGCTCCCTTTATGTCTTTAGCCCAGATCTCTTAATTAAACTCCAAACTCCTATATCCTATTGCTTATCTGACTTATTCTTTTAGATTTCTAATAGACATCTCAAATTTAATTTAGCCAAAACAGAATTCTTTATTTCTCACCTTCAAATTTCTTCTTTGTCCAGGTTTTCTTTTCCTTTTTTTTTTCTTTTCTTTTTGTTTTGGTAAATGGCACCACCGTCCATTCATTTGACCAAGGCGCTGATGTAGGAACCATCGTTTCCTTTCTTTCCACATGTGATCAGTCAGCAACTGCTGCCACATCTGCCTCTAAAATATGTCCAATTTTCTCCTACTCCACCCTTAAGACCTTAGGTTAAGTCACCATCATTTCCTGTTTTAATTATTGCAATAACCTCCTAACTTCTACTGCTGAGCTTTTCCTCCCCTCTTCCTTTCATTCTTCACTTAGTGCGGCCAGATTAATGTTTTTAAAAAATTTAAACCAGACACAGTCACTCTTCTCCTACAATTGCCCTAGTGGCTTTCCATTGCATTTGAAAGAAAATACGAATTCCTTCCATAATCTGCATATCCCTAGATAATCTTGTCTCTGCCCACCTAACTCTCTGACTACTTTTAATTCCACTCACATCACTGCTCTACTTCCTTCTGCTCCTTAAAGGAACTTCCATATATATTGTTATCTCAGTTTATTTTACTTACTTATTTATTTTTTAATTTGTCTTCCCCCGTTAGAATGCAATATTTATAAGAGCAGAACTTTTTCTATCCTATTCACACATTTCAAGTCAGGGAAAAAAAGAGAGGTGGCCGAAAACACGATCTCCACTATTTTCAAATGCACATAGTGTCTTTATAGCAACTAGCTCATTCAGGCAATACAGGTAAAGCTACAGTAATGACTTGAAAAATTAGGACTTTTAGAACTGATATGATAAAGACATAAAATTTAAAACCAATCTCATTGGCTTTAGCAATCAAAAAAGAACTTGTTTTATTGTCACCATGCTCAAAATTTAGTAACATTTAGTTGGGGAGATCTTTCACTAAGTGAAAAACAAAAAAGGATAAAAGAAAAAAGAGGAGGCAATGAGAGCAGGAAGTTCCAGGGTGGGTAAAGTGAAGGGCAAAGGTAGAGTTCTCTTTAAAAGGGTAAAGAGAGAAGACAAGAGAGGGTGTGGGTGATGCTAATAAGTTTTACTTATATCACATGTATTTTTAAATCTACATGCAACTATACAGTTATGAGATAGTATTAATCAAAGTCATATTTGCCGACTATACTTAAAATTATAGTTTATGTCATAGTTGGCCACTGAATTATATAAAGTTTTAATTATTTTCTGATTATTAATGTACCCATTAACAAGATAATGATTTTATTTAGTAACAAGATGCCATATTTTTAAAACTACAATTTATAATGTACTATAAAATAGCATAAATATCACTGTACCCTTGGATTTTGTGTTGTTTCAACATGTAAAAATAGTTGTCAGAATTTGTGATTTAATTTTTAAATGAAGTCATTGTAATTATTGCTCCAGAACTTGATTCATTCCTATTAATGATCTAGCCTTAAAAACAATCAATTTTGCTTGTGATAATTTGTCATTTTGAATGAAACAGATTTAGCAAAAACACTGTGCTCTAACACTTGTCACTACTGAGTGATCTTGACTGTGCTCTCTAGTCGAACCTTGAGCACCAGCATTCTATAAAAGTCCTCTCACCAAGATAAGCATATCCTCTGCTTTGCCATATCCACTGGGCAATCTCATCTTTCTGATTTTCTTATCATCATTTAACTCAGTAGATCACTGCACCTTAAAAGTATTCTTTGGGCTTCTGAATTGCTTTAGCATCTCCCTTAGTTTCTTTGCCCAGACCCTCTTCCTCTCTTCAGTTCCAAATGGTGAGGCACCAGAGGGCTCAATTCTTAGACATTTTTTTTTTTATCAGCACTCAGTAATCTCAGCCAGCACATGCATAAAAACCATTTATATACTGATGATTCCTCAGAGTTATAGCACTATCTCTAACCTTTTTCTTAACACAAGACCTACTTGACAACTGTTTTTGAAAATAAAAAGGCTTCTAAAATTTAACATATCTAAACAGGAATTCTTAATTTTTTTCCCCCCTAAAACCTGCTCTTCTCTGAGTTTCTCATCTCTGTCAATGAAATGTTGCTTTCTTGGGTCAAAAAGCTCTGGAATGATCTTTGACTCCTCTTTTTTTCATAATCCACATCTAATTCATTATCATATGCAATTCAAAATGTATCTTAAAAAGTCAATTTTTTAATCAACTCCACTGCTACTGTTTTAGTTGAAAGCAACCTCATTGTCACATTATACTGTCTGCTTCTCCACTGTTCTCCCTCAGGTCCCTTCTAGAGTCCTCTACCTTCTGGGCCAAGAGAGGCTTTTAAATATGTGAGATCAGACACTTTCACTTTCTACCTTCTTGTCTAGTTTTACTTTTCTATATAGGATTTATCATCAATTGAAATTAAATCACACACTTATTTATTAGCTTTTTATTGTCTGCCTCCCCTACCATAATATAAGTTTTATTTTGCTCATTGTTTTATCCCTAGAATTGTGGAATTAATAAATGAATGATTTATTTTTGGAAAGAGAACTCTGCACAAATCTAAATCTTATATGATTTTTACAGGACCTCACAGAAGGCTGTTATTACATGGTAGAAATATGAACATCATGCTGTTAGGGCAAGCAGAAAAGATGTTAAGGGTGACTGGCTGTGTGAGAGGAGCACCACTTTGAGATAAAGAAGCCTGAATCCTCATTCTGCTGTACACCAGAATATACTCTGTGGCTTTCTAAAAGTATGCACACCAGATGTTCTGATCCAGAGGTCTAGATGGGTCTCCACTATGTAGTTATTTTAGGTTGGGTTCCTCAGAAGCAGAGCTTGAGACAGGAATTTGAGTGCATGTGATTTATTGTGAGAGTGCCTGCAATTAAATCTGTAAAGAAAGGATGAAAGGAGAATGGAAGAAGAGGAAGTTGAACAAGAGTGTGGGGCCAGGTAATCCAGGCTTGGCCTGATGCACATGCAAAGGCTCTGCATCATACACTGCATCATAAATTTGTTTCCCCCTGGAGGAAAGGGACAATGGCAGTCAGAGTCAGTCTTTGGCTGTGGGTTGCTTGTTTGTGGGGGAGGTAACTCTTCAGATAAGGTAGTGCCCCTCAGTGGAGGGCAATTCTCCAGAGGGAAAGCTGAGAATCATTAGCAGCCAAAAAAACAACTGACTCAGTGAAAGAAAGCTGGGCAGGCCATCCCAGTATCTCCTACATTGGTACTAAAAGGGAATGTTTTTAAAGTATAGATATTCATTCATTCAACAAACATTTATTATAGCTGCCATGGGCCAAGTACTACCAGTTCTCACTACCAGTCATTAGTGAACAAACTTGGTCCCAGCAGCATAGACAGAGAGAAAAAAGGATTTTAATAAAATAAACTTATAATCATGATAAGATACATACTGAATTATCTATTATCAAATAATGAATTGAAGCAACACTGTAGAAATAAATCCATGCTTTTGTATAGGTGGTCATTTCTTATGAATGGTCCTGACTGTAAAAGATTATATAAACTCTTTATCACAGTAATCATTCTCTAATGCTAGTTGTATATTAATCAAATAGTTCTTAGGCATTATTTGAAAACTTAAATGGAATAAAGAAGTTTGTTTTTAGCCTGGAAACCATGTTGGTGGACAAGTCCTATAGCTGATCACTGTTCAAAAATCAAGATGATTTTCTCTTAGTGGGAGTTGAAACAGAGGAAAAGTAAGAATTAAAAAGTTTAAAGGAAACTAAGATCTTGGGTTGGCTGCTAATTCTATTTTGTCTTTTATAAATTCCTCCCCCAATTCTCATCAATGACTGTTGAAGACAAGAACAAAAGCTATATGAAGAGTGGGGGTCTTGTTTTTGTGAAATACTTAAGTTCACAGATGATTCACAATCCTGTAGTCCACGCAGAGGACAACATTTCATTGGTAAATGAATTGTTAAAATAAAATGTTCATCATTATAAGGCTGGCATAACCAAAACAGGAAAACTTAAGGAACAAAAAGTCATTTGAATATATAGGTATAGTTCATTAAGTCTAAGCAAATCTGAGTAGTATAGAAGATAAGATCTGTCAGGGACAGTATAGTAGAAAACCTGTCTTATACATTTAATTATGAGAGGGAAATACACAAAAACATTTTTAACAATCAGTAAATTGGACACCTGTAAATAGCCACCTGTAGCTCTTGAAACAGGTCTATTTTCATCTCATTTTTTTTTTTTTTTTAAATCTTCGAATGGTGCTATGGAAACTGCTATGCTGAAAAATAAGCCAGCTAATGAGCAACATAATACGTGTCAGTAAAATAGGATATTTCTTACTTTCTTTGCCACAGAGCAAAATTTCAAAGGAATATAATTCTGTTAAAATGTCATCAAATCATTTCTTTAGGAGAATGCAATGCCAGCAGAAATAACAAGGCTTATTTTCAATAATTCTGTTCATACCTCAAATCCCTGTGGTCTTCCTAGACTCTCTTTAATATGTTTCCATGCAACAAGAATCTCTGACACAGACACACTTGTAGCCTTGACATCTGTGGGAGCGGCACTGGGTTCTGCATGAAGGAAAATGGAAATAATAAACCATGATGGTAACAAGTTATGTCTATCAAAGCATTGCACCTGAATTTGTCAGGTGTTACTTCTATCTACCTTATTTTTGAAGTGAAGTGCTGTGGTAGTTGTGAAAAAACACAAGATAAAAAGACGATCTTTTTGGATTTCTATACCTAGGTCAAGTCTCATCAAAATCTTACATCAATGAAAAATCTAGCAAGATAAGCCAAGATCTTTATCCTTAGATTAACTAGAACATTTGTGGAGAAATTAAATTGACTGACTTAAATTGCCTGCCACTGTAGCGTAATCAGAAGAATGAACTAGGAGTCAAGCTTGGCTTTTCGTTTGTTGTTGTTGCTGTTATTTTTTGTCTTAAAAAATCATATATTTATTTACCTTTGGCCAAATTACTTCACCTTGTCCTAAGCCCCAGTTCTCTCTTCTGTAATGTGGGCATAATAAGAGTACATAGCTCAGAGATTTTTAAGGTTAGTTTTAATTGGATTATATATAAAATATTTAGCACAACATTTGATACTTAAAACATTCATTCACAAAATAGCACTTATTTTATTATTTTATTCTTTACCCTGTGCAGGCGCAAACAGTCTAAATTTCATGAGTTTTTTCTTTCATTGTTCCAACCACAAAACTACATTTCCATGGTTGTATAAAAAATATGTTATGAATCATGATATTTAAAAGGCATGCATTGACTTTTAAGACAGGTGAAAAGGAAAAGGAAAAGTCCCTGAAGGTCTCAGTGCTGTTGCTATGCTCGGTGACCTTTCTCACTATTTTTTTTTTTTCAAATATACCATGTCTGACTGGCATCCATCAAGAGCAGCACTTCATTTGAGGTCACACTCTAGGTGAGGAACAAAATATTTCCAGCTTTGACATTGCAGAATCATAAATACTGTGTCACAAACACACATTAAATGAAATGGCAGAATAAAGGCCATACATTAGTTCAAACAGTTCTGTACAAAGTCTGTTTGAAAAACTCCTATCCCATAAAATTGTAGAGACTGATACTAATCCTACATCACTGGTAAGAGCTCAGATTAATCTGTTAAAAATGTGGGGTTTGTTTTTGTCTTTTTTTATATGTTTTTTTTAAGATATAGGAAACCACATGGTAAAGATAAGAGTTCTAAAAAAAATTAAGTCATTATTAAAGATATTAAAGAAATTATAACTATTTTTTTGAGATTTTTCCTTTTCCTTTTTTTCTTCATGCTATATTTATCTTTAATGAGGTAAAGAGACTTTTTCAATCATGTCACCTAGAGATCATTTCACCCGCTGCTCTGTTTTGATGTCAGTCTCTTGTCTTTCTCTTCAGTAATGGTGAGGTGGATACTCTTTCCATGGGGAAGAGAAATCCATGGTTTGTTGCCTTTGTGTACCACAAAAATGTTGGAGAGCCAAGTGGCAAAGTTGTTGCCCTTGGCATCTTCCACATGAACAGATCAAAAGAGCCAGGGTGTCCCTCTCTGTTGGTAATCACACAAATTCTTCCCAAGTTATCACCTCCGGTCACCATACACAAGTTATCAGTGTCAAACTTGATGAAATCAATATTTTTTTCAGTCTCTAAATCAATCTGAATGGTATCATTCACTTTGATGAGGGATCAAGGCAGCGGATAGTGCCAGCATCATGAGTCACCAGATGAGGGATCCCTTTTCTGCCCACAAAGATCTGTCTCACTTTGCACAACTTGTATTTGGCCTCCTCAGGTGCAATATGAACAGCAAAGAAACCTTTGGTGTCATAGATCTGAAAGAAATTTTCTCTGGTCTTATCAATGCTGATGACATCCATAAAACCAGCAGGGTAGGTTACGTCAGTCTGGACTTTGCCATCAATCTTGCATGCAGATATTCTTTACTTCATCTCCTGTTAGGGCATACTGCAGTCTGTTCCTTAGGAGAATGATGAGAGGGAGACATTCTCTCAGCTTGTGAGGACTGGTAGATGGATGTGGAGCAAATACACTTGTCAGTTTATGCAGCATCCAATGTTTTAGAGTTGCTATACACTTAATATGCTTCTTGGAATCATGAACTGTGACTGTGCTGGGCACGGAAAGAGATTTTTTCCTTTTCTAATGAAAAGTAGTCACATATCTATCTGAACAGCCTTAGTATAGTATTAGTTGAGAAATGTCAATCAAAAACATCTACCTTGTTACTGTAAAAGGAGTCCACAAAAGGCTTTTAAAAGGTACATGTTTGCACTGAGCAATGATTTTCTTCTGGTAAAGCTTTCATTAAGATCACATGCTATAATTGTGTTAATCCAAAGTACTTTGGTAAATTCACATTAATCTTTACACAGAAGCTGACATTAATTCCTGCCATGGTATAAATTGTAGTTTTTCATGATGTCACTTTTTGAGTATCTTTCATTATTTTCTTTGCTCATGATTTCCCTCATTCTACTTTCCAATTGCCAGATTAAAAAAAAAAATCTGGGACAAGCTTCTACTTTCTATTTTATTCTAGAGTTCTGATCAGCAGGCTTGCAACAAAAATTTTTTTTCATTGCTATTTAAAAGGATTTAAAATTTTTAACTGTGCAAGTAAAGGAAAGGAAATGCTGATGTTCTCAAGGTGTGAGCAACCTGATCTCCAGGATTTAGGATATGATTTACATTTACGTATTTCAAAGAGACCCACACTTTGGGTAAATCTGCTTGAATTTCAAAGCAGTTTTTTTTTTTTATCTTTTAAATTAATGCATTGCAGAGATTTGTGTGCCAAATGCCTCTTTCAGCTTTTATATTATTGAAGCAATTACATCTTTGCCAAAGAAGATTGCAGGGGATAAATAGTTTCAGAAGCATAAAATATGTGGTTCGGTGGCAGCCTTTCTCTTTCCAACTCTAGAGAAAGAAATTATTTCTCTACCAACTTTCTGTAGCACTACACAAGTTTAAGTACTCAAATAGAAAAAAAAAAATTTTAAAGTAAAATATACAGGTTAAAAAAGGAAAGAAAATATTGAGAAATCTATTTCCTAAACGAGTATCCTTATTTCTTTGAGAATTTTAAAACAGGGTCAGACCCAAGCTGATGTTTCACAGTTGCATTATTGGGGGCTAAACATTATAGTTGCAGTAATTGCAGAGTCATTTTTTATTTATTTTACCTTCTGGATATAAATAATATTAGAAATAGAAGGTACAAATGATACCGAAATAATACCTAAATTGGAAATTTCAGCATGTAAAATAGAGATCTCAGTTTACTTCTAGAAATTTCAGTTTGTGCCATTTATAGCTGAGTGAACATTTTTGTGTGGATCAAAAAGTTTATAGACAAATATGTGATCATGTTAAAGAATTAAAAATTAATACATTAATTAAGTAAATAGTAAAGAAAATAAAATTTTTAATGTACTTGAAAAAAATAGTTCATAGAAAAGATTAAATGACTGGATCATAGAATATCAGTTTGGATTAGAACTAGCTGTTCTATTTGGGTATCCTACTGTAAGTGAATGATGGAAGGTCACAACTAGAAAGAATTTTACAAAGTCACTTGGATCGAAGCTCACAAATAGATGACCAGTTAGTCTTTAGTAATGTTTTGTTTGCCCAAATAATGTATTAAATTAATTTATTCCAACATTTCATATATAAATATAAAAATTTCTAGGAAAAAAAGGGCAATATCAAGTTTGAATTCTTGAGTGTTGAGAATTAGTAGTTGGTCTCATTAGTCAGGGCATATTCTTTTCAGTTTGCTGGAGTCCCTTCTATTTCCTATTTTATCACACTGGGACTACTTCACTTATTTACATTTTCTTATCTGTTCTCTGTAGGCTTTTGAGTTATGAACATTTGTTTTAAATCCATGTCCTCATTTTGCAGATAAAAATGTGACATATATAAAGGTTGATTTATCCAAACTCTGCTTCTGGTTCTGAAAGAGGCCCAAAAGAACCCAGGTGTCAAGTGCTCTTTCATCTGTTGTTTTTAAATGGGCACCAAAGAAGTGGCTAGCTCATTCTCCATTTCTTAGAGTCAGTTTTGGGGCACAGAAGAGATTTTACAGGGAACCTGTATAGTTCATTTTCTTGCTGCCCACTTATCTCCAAATAACTGACAGAGGAATAAATGGAATAAGATAAAAAAAAAAAAAAAGACAAAGACAAATAAAATAGATAAGGGGAACAACTAAAAGTAATAATTGCCATTTTTTGAGGATTTGATATGTGCCACACCTTATTCAAAATTTCTTGTATGTGCTAGTTAATTTTCCAACACCCTACTATCACTGTCACTATTTTTAGATGAGAAAATTGAGGGGCAGAGAGGATAAGCAACTTGCCCATGGTCACAATGCTGCTAGAAGGTAGAGAGAGAATTTGAACAAGGCAGCCAGGTCCAGACCACCAAGCTATTATGCTTCTGTGCACATATCTGTGTTATACACACATGGTGCTTTTCCCTTTGCTATTGTTCTCTTTTTCTTTTGCCCCTCCACTCCTGAGTTTTCTCAAGAATATTGATGTTGGGATCTTCACTTGGGCTCTCTACTCTGTTTTTCCAGAAACTACTTAGACCCTCATCGTCTATTTAACCCACCTCGAGCTTACTATCAACTCCTTTTATTCCTATTTCATGGAATTTTTGATAAACTAGAACAACAGCTGCACTGCTCCCCATAGATCTTCTCATATTCAGGCATCTCTAAAACTCCCCTGATCTGTAAATCACAGGATATTTCCTGCCACTCTCACTTGTGTCTATTATACTTAGGTAATTTGATGAAAATTCAGGAATCTATTTCTGAGATTGCACTAGTGTTATATCTTACAGAGTCAAAGACTTAAAAGGATCTCTCTCTCTCTCTCTCTCTCTCTCTCTCTCTCTCTCTCTCTCTCTCTCACACACACACACACACACACACTTATGATGATATAATCAGAGCATGGCTAACTCTTTTAATCTTAACATATGAAACAAAGAGGCTGATTGATAGATTTCAGTTTCTGTTAGATTAAACATCTGAACAGCATTACTACATTGATGAATTTAGATGATACATTTGTATTAAGTGACCCAACAGCTGTAGTTCTCCAAGTAATATAGAGGGATGTGCTTGTAATATTGATTATACGTCTGACTTCCCAGGAAGGGTGGGCGACAGCATTAATCAAAGGAGAGTTTAATAAACTCCTTGAGAGAAGGGTTATGGATTCATTATTTAAAAATTCAGTGAAGACAGCTATAGTTGAACTTTTATAGGCACTAATCCAAATGGATCATCTGGCAAAGATAGGAAATTATTTCTTGTATTTCACAACTAATATGGCAATTTATTAATTTTCAAGTTCACACAAATCCCACTGAGCTCAGTTTAACTTAGAATAACATCTCATGAATGTTGAGTTTTAATTTGAGCTGTGGTATCTCCATTAGCAAGGATATAATTGCATATCATTTTCTGCAAACAAGGAGAAAACAGGAGGTTTTTTTTTTTTTTTTGGTTTTAACAAAAATAAAGGCAGCATATTTTTTACATACAAAAGCCAGAAAAACTAGAAAAGGCTAAAGCACATCACATATAAACAATTCTTTCAATCCGTAATTAATCTATATTGAATTTTCTCTATTTTTATATTAGATTTAACTGAATGCTCAGGTTCTCTCCCTTTCTAAAGCTATAGTAACAAAAGCTAAGTGGAAAATAGATGTAAGTTTGACTCCTAGAAACACATAAGTGAAAATCATTTGATTTTTCATCTTGAAAAATAAAACAATTTATCATTTCTACCATGCATTTTAAAATCACTTATGTTGAAACTCTGCTATACTTTAAAAAATTAGAATTATTCCCTAAATGAGGGCATTGTATAGGATTATATCATACTCTAGATATCTGAAGTCAAATCAGGGTTAGAATGCACATAATTCTTGCTTGGTTTAAAGAGTATAGATTATCGATACATGTTCAGGGTGCATAGAAGTCTTAGCAGGAAAAATATTTCTCTTTCCAGGTTTATGTCAGATGCTGCTTGGCTCTGACAGATCAGTCAGGGTACACCTACTGTGGAACTCTTGGAAGGTTTCAAAGGCTCAAGGGTATTAGCAGAAGAACCATTTGAAATTTTTCTGGAGGTATTCTAGTGCAAGAGTCAACCTCAGAGGATCAAGAGTCAAAGTCATTTCTCAAGTGATTTAACAAGTCTCAATATTTATAAATGATTAGTCCTTTTAATAACGTCACATTCAAGGTTTTCCCTATAACAACATAATTCTCATTTGCATTTCAATGGGATTTCTTGATAGAGAACGAAAAGGATGGAGGGTACAGGGAATGCACATGAGCACTTATGCAACTGTGTTCTGGATGTGAGTGTTATTGATGATCAATGTGCCAGTGGAAAATGCGTTGAGAACTAGTACAGTAAGGTGTGCCTTAAAGTTGTGCTCTGTGTTTCCCTCCAATCAACATGAATTCTGTTTGCTGAATTTGATACAGCATCTAGCACATGTTTTTTCCTGACTTGGTGTACGTTCTACACATGTATCAAGTATTTTTGATATGAGGAAGAACTATGCCCATAAACAGAAATGGAAAGCCAGTCTCACTCTTGTTATTTACATAAATTCATCTAAAATATGGAGGAATTTTGAGGTGAACTAGGTTAACAGAAAAACAAAGATGCAGAATTTATCTTATGGACAAGAAACAGTCTCAATCAGGTCAGTTGAGCTTTAGGCAAGAGTATGATGAGGAAGGTACACTATGAATCTCTATGAACATCCACTGACACAGAGGAGAGGAATCTGAACAGGCATGGGTACAATATATTATTTTATAAATCTATTGCAAGCCTTGACTCTTTTTAAAAATGATTCAACCTTGACAATATTTTTACTTCTTTTCAAGTAAAGCAATTTACCAAATGACTAAAGAAGGTGTTGATTTCCTTCTTTTTATTATATAACAACAGCAGATCAATTATTACTGCCTATTCTGGGACAATTAAAATTTAAATGAATATTTTAGAATGTAGAATAAATTAATAAAATTTTAGTTTTAGATTTGTAATGGCTTCTGGAGATTTTTCAGTTTGAGACTTTTGTGTTAAAATGAGGAAGGTAAGAGAGACATAGATAAACATCCCAGGGCCATATAGTTAGTGTGAGCAAATTGAACTCAAGATTTACTGACTCCAGGCAAATGCTCTTCCTTTCCATTGTGCTAACTTTCTTAGCTGACATAACTTAATGATGCTAAAACTTTCCTCATATTTACACATAAAGTTCCAATTAGCAAATTTAATTAGCAAACAAATGCCAAATATATGTTTGGATTTTGTTGTCAGAAAAAAGGCAGACTCTATCCAGATTTAATTTGCCTGATATTTTTCATATTCTAGTTTACTAAAATAAGTGAAGTGTTACTATGAAATATGTTACAGCAACAACCTCACTTGTCTTTGAAAAAAAAATATGCATATTTCCTATCTAGCTTGAAAGAGAAATCTCCAAAGGCAAGCCATTTTAAGTTTAAGGAAACAGTATAAACAACCTATGGCGGCTGCTATAATTTAATTTCAAAGCAAAGGTTGACACAGAAAGTACAAATCTGTATTTTCTTAAAGGCAGCATGGCGTTACCATACAAAGCATGTTCACAAACTCCTCCAATTCATATCATGTAACCTTTGGGATTATGTGCTTGATGATTAGGTTGAAGAAATTTTAAAGAAACAAGAATATGCAATTGCTAAATAAAAAAATGTTAGATTTTTAGAGTAACATGTAATAAAAATTATTATATACAATAGATTAATAAAATATATTATCGTATACATTCCTGATTAGACAGTATTGGGTGGTGGTTAAAAGCATGAGTTTTGGAGTCATACACATTTAGTTTCAAATCCCAGTTGTCACTTACTACAGTTACAACTTTGTCACTTACTGGGGTCAATTTGAACATGTTATTTAACATCTCTGAGCTTCAGTTTTCTAAAAGATAGTTTGGGGCTTGAGATTCCTACCTTGCATTTAGTTGTAAGAGTTAATATAACTAATATGGTACATCGACTGTATTTGAAAACACCTCAGAAACTTGAGATAAGTGCATGGGTATCTCATTGGAACATCTATGATTCCTTGTTATTAATTAATTCTTCACTTTCCTGGTCATTATTATGCTAGGATAAACTTCCTGCTTCTGCTTCAAAATTTGGCTGTATGTTGTAAAAATACAAGTCAGCCTGTATTGAAAAAATACATCTCATATAAATCTGACACCTTTGTGGTTCAATGTTCAAAAGGCCTTATTTATTTCCCCCCATAAACTCATAGTACCAAAAGATTAATAATTCTCCTGAGTTTTTTTAAGTCATACATTTGGGCACAAAGGAAGTAAAAGTGTTAGCTTATAAAGACCATAAGTATATGGAAGATCAAATGAATGCTGCCTTTGGTAGAACATTTTCTCAGTCATTTGTCAAATTTAGGGAATGTAAGACATTTTTTTTTTAACTTGCAAGTCCAGTTGAAATTCTGCACTCGAATAGGAGAAGGAATAAGACAAAAAGGGGTAAGATCTATCACGCTTTTTTTCACTCAGAAAATTGGATTTTTGTTGTAAAACTTGATTGAGCCCAGGATTTTTACGTAGGAAGATGAGTTTGCACTTCAGGACTACCACCTGCTGACTAGAATCATGAATAAGTCACAGGTCTACAGTTTAGTCATCTGTAAAATGAGTGTACTGCCTACTAGGTCCTGCCTACCTAATAGTTTTATATTGATAATAAATGAGGTTATGCACATGAGGGCAGTGTACTATAGAAAAATCAAGGTTTTAATGATTACACAAACCTGGGTTTAATTCTCAATTACAAGCTGTATAAATTTTGGCAAGTTCTTAACTTTTCTGAAATTTTATTTATTTTTCTCTACACAGGGAATAATAAGGTCTATTAGATAACGCTGTTGAAGATTTAAAGATGTTATGGTTGAAAAGCTTTCAACAGAGTCCTGTCCAACATAGTTAATTCTACAGTAACTATGTATGGCATCAGATGGGTACTAGGCATACAGGGTGCTCACTTCTTAAGTTATATAAATGTCTAATCACTATGCTGTACAACTGAAACTAATAAAATATTGCATGCCAACTGTAATTGAAAAATAAATACATAAGAATAAAAAAGAAAGCCCTGTATGATAATTTCTTTGTCAGTACAATGTTATATGTAGGAAATCAGTAATAAATATTTATTGGTCACATAAATGAAGGGTTCATTTAAATTTATTTCACATAAATTTAAATTTAGTAAGTTAAAATATAAAATTATCTAAATTTTAAACCATTGGTTAAATGTCTATTCAAGGAATAGAATAGAATACAGCTATTATTAATATTGTTATTATCATGGGAAAGTATTTGCCATGTCATTAAGGAGTGAAGAACATAAAGCAACATATATAAAAAGATCAATTTTTCTAAACTAAAAATTTGAAAAAAATTTTGGAAAAATATATCTAAAAAAATGTGTAGTTCTACAGTGAGTTTTATTTCCTTTTTGGCATGATCTATATTTCTTAATATTGGTACAATAATGCCTCATTCATATAACAATAAAATATTAAAATACTATATAAAATAATAAGGATAAAGAAACTGACCTCCTTCAGCTGAACATATGACCACTATTTGACTGAAAGGTCCATCCCCTTTATTGTTGTAAACGCCAACCTTCACTTCAAAGGGAGTAAGAGGAGGTACACTTTCATCTCGATAAATGAATTTTGAAGCTTCAGAGGATGTCACCATTTTTTCCTTCCAGCCACGTGTTCCATTGGGCCTGAAAGCCACAATATAGCCAAAGCCTTCCCCATTCTGAAATTCTTCAGATACTGGCTAAAGAAGAAAATGCAATTATCAGCATGACTAGAGAAAAGGATACTCAAATCTTTATACTATATTAAAACCCAACAGTACATAATCATTTGGCAGTTGTTGGAAATTCAAAAGGATGAAAAATTAAATGATATCAGTTGGTATTTAAGAAAAATATCAAGAGTACTGCAAATTGTTGAAGTGAAACAAATTCACTCTAATTTGCCATGTATATAAAATGAAGGTCCTTGGATTCCACACTGGAATTTAACATGTTGAGGAAAACTGATCTGGCGGTTAGTAAATTCTTGCTCTGCAGAGTCCTTTGCACAGAAAATCTAAGAGACATTAATGTAAGACCTTTCTTCTAGTATTTTTTTCAATTATTTTTTTTTATATGTGCTTAACATACGAAAAAAAATGGAATATAGTGTTTGTTCAAGAACCTTCCTGTACTGTATAGCTTGCATTTAAATTTGTTAATTGGTTATCAGTTGCATATCATAAAAAGGAGTACTAGTCAGTCAATGAAGTAGTTACTAGCCACTGCCTAGCACAATGCTTGATAAATTATAGATACTCAATAAATACTTGTTACAATTTTTTTCTTTGAATTTTGATTTAAGGAAAAACTGTTTTGAGTGGTGTAAAAGAGACAAAGAATATTAAACCAAAGTAGTATAGACTGAATTTTGTATCCCTTCCTCCAAAAATAAAATTCATGTGATAAAATCCTGTCAATATGACAGTAATAGAAGATGAGCCTTTGGTAGGTGAATTGGTTATAAAGGCAGAGACCATATGAATGGGATGGGTGTCCTCATAAAAGAGACTCCAGAGAGCTCTCTGGCCTTTCTGCCACCTGAGGACACAGTGAGAAAATGGCTGTCTGTGAACCAGGAAGAAGGCCCTTACCAGACTGTGGTCTGCTGGAGCCTTGATCTTAGACTTCCAGCCTCCAGAACTTTGAGAAATTAATTTCTGTCATTTAGAAGCCACCCAGACCATGAAATTTTGTTAAAACTATCTGAGTTAAGACACAAAACTGATAGAGAGGTTGATCTCAGTGAAGTTCAGGTATTGGGAAGTTAATACTTCTAAGGAAATCAGAACAAGACCAAAAGTTCTATGGAAGAACAAAGGAATGGATATGACTGGACGGAGAATATGCTCATGAAAAATTTCTCAATGAGAAAAAGAGTTTTTCTGTACATCTTAGAGACAGTCAGGAATGTGTTTTTTCTAGTAGACACTTCCATTTCTATTCCATTTCCATATTCTAGGGCACAGTTTTGTGAGCTACATAGCTATATGGAATACGGTAATTTATCATCAAAAAGGAAAGTGGCTTCATGAAAAACAAATGTACCTTTCACACGAAACTTTGGAGATTGTATAGTGAGGAAGACAAAAGAATGTAAGTTTTGTTACTGTCCCAATTCTACTGCTTATTAGGGAAGATACTTAAATTGTGTTTCAGTTTCATAATTTTTTAAATAAGGAAAATTATCCCCACTAATAGGATTGTTGTATGGGATAAATGAGATAACCCAGGCCTGATGCCACAAATTCAGTGGTGATTAATTTCCTTCCTCCCTAATGGTTTCAGCTTCCAAACAAGTCAAGGGTGTTACCTGTGAAATAATTAAATTTCAAACTAAGCCAAATAAATATATGAAGTAATATATGAGAAAACGTGTTTTAATTATTTAAACTTTATCCTGAGATAGCCTATGTGACATGAAGGCATACCACAGATTTGGAGAAAAGTCAACTAGGGCCTGGTATGAAAATGAGAAAAGTATATATATTTGCAAAATGCATGTTAAAAGTGTTTCTTAACCTAATTTAAATAGAATTACTCAATCTCTCTGTACCAAATACAGACACTAGATATGTAGCCTTATTGTCTAAGGAATCAACAAGTTATGACATCTGAGTACAGGCTTTCTTACCTCCCAGGCAATGACTAACTCATGCCTTCTTCCACTTCTTCCACTTACGTTGGTGGGTGCTGTCTTTGGAACTGTGGGTAAAAATGGGCACAGAGTGAATAATAAACAGATGTGTAATTTAAGTGTCTCTACAATAACACATCATAACACCTTCAAGTTGAGTAAAATCCTGAAATAAACAAATAAAAGTTTGTTCAAAGTTACAGTGGTAATATTCAATATGAAAAGAAAATGTTTGCAACAGATACCCTGTTTTCAAATCTATGTGAAAGAATAACATATATTTTTCATTGATACATACTGCATCCCCAAGAGGACCACATACTAGTCCTCTTGTAAGTGCTCTGTGTTAATAAGGTCTAAATTATAATTAACACCACAGTTAAGGACATCTACTAATAGTTGGTTAAAATTTATCCTATGAGTTTTCCTTTTTTCTAATGATGTGCCTCTTTTCTGTGGTTTCAGGGCTTGTAGACTGCCTGAAAAATCCACATTGTTTTATGAGCACTCCCTAGGAAGGTCTAGTTTTAAGAAATCTTAGCAACACTTCCATGGAGTGATAACACATTTAAATGAATCAACATAGAAAAAATATCTATCAAGAATGAATTTCTCTTGAAACAGTAAAATATATAAGTACCCAAGGCAACTTTTTCAAATAAATAACTACTAAAAGAATAAATGTGTCAAAGAAATAAATTTCCCTTTCACTACACGAAACCACAAAATCTGCAGTCAAAAGGGAACATTTTCAAATGAAGAACTGTTAAATGAAGAAAACTATTAAAAGAAATCATTTTCCAGGCTATGAGCCTGCATTAGCAATTTTACACTTCAGCGTTGGTTTTATATCTCAGGATACAGTTTTTAAACAATATTGATATACTCATAAACAATAAATTCATTCCCATATATTACTCACCTGGATGAAAGGCTATTAATTACTGGTAGATAGTCACACAGTATTTTATATACCAGAAAACTGTATGTGGAATTTATATTCAACTAGAAAGAAAAAAAAATTCACCTTGGACCAGGGAGGTGGAAAAGTCTGTGACTATATAATTGGCTTCACTAAAATAAATAAACTTTATTCATTAGAGTCCAAACTTCGGTGCCCTTGGGCACTTTCCTCCATGAACAACTGTTCTCTTACGCATGCACATGAAGGGCATACACAACAGCAGCTACCGATCTTTCTCTTTTCACAGTTAGATATATACCAAAGTTGACTCATATGAGGAGTTCACACTCATGAATTCCCCCAGAATTACTTGGATTTGGATACCTCTTTGTCTCTCATTCAAGACATCACAAGGAATTCTACTGAGAATAAAAAAATGATAGTAACATCAATAACTGTGAATATGTCCTATTTATATAAAAAGCAATCATTTATTAATTTGATTTTTTTGTTGGTAGTCACATTTATTGCTACATATAAGAACCTGTGACATATCAGTGTGTCTTGAAACCACGTCTCCAAACCACTGTAATGTAGTACTAGTTCTAAATTCATTTATAGTATGGTGTGGGTAAGGCACCCAGGAGGGGAGCTGGTTTAACTTTATGTATAAAAGGGTAAAGATATAAAGTTCTAAACATCCCCTCAGTGGTTAATCTCAGAGTTCTGAATATTGTGACCATCAATGCATAGCCAAATAAATAGTGGAAGCAAGTTAATTTGTTAATATTATGCCATCATGACTTCTCTAAGTACCATTTGTTTGTTTTAAAAAATGTGTTCCCTGCACCCACACCCCCCTCCTGCCCCAACATGGTTCACATTAATCTCTGACTAGTAGTAGCTAAATAACATGACAAGTAATATCTAGCAGAGCCACCTACTTTGTCTATTACAATGGAATAATTAAGTTTATTCTCTAGATTTAGGATTTTAAATCCTCTTCTTTGAGGACACCATCCTGAATTTTGGATCATGGATTTTGTGAAAAGACTAGGCCCTAAAGATGCTTTTCTATTTTATTCAGCCCTCAAACATCATCTAAAAAGAGAATGACTGGAATCTCTAGATGAGATTTGTAGAGTAGGCTATAGGTTCTCTAGTGGGCAACTCTTGAAGCTCATTTAAAAGATAATGATAAAATGAAATACAAGAGACTATTTAAAGTTGAAACCTTTCTTCTGAAGCTTGGCAGTGTTGTTCCACAGTCCATTAATGCTTTTATTTTTTTAGAAAACATATTTAAATTTCTTAAAAGTTTTAACTTTTTGAGTAAAAAATTAAAAAGAAACTGATGAAAATTTGATGAAAATTTCTACTTTGAGGAAAAAAGAAAGCAAAAAAAGACTTATGATTCGATTTGTTTCTTTGATGATCAGACACAAATGACCCAGATTGCATAAAGTTCTTTTTATTATTTAAAATCAATCTTTGATATTTTCCTACTGCTGCTAATTTCTTTTCAAGAGAATATATCCCATATTCAACTTAATATAAAGAAACAAGATCCTCCTTTTATCACACTACTTCCAATTTTAATGTACAATAAATGACAAAAAGAAGCATTATGGTTCATTTTGTTTTAATAGTATATGTGTATAAACATCAATTATTCTTAAATAAAAAAGCTTAATAGATATAATAGGAACAACTAATAGAAAACAAGGCTTTAAAGACATGAAAACAACCTAAGTGTCCAACAACTAATGATTGGCTATAGAAAATGTGGAATGAAATATTAGTCATAAAAAAGAAGAAAGTCTTGCCATTGGGACAACATGGATGCAGCCTGAGGGAATCATATTAAGTAAAATAACTGAGACAAAGAAAGACAAATACTGTTTAATCTCACTTATATGTGGAATCTAAAGGAACTGAACTCATAGATACAGAACAGATTGGTGGTTGCCAGAGACAGGGTGTGGGGGAATACAAGAAATGAGTGAAAGTGGTCAGAAGGTACAAACTTCCAGTTATAAGATAAATAAGTCATGGAGATGTAATGTACAGCATGGCGAATATAGTTAGCAATACTACTGTACTGTATATTTGAAAGTTGCTAAGAAAGTAGATCTTAAAAGTTCTCATGATAAGAAAAAAATGTAACTAAGATGACAGATGTTAACTAAACTTATTATGATAATTTCACAATATATACATATATTGAATTATTATGTTGTACATCTTAAACTAATACAATGTCATATGCCAATTATGTATCAATAAAACTATAAAAACAAACAAAAAAGAAAACTTAAGGCTTTAATAATGGCAGATCAGGAATTGTTTTGTTGTCAGGAGCACAATGTGTGTTATGAGTACTTTAATTCTAATTGGTTTAAATTTCCTAATTACATGCAGATGATCCA
Source organism: Eidolon dupreanum (assembly GCA_028627145.1). Taxonomy (NCBI): domain Eukaryota; kingdom Metazoa; phylum Chordata; class Mammalia; order Chiroptera; family Pteropodidae; genus Eidolon; species Eidolon dupreanum. The sequence continues at coordinate 58,328,150 of CM053510.1, read as the reverse complement.
CGCTCATTCATTTCCTTTTTAAGTTGGTGGCACACAGTTATTATCTTTGCAGTAATGCTCTGGAGTCCACTGATTTTAATTATATTCTTTTATTTATAAAACAAGATATTTATGATAGGAATTTGACTTAATTTTTCAGAGCTCTTCTGGCATAAAAGTTCTATAATTCTTGTTAGAAACATAAAATTAAAAAATTAATATAGTCAAACATCTAATAAATTCTTTTGCTGAGTTCAGAGAAATATACATTTATTTTAAAACCAAATATATATTCCATGTTATAAATGAGAACCTAATTTAGAATTAAGTAGCTAGATGTTTTTCTCCCAGTCATCTACCGATAAATGTCCTAAGCGTATTAGCTCAGAGAACCAAGTTTACATGCATGGGTAACAGTTTTAACTCTGATTCTCCTGAATTTCTTTCTGAACAATGCTCTTCCATGAACAGATAATGTAATTAATACTATTCCTACAAGCTGCAAATGCTTAGCTGTCTTACTTAATGCCTTACCTGGCATATTGAAATATAGACTATTATTTCTCTTCACCTTATACATTGAATATATTGTTGTAAAAACTCAGAATGACCAAAATACAGTGTACTACCTTATTTTAAGCATGTATGAATTTAAGTATGAATCTCAAAGAACTCTAAGCGTAATAATTTTAGCAAATTTAATCACACTAGCAACATGCTTTAATTAACACTCAAATTAATTAATTGAATTAACTAAGAAAAAAATACAGGATGAAATAATTTGCCAATCTATCTTTTTTTCCTAAAATATTTCTAATACCTATTACAGTAGATGTTTATATGGCTCATTAAATAATACAGCTTTATTAGAGATCTGGACAAAGTCACATAGTTTAGGTGCTTAATAGTAATTCAGTCATTGGTTTGGAAAGAAAGTTACAGATGTATAGAAAGAAGGAAGGAGGTTATTTATATAGTAAAGGTGGGAGTCAAGAGGGAAATTTAAAATACATTTTTTTTCCCATCTGAATTGAAGTACACAGCACATCAATATTTTACAGTTAATTATCATTTAAGCTCACTTTATAGCAAGAGTTAAATTTGAAGAGTTTCCAAGATAAAAAATGTCAATGGTGTTTCCTAAATAGTTCAAATAATGCTTTTATTCCTATCAATAGGAGAGATACAATGTATACACAAATGGTAAATGTGTTATTGTGGGAGTGAGAAAAATCCCGGCTTGTTGGCTGAAAATATTTAACCTCTTTGTTTTTCAGTGGCCTCATACAGATAATGATAGTATCTACATTTTAAGGTTATTTTCGTAATTATTTACCACAGTGTCTGGAACTATAATTTATACATATTACATAATGTTATTATATACTTAGATTAGAAAAAGAGAAAATGATGAAGTCTTCTATGGTAAACATTAAAAGTTCAGTATGAGTCTAGTCAAATGTGATTTTTTAAAATTTCTTTTTTATTTTCAATTACAGTTGACATTCAATATAGTAGTTTCAGGTATACAGCCCAAAGGTTAGATATTTATATAACTTGTGAAGTGATCCTCCTATAATTCTAGTACTCCCTGACACCATACATAGTTATTACAATATTACTGACTATATACCCACGCTATAATTTATATCCCACTGACTATTTTATGACTGCTTGTTGGGAGCCGGAGATGTTGGGAGCCCTTTGTAAGGAAATATCAGTTCCTGAAATCCCGAAGGGAGGATAAGCATCAGTTCCTGAAACTCCAAGGGAGGAGTTTTTCTCTCGGCCTTATGTTAATTCATGTTAATCGCAGCTATTGTTTCTGGATACTTGTGGTTTTGTTTTGAGCAGTTTGTTACTTTGTTATGAGCAGTTTGTCACGTACTCAAGCTGTATAAGTATACGGTGCTAAATAAACTCGAGGCTGCAGCTTTGACTGTATGCCCTCCCGAGATCTTTC
>CM053510.1:58183609-58325708 GCA_028627145.1 Eidolon dupreanum | reverse complement strand
TTTGTTTTGAGCAGTTTGTTACTTTGTTATGAGCAGTTTGTCACGTACTCAAGCTGTATAAGTATACGGTGCTAAATAAACTCGAGGCTGCAGCTTTGACTGTATGCCCTCCCGAGATCTTTCTCTCTTCTCTGTCTTTTTTTCCTAACCCTCGCTCCCCCACTCAGGACTGTTCGACTCTGCCCGGCTGGCTCCGGCAACTGCTGATGTGCATTTATTAAAAATCCCTCAGTCTCACTCTCATCTAGCAACCATCAGTTTGTTCTCTGTATCTATGGACTTGTTTTTGTTTTGCTTGTTCATTTATTTTGTTTTTTAGATTCCACATATAGGTGAAATTGTATAGTATTTGTCTTTCTCTGTCTGACTTATTTCACTTGGCATAATACCTTCTAGGTCATCCACGTTGTTGCAAATGTTAAGATTGCATTTTTTATGGTTGAATAATATTTCATTGTATATATACACCACATATTTTTTGTCCAATTGTCTATTGTTAGGCACTTAGGTTGCTTCCATATCTTGGCTACTGTAAATAATGCTGTAATGACCATAGGATGCACATATCTTTTTCAATTGGTATTTTGGATAAATATACAGAAGTGAAATTTCTGGGTCATATGCAATTCTAGTTTTAATTTTTTAAGGAATCTCCATACTATTCTTCATAGTGGCTACACTAATTTGCAATCCCACCAACAATGCACGACAGTTTCATTTCTACATATCCTTGCAAACACTTGTTTTTTTGTTGACTGATGATAGCCATTCTCGCAGGTGTGAGGTGATATCTCATTGTGATTTTAATTTGCATTTCTCTGATGATTAGTGACCTTGAGCATCTTTTCATATGCCTATTGGCCATCTGTATGTCCTCTTTGGAGAAATGTCTATTCAGGTATTTTTTGTATTTTAAATTGGATTGTCTTTTTGTTGTTAAGTTGTATGAATTTTATATATTGTGGATATTAACCCCTTAATGGATGTATCATTGGTGCATAGCTTCCCCCATTCAGTAGATCATTCTTTCATTTTGTTGATGGTTTCCTATGCTTTAGTCATCTTTGGAAATCTTTATAATACTGTTTTGATAGTTCCATGGGAATGGAACTATGCTTTCAATTTTGGCTTAGCTGGTTTTAATTTGGAAATTAATTTTTAGTTTGTAAAAGAGGTTACTTTACTAAGATATTTTAGGAAATGTAAGACTTCTCTGATTTATGAAACTTTTCATGAATGATGTCAAGAGCAACGAGGTAAGTATATGCAACAAATGGTGCTTACCAACTCATATTCTCTTAACTATTTATAACAGTGTATAAGGAAATAGAAGCAGAGGATGGGTAAAATAATCTTTAAATGAAATTTTTTGACACATGTGGTAAAAAGAGAACTAGGAAAAAGAAGAGAAAGAAGCTGGGAGAGAGACAACTTGGGAGGCACCATCTTTTGTGTAAGGTCTGGGTTAGAATTTTAGCTCTGTCACTTACTAGGTGACCTTGTGCAAGTTTTTAAATCTCTCTAATTCTTTTTCTGAATTGTAAAATAATGATAAACACTTCTTGTTTTAGAGGGTTAATATGATAATTAAATGATAGAATGAAGGGCAAATGCTTAGCACAGGGCCTAGAACATGGTTTGTGATTTATGAATGGTGTATGGTATTATGGGGACCAGGAAGTTAGAAAAAAGTCTAATTTGAGTATCTCACATTTACTCCTGGGTTGATGCTCTCTTATTGTCCATTTATCCTGTACACTTAAATCTTCTACTGTTCTGTCACTTTGTTATTTATCAGATAAAGACATACCTAACAATTAGGTTTCTGTTAGAAAAGCATTTTTTTTTAAATTTACCACCTTCACTCGCAAAATGCCTCTGAAACTGAAGATCTATTTCTTGTATACATTTTGCAGAAAATACTTGCCTGAATCAAAGTGGTTTCATGATTTAAAAGTACTGTCAGCTATATGAGCCATAGTATTAACTTCTTTTTTCCTAATTATTGATATTTGGTCTTAGAGTTCTGTTGCTTGCCATGACTTTTCCCTTCTCTTAATGTTACTAAGAACCATTTCTTTTATTTAATATAATTAAATTACTCATTGGGTTGAAGAAAGCTATAATGTTCATTTAATAATATTTTCTTTTAGAATTTCCCAATTATTTCAGCTGATTTATATTATCTATTTATTTTCTTAGAAACAGACCAGAAAGACCTTGAAATATCCCATAGCCTTATGCCTTTTCTCTGCACACACCAGTGCCTGACAACTGTAGTTTTAATTTCTTCCTATATATAATTCTGCCAGAGTCCTATTTGGTCTTGCCTTCAAAGCTCCATTAAATGCCATTTACAAGCCAAATCCACACACTCCCAGAAAAAACTAATTCAATTCTATCTTATATTACAATAATATTTTATTGTGTTCTTTCCATAACTTTTGAAGTCAACAACATTTTCTAAGTAATTATCATAAACAAGAACTGTGAAGATATGAACGAAGTTAAGATCCTTTAAGAAAGAGGAAATAATGTACAACTAAAGAAATTATGAAATTGTAGTAGGAAGTGAAATAAGTTTTTTTCTCGACTTGGATTGAGCCACATATAACCTTGGATGCTAAAGTGAGGTGGGCTAGACAAAACCATAGAATTGCTACGAAATAGAGAAATAAAATTTCATGACTCTTTCCCATTACTCCCCACCAGCTCACATATAAAGAATTTTAGTACAAGAAATATTTTGAAAGAAGGCTGTTAGCTTAGTAGATGGATGGGCTGCGGCATCTCCCTCCACCACTATTCGTCAATAGAAGAGAAGTGGGACTGTCATTTCCCTCTCAAGCTAAGTAAGAAGAGAAGCAAAGCAACTGCTGCAAAGAGTACAGTTGCTTACTCTTTACATGTTGGATGTCATCGAGCTTGAGAATTTTGTACAATGACCCAGCCCTACACAATGAGCAGAGAGCAAAATAGTTTTTGAGAACATCCTGTATTTCTAGAGTTTGACAGGACAGAAATGTGAAATGATTACTGTGGGCCAGTAGACACAATGAGAGGTGGGCTTAAAAAGGCCTGTTACAATCATACCCAGTCAGGCTGCCTGCTGGACTAGGTTAGAAAAGTCTCCAAAGAACCCAATGCATCCTCTAACAGGAAGAAACACGTGGACAAATGCCATCACATGGAGCACTCAACACCTATCTGAGAACCACAAATTGTACCACCTAACTAGTTTTCCTCTTCTTTTTGTTTGTCTTAGGAAGTGACCAGAGTAGCAGTTTGAAGGTAGGGGATGAAAGTGAAAAGAAGAAAAAAAAGATGGATCCAAGACTTTGCTGGGATGGAGGGTGAAAAACAAGAAATTGGAAGTGAGATTAAAGTTTTTATTTACATGAATATGAAATTTTTTTAATACCTGAGAATGAGATTGCCCTAGTACTTAAACCTGCCTTGGATGTAGTTGAGGCTGAAGCCAGAAATCAGATGGATCATATTGGAGAGTAGTAGTGATAGAAAAAGAAAACTATTTTATGCTTAAATTCTAGAGTTCAGGCTGTTTAGTAAACCAGTTATATAATTATGATATAGTACAGGAAGTAGTAATGCTAGGAAAGATTTTCATCTTTTTGTCTAATTGATACTCATATTTACCTGGCTGAGCATTAATCTCTTAAATGTAAAAAAAAAAAATATTTTTCCTTTTTGGACAATTATGTGTGTGACATTTTCCATTTTGGTGTCAAAGAGAATGGTAGGACAGAATACAGTATACTAAGCAACTGGAAAACTATTTGAATGTGAAACAAATTTTTCAAAGCATGGTCTTTCATTTGACTCTTCTTTTTCTCTGCTCCTTTTGTCTTATCTATGCTATAAGAAGCAAAGAAAATGTCCACAGGTTGGTACACTACTGCAATCCACCTATAGACTGAGGCCTGGCTTAACAAGAAAAGCAGTATGTAAAGGCCATATGTGGAGGGTGAGGGAGATTTAGAGAAGAGGCATGGTCTTTATTATGCACCACACTCTGAAAAGTTCTCTTGATTCCCAAGCCCTTCAGATGGGTTGAGCAGCAGGGCCTGGTGGCACACAGTTTGCAGCAGAGACTTCTCAGTGGGAGAGCATTTTGGAGGATCTACTTGCAAGCCAAAAGATTGGACGGCCTAATTATATCAACAAACATATATTTAACCTGAAAATGTTTCTTCAATATGAAAAAAGCAACTAATGCACGATTATTATGGTTTAAATTTCTACCTAATAAAGTAATACCTCAATAAAATGAATGATAATGATAATAATAAAAATAATAATAAATGGCTACTAGTAAGCATTTACCATTTGTCAGGCACTATGCTAGGCTCTCTGCATGCATTAAATATCTTATTTAATACAGTCATCCAAAGGAGTAGGTAGTTATATTACCCTATTTTATAAGAAAATTGAGCCTTAAAAAATATGTCTTACCTATATTCACTACCAGTAAGTGGCAGAGAAGAACATTAACCAAGTCTGCCTAACTCCAAAACTCAAACTTTTAAGTACAGATAGAAGATATAAATATAAATACACACACACACACACACGCGCGCGCACACATCTATATATAATAATTTGAAATAAAGAAACTGCAAATATTGAGATTTATATCAAGAGCTTTGGTAATAAAACATTTTATATTGTGGAGAAGACCAAACCTTTCTAAATTACAGGTTACATCACTAACTTCTTTTCATTTATCATTTACAACTACTGTTCCAAATATACACCTTATAGAATATTAATGTTTAAGGGATGTATTCACTTTTACATTTTTTTTTTCATTTCTACCACAGCATATATTTCAAATTAATTTCCTAAAGTGTGATTTTCTCTCATCATGTTTTTAAATGACAGAGAAAGCATTTCCATTACATAACTAAAATTTATATGTTGTTTTGGTAATGTAACACAGTTCCAAAATTAAACAGGCATATTTACATCTATATATCATCTATCTATCTAATCTATCTATCTAATCTATCTACCTACCTACCTACCTGCCTATCACCTATCTATCATCTAGCTATCTATAATTTATAATAAAATTGTACTGGAAATAAATATAAATGTGCATTAAAGTAAAAAACATATTTGTATTACTATTTTGACATCTTACTAATAAAAAGTTAGACTGAACCAATTTACCTTATATTTATTGACTACCAACAAGGTTTTGATGACTTGAAAATTCTAAATATATTTTAGAGGAAATTGTAAGAAATATAAATTTTTGGTATGTGAGAAAGGTAAAAATGCTTTACTAAAGCTGCTTTTGGATTTACAATAGTTTAGTAAATAAGAGAATTTTAAAGAGACACAAAACTTTCAACTTAATATCTTAAATGTGAGACCTTCCTAAGCAGCTCCGCCTGTTTTCAAAGTTTATTTGGTCCATTAGAACAAGATCATCTTTTAAAACACAAGACATGTACTTAATGGAGACAGAGTGTGTCGTTTGGGAGGATGTCTCAGGATATTGGTGTCCCTTTTAATCTGTGCTGCCTGACAAAACAGACACAAAACTCAACACTTGGTTTAACACCATTAGAAGCTCTAACCCTGTGTGGTACTAAAATATAAGAAACATAAAATAGGCGGTACAAGCCTTCCTCAACTCTCTTGCAAAGTAGGGTACTTCATGCATTTTTCATGCTATTTCTCTTCTCTTTCATAAGATTTTAATGGACTAAAGTATATCGTGTATACAGAACTTCATAAAATGGAGAGACAGGAGCTATATGATTGAGGTAGATGCAGAAATAGATGAGGAAGAAATCTTTTAAAATAATCATCTAAATACATTTTAGTTGGAAAAGTGAAAGTGTTTTTACTAAAATGCTTTTTAATAGAGTTAGAAAATTTATACTATAAAAAGTCTAAAAGGATTATTCATCCCAAATGGATTATTTTTGAAATGAATATTTATAGAGAGCCTCTGAATTAGGCAGCAATCTTTGCCTTTGTTTAAACTCAATTAACAATATGCAAAATAAGACAGTGCTTTTTAGAAAATATGTGTGCATAAGTACTGATATTGGCAGTTATTTCAGTATCTTCACAGTGAGCACATAAAATGAGGAACAACTAACCTGTTATGCTCTTAATTAATGAACACCTGTACACAATGAAAGCATGGCTGATTTTATGAATGCATGAAAATCCAACCAGACAATTATGTTCATTTAAAACTCACACTGTTGAAAAAGTAGCAGAAAAAAAACTTATAATAGGCAAATCACAAAAACAGAAAAGTTGAATTTTCTGTGAATGAAACTTTTCCAACATATTTAGGCTACTATGTCTTTTATTTTCTAAGTTGCTTAATTTTTGGAAATGGAAAGAATCTGAACATCTTTTGTATGATTATTCTTTATTTCTTTTTTAAAAGAACCAATGTATTTTATCTTTTGATTTATTTCTTTACTTTATTAATTAAATTATTCGAGTGACATTGGTTAATAAAATTATATTAGTTTCAAGTGTACAATTCAATAATATGTCATCTGTATATTGCATTACTTGTTCACCGCCTAAAGTCAAATCTCCTTCCATCACCATATATTTGACCCCCTTTACCCTTTCTTACCTCCCTCTAACCCTTTTTTCTTTGGGAACAATCATACTATTGTCTGTGTGAGATTTTGTTTGTTTGTCTTCTTCATTTATTGCTTTCAGGTTTATATTCAGCATATGAGTGAAATCAGTGTATTTTAGAGAAACACTTTTTTTAAAGGCCTAAACCTAGTGTGTTTTAGATAATCAACTCTTGATAGTTTATTTAAATTATAAGCTTTGTTCAATTTGTGAGAAGTCACAAATCACATTTTTAGTCCAATTCTATAACTCTAAAACAAAGTAGACAACAGTTAATTCTTAGTCTTCTATGTACATGTGTCTCTGACCCAGGTACTGGTGTGTTTAGGGGCATATAAAGGAAAAAAAAAAGAATCTTCCCTTTCAACCTTTCAACAAAGACATATGGAGTACTGGTGCCTAACACTATTTAGGTGCTGAAGATAGAACGGTGAACAAATAAGACAAATTCTTCATTCTTTTTGTTGTTGTTCTTTCTTTTTAAGAAAATTTTATTTTTCAATTAGAGTTGACTTTCAATATTATTTTTTATTAGTTTCTGGTATATAGTATAGCAGTTAGATATTTATATTATTTATAATTATCTCCCTGATTAGTCTAGTACACACCTGGCACAATACATAGCTGTTTTAATATTATTAATTATTTTCCTTGACATTTTCTAACTATCAATTTGTACTTCTTAATCCCTTCCCCTTTTTCACCCAGCCCCCAAACACCTTTCCATCTGGCAATCATCAGTTTGTTCTCTGTAACTATTAGTTTTTTTCTGTTTTGTTTGTTTATTTTCTTCTTTAGATTTACACATATAAGTGAGATCATATGGTATTTCGTGTTTCTCTGATTTATTTCACTTAGCGTAATACCCTCTAGGTCCGTCCATCTTGTTGCAAATGGTTAATATTTCATTTTTTATGGGCAGGTGATATTCCATTGTACATATGTACCAAATCTTCTTTATCCAATTCTCCATTGATGGACAGTTAAGTTGCTTTCATATCTTGGCTATTATAAACAGCACTGCAGTGAACATAGGGGTACATATACCTTTTTGAATTAGTGTTTTGGATTTCTTCAGATAAATACCAAGAACTGAGACTTCTGGGTCACATGCAGTTCTTTTTTAATTCTTTGCAAAACCTCCAAATTGTTTTCCATAGTGGCTGTGACAACTTGCAACCCCACCAACAGTACATGAGGGTTCTGTTTCCTCTACATCCTTGCCAACAGTTGTGAATTTTTTTTTGTTTATTGATGACACTCATTCTCACAGGTGTAAGGTGATATCTCATTGTAGTTTTAGTTTTCATTTCTCTGATGATTAGTGTCATTGAGTATCTTTTCATATGTCTATTGGCCACCTGTATATCCTCTTTGGAGAAGTGTCTATTCAAGTCTTTTTTCCATTTTTTAAATGGATTTTTTTTTTAGTGTTGAGTTATATGAGTTCTTTACAAATTTTGGATATTAACCTCTTTTCAGATGTATCATTGGCAAATACCTTCTCCCACTCACTTGTCTTTTTGTTTTGTCAAAATTCTCATTTTTATACTAATATTCTAATAATTATTGGGATTCATATTATTATTGAACATAAGAACATAAAAATTTGTTTTTTACTCCTCGTATCTGCAATCTACTCCACTCCCATTTCTCTATTGTTTTCAGACTGTTCTCATCAACATTATTAACATGTGTGTTTGCCTAAGCTAGTACCTTACTAGATGTTTTTTATATACAATTTTATAGGGATATAAAATATTAATTTCAATAAGACTTTTCTAAAGTAATCAAAGCTCTACTAAAAACTTTCTTTATTCATTTTCATCTAGGTCATTGGCAAGATAATTTCTTTTTATATAAAACTGTTAATTCCCCTTATGTGGTCATTAAAAATTTTATCAAAGATACTTTATTCTAAAAGATGAGAAGAATGCTGTGTTTTCTAAGTCAGGAAGCAAATAGGCATTTATTTTGCACATGGATGTCAAGAAGGCAATGAGTTAAGATTATGTCTTTGCAAAGTGTAATTTATACCATGTCAGATAGTGAAGGGCAACATAAAGAGACTTAAGGAAGTACACTGTTATTAAAAGTAGTTATTGTTACTGGAGGAAAAAAAAGTGAACCAATCTATTCTGAATGTTATAGATTTGCTATGTCGAATGAGTATATAATTAGAAAAAGACTACTTCAATTTTATAGTAACTTGAAGATGGGCACAGGGTTGGGAGGAAACTAAAGCATCTAGATACCTTTATTTGTGGAATCAAGAAGAAAAAGTTCAGAAAACAAAATAAAAATAATTTTAAAGAAAATGTTTTTATGATGTCTAGGTAAATGAATCAGGAAAAAATTATACTAAAGCAAGTACTCGTGGTTAATTCTACTTGCCTGCAAAGTGATTAGAGGCATATCAAATAGAATTCTGACTCTCCAAAATTCTTACCTGCTTCATTTGTGCGGATCATTCGAGATGGGGTGCTTGGATCTCCAGTTCCAATAGGATTGGTGGCAACCACTCTAAATTCATATTCCACCCAGGGGTTCAAGTCCACTGCCATGGCTGACTCCATGTCCCCTGTTATGATTTCTGGGACTATGAAGAGACAGATTTCAGTTCAATAAGAGGACTGGAAAAAGGTTACAAGTGGCAGTCAAGGATATCACAGACACTAACAGGATCAGCAGGTTTATTATGCATACTTCCTTACTGCACATGGCCATGATGTCACCTCTGGTCTCATTAGTAAAATCAAAATCAGTCTTCAAGAAGTAAGCACTAGCACATGTCAAAGTCTGTTGCAGTCAATTAGAATTCTTTCATCTCATCTTTATACATAAATTGTTATAACTTGCCATGATCTACACTAAAAATCATTTTGTTAATCCCTCAGCCTCAGATAAGAGGCCAACTAATGCTATAATTTCTTGAGCAGTATGTCTCTCACAGTTCCGGCAAACTCCAGTTTGTGAGATCTAAGAGGAAGCTCTGGACTAGCCTTGTAGTAACTTTTGTACTAAATTTAGATTTTATTAAATCATAAAATTGTCAATATAATTACCACATAATAAAATACTTCTTACATAGTATATATGTATTATTTGAGACTGCTTTTCTTGTTCACTCATCTCTGCTGTCTAAGAAATATTCCGGAAGAACATTTGTTACACAGATGACTATGGAAAAAAAAGGAGTACCTCCCTTATGATGTGTCAAGATCCTCTGGATTTATATTAGTCCTGGACTTCTGTTTAAGCATTGGGAGAGGGGTGGGTAGCTCTTGACTCAGTGCAGTTTTCCTATGACAAGGTGGAATTAAATGCATTTGGATTTCCCATGAAAATCTCTTTTGAAATGTATCAAGATAATTTTACCAAATAATCAGATCTGTGGAAAGGTGAATGATCAGAGCATAGGCAGTAGGCTGCCTGACAGATCTCATAGCCCTGCACAGCTAATTTTTTTAAAGTAGTGAAATAAGACCTGGAAAAAAGTCTGTCCCCTCTTACTGCACTGGAAGCTGAGTAATATTCTTGGAGTCTAACAGGGGAAAAAAAGGTCATTGTTCAGTCCATAGCTTGCTAAAATGCTGATCTGTGTCTGCCAAACGTAAAGGTGAAAAGAATAGATCCCCAGACACTTAACCTTCCCTAGCTCCTACCTACATATTATCACCAATACTTGTGTTGGGTCCATCAGGACTTACCATACTGTTTCATTTATTTCTGTTTATGTCAGTCTCCTCAAGCAACTGCAGACTTTTAGGCCATCCCTCATCCCTTTTATACTAATCCCCATAGAATTCTGCTCATTTTCTTTTTTGTTTCAGTTCCCACTCTTCCCTACTCTTTGAAATCATTTTAGTGCAACCTTTGGAATTCGTTCATCTTTCTAGCCATTCTTCCAATTAATAGAAACTTAAATCCCTTCTGAGGAAACTTTATGCCTTTCAAGTGGTAGCCCTCTTAAGATATTGTAGAGAACAGTAACTGGTCCATCTCAGTTACGTTTCTCCTCCACTCACTCACAAATATTTCTAATGTATTTTTTCTTCTCCAAAATACAAGGATGGAGGTATTTTCCCCACCAAATCCAAACCAAAACAAAATAAACAAAATTCTCTCAAAACTTCCTCTCCTTCCAGCCTTTACCTAGTTTTTTTTTTTTTTTTTCCCCCTAACAGCAAAACTTCTTGTGGGTTGTTTGTGCTATTACTTGATGTTTCCAATTATTCTCCATCCATTCTCTCTTGAGCCCACTCCAATACAACTTTTACCTCTAGCATTCTACTATAACTGCTCCTGTCAATATTACCAATGGTCTCTGCTACTAAAGTCTTATGGTTAGGTCTCTGTTCCTCGTCCTACTAGACCTAATATCATCTTTTGACACATTTGGTAATTCTCTTCTGTTTGAAATACTTTTCAAACTTAATTTGTTTTTCAACTACCTGACTACCCTTATCCGTGTCTATTTCTGGTTTCTTTTCATCTTGTAGATGCACCCTAGTTCTATTAACTCCCATTTTCTTACTCCATAGTGATCTAATCTAGTCTTGTGGTTTTAAATAACCCTCTATATGCTGAAGACTCCAAAATTTTCAGTCATGAACCTCTTCCCTAAACTTCAGGCTCATATATTCAATGGCTTATTAAACATTTCTAGTTGGATAAGGTTCTCAAGGTTCCCCACCTACTTTTGTAGTATTCCTTATTCAGTGTATGACAACTTCATTCTTGCAGATGTTATAGCCAAAATCATGGGGTTATTCTGAATTCCTTTCTTTTTCCCCCTGTCCCACTTAAACCCATAAACAAATTATGACATCTCTGACTTCAAAGTATGTTGATTTCTCCACTTCCTTTTAAAGCAAAACTTCTTAAAAGAGTTGTATATATTAGGCTTTCTTTCATTATCTCTTGAACTTATTTTTGTGAAACTTCAGTCCTTACTATTTTACTAAAACTGCTATTGTTAAGGTCACCAATGCTCTCTATGGTCACCATGTTGCTAAAAACAATGATCAATTCTCAGTCCTTATCATACTTGATATGTCAGCAGCATTTGACACAGTTGATTACTTTCTGTTCCCTGACAAACTTTATTCTTTTGTCTCCCAGGATATCACATTACCTTGGTGTTCCTTTTAACTAAATGACTGCTTCCCCTTTGTATCCTTTGGCTGGTTGCTCTTCTCCACAACTTCTTACTACTAAAATGCTTCAGGGTTCAATTTTTATACCTTTCTCTTCTTTATTTTATACTTATATCCTTGGAGATGACATACAGTCTTGTAGTTTTAAGTGCAATTTATATGTCAATAATTTCCCAATTTACATCTTTATTCTAAACCTCTCAAACTCCAATCTCATATGGCCAATTGCCTACTTGATACCCTTAGAGGCTCTATATCCAAATACAGTCACACTGTGGGGGTTAGAGCTTCAACATTTGAATTTTCTTGGGGCGGGGGACACAATATAGCCCATAGCAGGCAGGTTGCAATTAATTAATTTTTAATAATAATAAAAAATTTCAACTATAGTTGATATATTATATTAGTTTCAAGTATGTAACATAGTGATTAGACATTTTTATAACTTACAAAGTGATCATCTCAGTAAGTCCAGTACCCATCTGATGCATACACAGTTATTGCAATATGATTGACTATATTCCCTATGCTGTACTTCACATCCTGTGACTATTTTTTAACTACCAATTTGTATCTCTTAATCTTTTCACATTTATCACCCATTTTACTAATCCCCCTCCCATCTAGCAACCATCAAAAGTGTCTCTGTATCTATGAGTTTGTTTCTGTTTTGTTTGTTTATTTTGTTTTTAGATTCCACATATAGGTGAAATCATATGGTATTTCTCTTCCTCTATCTGACTTATTTCACTTAGCATAAAACACTCTAGGTTCATCCATATTGTCACAAATGGTAAAATTTATTCTCTTTTACGGCTGAGTGATAGTCTATTGTGTATATGTATGTATATGTGTGTATACATATGCATATATATACACATATTTATGTATGCATGTATATATGTGTATGTGTGTGTATGTATATATTTCTTCTTTATCCAGTCTTCTGTTGATGGACACTTAGGCTGCTTCCATATCTTAGCTATTGTAAATAACGTTGCAGTGAACACAGGGGTGTATATATCTTTTCAAATTAGTGTTTTGGGTTTCTTTGGATAATTGCCCAGACATATAATTTCTGTGCCATACGGTAGTTCTACCTTTAATTTTTTGAGGAACTTCCATACTGTTTTCCATAGTGATGTACCAATTTTCAATCCCACCAACAGTATGAAAAGGTCCCCTTTTCTCTACAGGTAGGTTGCAATTTAAAATAGAGTGGCCAGGATAAGCCTCACTGAGAAGATATACCTGAATAAACTTTTGAAGGAAGTATGGATTTAGCTATGCCAATATCTGGGGGAAAGCATCCCCAGTTGAAGGAGCAACTAGTGCAAAGGCACTAGAAGCATTATATGCAAGAGAATGAAAAGACCAGTGAGTCATTAGCAGGGTAAATATTAGGGAGAATGGCTGAAGAAGAATTTAGAGAATGGGCTTTCATCCTGAGAGGAATGGAGAGACATTGGAGGATGGATAGTTTGTCTTTTAATACATTAATCCAAGCTATGTTAAAAGTAAGAAATAATTAAAGTTAAATGAGCTCATAAGGGTGGGGCACTGATCTGAAAGGATTAGTGATCTTATAAGAAGAGATGTCAGAGAGCTGGGTTTCTCTCTCTCTTCCATTTGAGGAAACAGTGGGAAGTCTAATGCCTGCAAGCCAGGAGGAGAGTTCTCACTAGGAATAAAATTAAATTGGCTGGCACCTAGATCTTGGAATTCCCAGCCTCTAGAACTGTAAGAAAATATATTTCTGTTGTTTAAGCCACCAAGTTTATGGTATTTTGTTATGGCAGTCTCAGCAACTAACACACGATCCCTACCATAGTACTTTTGTTCCTCCTTACATTACAGTGTTTCTTTCCTTTTCTTTCTTTTTTTTTTTTTTATTCATTAACTTCTAAGATACTATATAATTTACTTGTTTATTATGGTCTCTGTTTGCCCTCACTCATGAGAATACAATCTTCACAAAGCTAGGGATTTTTTCTTTGCTTTGTTCTGATCATTCATATATTTTAAGTGCCTAGAACACTACCTGGAAGGTGCTTAATAAACTTTCATTGAATGAATGAAAGGTGAGTTCGAATTGTCAGGTATAATTAAAATTGGCACAGTTTCTATTTTAAACATGTTGTAATCATTTCAGGCATTATGTTAAAAATGAAAATTAATTTAAAATATAAAAATAATCTTATTCCCAAGGCTACCTATATTTATATTTTCTTAGTCATAACTATAGATTTTAAAGACTTCTTCCCTCATCCCACATCCTCTCCACCATCAATAATTCTAATTTCTCTTTTAAAATAAAAAAAAAGATTTAGAAATTCTAAATTCATTGCTACTTGAAATGGCTATAAAATAAGTGTAAAAAGCATGAGTTAGAGATATTAATATTTTTGATGACATAACATGCAATAAATAAATTGAAAATGAAATAAATTAGAAATAAACTTTTTTTTATAAAATTAGAATTTTGTTCTCAAATGCAATACTTACTGTAGATTAAAGAAAATAGAGATTGTATACCAAGTAAGTATTTTTAAAATGCTGCAGGTATTATTTTATAAAGACATTCTTTCTGGAACTTTGAGGACAAGTTGGTTTCAAAGACAACATTCTGCTTCCGAAGGAAAACATAGCAACTAAAGACAGTGAAAGATCCCATATTGATTAAGGGTGAGAAACTTGTTAAAATACTTATCCTTGTAAAAGAACTGCATCCAAGAATTTAAAATTAAATAACTAACAATAAATTAAACCTGTTTCATTGACAAATCTAATTAATCCATATTGGGAAACATATCCACTGATAGAATAGTTAGTAAATATATTTGAATTAACTAAATAATGACAAATTGATTCTGTGATTACAGGTGATTTGGTATTCCTAAAGATATAACAGTAAAAAAGTAGGTCAGCAAATACTACTCAATAATATGAAGGAGAAAGTCAGATTTCCAAATAAAAAGTAATTTGACTAGAAAAGGGGTCTGCAAGTAAAATTGTCTATTTCTTATGGTTGTTTTCATACTTTCTTTAAAATGAATATTAGTCCCATTCACAGTCACCTGATTCAAGTCTGATGTTTGGGTAGGCAGTATTGATAAGTTAATTCCAGATGTGTTCAGCTAGAAGGTCTATGTACAACCCTTTACTTTATTTATCAAAAATGAATTCGCTATTCTTTGTATTGATGTTGGTGTATAAAAAAATCTCAAGTGCTTTTTAAATACTAGTTTATAAATTACATTAAATTTTTTCAGAGAGTTCAAACTCCAGACCCATCTTTTTTTTTTTCTCTAATAGACATTTTTGCAGTAGAGCTTTTCTCTACTGAAATTGCTTTAAAGGAGGTAACAACTATGAAAACAAAGGTCCACTGGCCCAGTGGAGCTGATGTAGTTCCAAAGGAACTTCTTTCCCTATTAATGGTAAGAAATAAGTTACAATCAGATTGCGCTAGGGGCTAAAACCACAATGCATTTAAAACAGCTACTTTAGAGCATGTAAAAGTCGAGGACTGCCTCTACAAGAGAGAGGACATCTTGCTAGAGCCCTATTACTACCAAGGGCAAATAAAATTCATCACTTACAGAAACATATTTTTGAAAAATATATATTTCCTTATAAACACAGTACAACCATAGATTTTTAAATAAGTACTGCTGAACTGAATTGAAAAAAAAAAACCCTCTCAACTTAGAAATATTTCTAGCATTCAAATTACATTAGAAAGATGAAACGCAACTTTATAATAAGGACTTCTAGAACAAATAAACAACTCCCTGAAATAACATTTAGTTCAAGTGCCTGAGCTACACACACACGCACACACACACACACACACACACACACACACACACCTCATTTATCCCTAGCTTGTGGCAAAAATATTCAGTTATACATGTATATATGCATGTATGTGTATAGTAAAAACTGTAAATTTTTACACTTATATACATATACATCTATCTATCTATCTATCTATCATCATCATCATCATCATCATCATCATCATCATCATCCATCCATCAACCAAACAAGAAAAAATAGAAATAAGTGAACCAAGACATGAGAAATCAAGGAATAAGAGTAACTAGTAACTATAGTTGTTTTAGGAGGATGATAAGATGTCTTGGATTGGCATGCCATGTGCTAAGGTAAGAAGAACAAGACCATGGGTATAGGATGAGCAAGGAAACACATATTTCAATGTATCCACAAGAAAAGTTCCCAAGAAGTAAGCTGTATGAACAGTGAGGCAAGAGTGGGCAGGGACCATAGCAGCAGGCAGGATAATGAATTTAGTGAGTCCATAGTGCCAGATCTGGAGATGAATCCATTTTCTGGCCGCAGAGCAAAAGGTTTAGGCTGTCACACTAAGGATAATATGTGAACACTGGGGCAGAGGTTATAAGTATTCTTGTATAAATCTGTTCATTTGGTTTGAATTTGTGTTCTTTTCAGAATTATCTACCAACCTTTGAGATTCCCTCAATTTCCTGGGTCTGCAGAGGTATCATGGAGCCAAGAATGAGGCCAATACCCACAATTATATGTATTACAAAATAAATATACATACATGTATAGTATACTATAATGATAATCAAACTGAATTCTATAAGTTAATATAGAAACCTAATATCAAGTAAACCTAAACTATATTGTGCATGCATGAATTTATTTCCTCTCCCCTAAATTGTAAATTTTTACACAAAAATGTTTCTGCTCAAATTTATTTAAGCAACAAAATGAATCACTTCACTCCTGTAACATTCCAGTTAATTGAGTTTTATGGTTATTGTACTCAGATATTTTATTGATTTTATATTTTACTTCTAAACAGATAAATCAATTTTATACTTAGATAGTAAGACAAAATCACAAATCCCTACTTAGTATGGACAACTGCTTCTGAAGATTACATTGTGTAGACTGTATACTTTTCAAATACCAACTCGTTAAATAAGTACCTAATAACTATCAAATGAGCATAATTTCACATATACATGCAGATGGCCGCATTTGAAGAGATAGTGGAAGTTTAGGTATAACATGAAATGGAAACCATTTGGGAGGAAATGACTTTTAAAATAATGCAACTATAATTCAAACATCTTAGAAGTAGGCATTAAAATTTTGCATTGTTTTAAATACAATTTTCTGTTAGATTTTCTTTTTATAAATAAAACAGATGTGTGACTATAAAAGGGTAGCACAAGGAACTTGAGTAACAAAACAGTATTGTATCTGATTGTCTAGGTGGTAACTTGAATCTATACAATAAAATTTCATAGAATTTTATAGAATTATGCACTAAAAATTGCATTCAGAAACTGGTGGAAAAAGAATGTAGTCTGTATTTTAGATAATAGCATTGTAACAATGTCAGTTTTCTAATTTGATAATTGCTCTATTGATATAAAAATGTTATTGTTGGGGGGAGCTGAGGGATGGGTCCACAAGAAACCTTTGTACTATTTTGCAACTTCTATGTGACTCTACAGTTACTTCGATAAACAAGAAATAAACAACAAACAAATATAAATGATGCAGTCCCTCCTTGGGAATTGAGAAGAGAAGAAAACAAGGTAGCTTTATTAAAAGAATCAAACAATAGTTAATATAGTAATGAATAAAGTTTCAAGAATACGAAGTGATTCTACTGAGATTGTTAGCATATATGTGGCAAAAATAGCTCATGACAAGAAGCTGGTCTGGCTGCATCTGATGTTGCCTTAGATCCTCTTACCTGTTTTTACTGTTTGCCAGCCCAGGGAGAATGGGCTGCGAGCCTGCAGGTTATAGGAGGAGACTGGGCTATGGTTGTCAGCTGCTGGACTCCAGGAGAGTGTGGCTGTGCTTTCTGTGATTTCCTCAACGATCACTATACCTGGTGGGCCTGGGGGACCTATAGACAAAAGGGAACGAATAAAGTTAAGTACAAGCTATGAGCAGGAACCATGAGAAATTGTATTTTCTTAAGGACCCAATCAAACTATGTACTTATCTTAATAAAATACATATTAATAATGAAAATTGAAAAGAGATGGGATACTAATTGTTTTTTATGATTTCTGTGGGGTAACATAACTATAGATTTGATTTTTAAATAACACTTCGTGCTTGGAGGCAAATACCAATTAGCATTATATTTTATATGAAAAGAAAATGAATTAGAAGCAAACAAAGCTATGAATGTCAATATCAACTATGACTTGAAATCAATCACAACTTAAAGAGGCAGCAACAGAGAGTGATAGGCAATGCTATCAGACACCAAAATGATCCTATTATTACTAAAAAGATATAGGTCTAATTTTCATGTTCTGGAAACCTACAATGTATATACGTACTGTGATGTGACTATCAAGTAGCTTAAACTCTAAGCTTTGAAATAATGACCAAGGAAAGGTATATGCTAGAAGTGAGGCATGAAAAGTTTCTATGGGAAGTTAAAAGGAAGGTGTGATTATATTACTATTTTTTCAGTAAGGAGGGTTCAATGAATCAGAGATTATTTCCTTTTTGTTCATGAAAATCTGGTAGAGAATAGTGATGATCCATCTATGTACATGTAGACTTTAACCTGAAGAATCATGATCTGATATGAGGAGAAACATACCTTTGTATGATTATTTCTAAAATAGTGATTTCTAATGGTATTTAAAAATATGTAGAGTGTTTATATTTTACTGGCTAAAAAGCAATGCCAGTTTTCTTATTAACATTCTTATATTTCCTAATATGAACAATTTAAGCTGCAAGGATGCTTTCATTTTCTATTTTAAAAAATCCACCCTTAAGTACTTCATTTTCAAAATTAGTACTAATGCAGCAAATTGCTCTCTGGATTTGATGATTATAAAGTTTGAGCAGTAGGGGCTGAACTGGACTGTAAGGAGCTAAGAAATGGTGGAGTGCTGAAGAGATGGAGGTGGTTAGTAAAGACTCTGGGTAGAGAATTTCAACAAGGAAAGGACAATGAGATGAAGTGTTTAAAAGCCTCAAAAGGCAAATGACATTTTCAGGAAATGAGAAATTAGCATTTTTATCAAGATTGAGAAAAACCAAAGACCAAAGATTTAGAAGACAGGGACTAATCCATCAGGAAGGTGACAAAATATTGGCATTGTGGGCAAAAAGTAGAGAATAATCATGAGAAATGGCTGTTTTTTTCTCTTAAAGAAATGAAGAAAGAAACAATGAATATAGAGAGAAAGCTTTTGAGATGGCAATAAAAGGGAAATTGAGAGAGCTCATTTGGGAAATTTCTCATTTTTTCATTAAAGAAAAAATCATTTACAATAAGTAAAGACGACTGGGTGATAATGGCACTGGGAACTAACGAAGAATGGAAAATGTTTGGAAAAAACACATGACAAAAGAGGATAGACATGAACTATATTTTGTAATATTACTGGATTTCAAATTTGATTCGATAGCATCATGTTGAAGTGGAACTGACCAACTTCGTAAGGTTAGGCTAGAAAACCAGGACCAGGGCCAGCGGATGTAGTTAATTGGATCCACTTAGGTTTAGGAGTTTGTAAATTTGGTATTACTTATCATCAGAGATGTCAGTGTACAAATGACCATGGCATCAAGGTGGGCTAGAGAGTCAAGTGAAGCCAGTACGATGCTGACAAACTAAGGAAAGGAGTCAGGGAAACTGGGTTATTATGAGGGGGAAATATAAGAACAGGAACTTGTGTAGGATACTTTTCAATAACAATTTGTGTTTACCTGGAGTGGAGAATATGATTACCAGGGTTGATAAGGTCAAGTAATTACGGAAGAATATGTTTGACGTATCATGAGTATAAATGTGCAAAGCATTAAAAAAGTGACTGTAAACAAGATGAGGAAAATAAACGAGATCCAGGTGCTGAAGAAGATGTGTAACAAGTTGTTTGGTGACTGGCATATGCAGGAGCAACTATAATGATGATAATATAATAATGATAAGACTATTAACTGTAATAACAATATTAACATCTACCATGTCCTCACTGTACTGTATTAAGGCATTGTTATTAAGTATTTTGCAAACATTAACTTGTTCATTTATTTCTGTCGCTGGGATGGGCCTTATTATCTCTATTTCATAGAAGACATAATGGCATCTCAAAGAGATTTAGTCAATAAATGATAAATAAATTAGTCAATAACATCATTATATCTTAGATGTTATGCTAGGTAGTGGGTACCAGGTACTCAATTCCAAAGAGAAGTTATTTGCCCAAGTCAATTTGCTAGTAAACAGCACAGCTGACATATAATTTGAATTCAGATCTGATTGTAAAGCCTGATTTGTGCAAAGAAGTGAGTACAGAGATCCTTCCTCTTTTCACTGTTAACTTACAGAGTTGTTTCAATCTGATGAAGAAAAAGGAAAAAGGAAAAAGCATGTTTTAGGAAAAGGCACATTTAAATTATGTGGTAGAGACAGAGGTGGCATTTGAGGAAAGTGTTAGGACTTTGTGGCAGCCTGTATATAAGATGGCTACCATGACTTCCTTTTTCCTGATTGTCCATACAGACCATTCTGTCACTGAAAGATGAAGCCTATTCCTTCACCTCCTTAAATTTGGGCTGGTCTGTGACTATATGACCCCCAAAACAATGGCAGAAGTGTCATTGCTTGACTTTTGAGGAGAGGTTATAAGCACTTTTGCAGCTTCATCCCAGGTCTTATGGAATGCTTATAAGAAAATCCAGCTGCTCAGTGAGAAATCTAATTAAATGGACTTCTGTGAGGAAGTCCAAGTTAGCCAATTGGAGAGGCTCATGTAGAGAGGGAGATCTGACTTGCCCTCAGCTATTCCAGGCATCCCAGCCCAGGCATCAGGCATGAGAGTGATGAAGCCTTCAAATAACTTGCGCTTCAGCCACCCTGGGACTCATGTGCATGAGTGACCTTAAGAACCTGGCTGTGCCTCTCAGCCAAAACTATGAAAGCAAATAATAGATCGATGTTTTAAGTTAGTAAGTTTTGGGGCAGCAATAGACAATTGGAACAGACTTAAAAATAGTTTGGAGTTTGTTCATAGATAGGAAATTTATCAGGAGGATCTACAAGATGCTATGAAAACACTTGAAATTTAGCTAATATATTCAAACAAGAATAATTACCAACATAATTCATTTGCTAAATTCTTCTACATTGTTCTATTTGTTCTATTTATTCTGTTCCTCTTTATCATTATATTTATTCACCTCTTCGAAAAGTATTTATTAAAAACCACCTATGTATAAAGCATAACAGGAAATATTGTAGAAAATAACTGTTAAATAAAATGATTTGCCTTTGTGAGTATTGAAGCTCTATGAAAACATTTAAATTAGTTCTCTTAAAAAGGAATATTTCTTTTAATAATAGGTAATAATTACTCTACATAATTTTTTAAAAACTTCGGCTGGAACAAAATGTATTAAGAACATAATTGATAAGAACATAATCCCCAAGTATTTTTCTCTGTATGTGGCTATTTTCCCAAATACAGTCCACAACAAAATAATCAGTGACAGCAAATAAGATTTATATACCTAGGATACTGATTTTGGTGGTGCAATTATTTATAATTACAAACCGTTGTAAATAACTAACTGTCCAATAATCACGTAATGTTTAAACCATAAAATCTTATGATAATATATAAGGCAGCCACTAAATTACACAATATATCAGGCTATTTAATAACATAGGGAATGTTCACAATATGTAAAAAAAAAGCAGAATGCAAAACTTATCTAAATATGGATATATAAATAGTAATTTGCCAAATCCATAAAGGAAAACACTGGAAAGAAATGCATTATAGTATATATGGTGGTTATTGCTTGGAAGTGAGAATGTAGATTATTTAAATTGTATTCTTTATACTTTAGATTTTCCAATTCTCTACAATAAGCATGTATTAGTTCTAAAATTATTTTGTCATTATTTTAAAAAGCCTACATATTGTGATATGTGGGTACTAATCTAATTATATTCTATTTAACTAAACATTTACTGAATGCCTAGTATGTGTAAAGCCATGCGCTGAGTGGTGGGAAATGGGGGGAGGGGGGCGTGGTTGGGGATGAATGGTTTACAGGAGGGCGAGACAGGATTCTAGCCCTAGCTGTGTTAAAATCCAGTGGCAGAGACATACTTTTCGCAAAAAGAAATAAATGTTATGTTCAAGTGCTTTGGGAACATATTTTACATCTCATTATAACGTGTTACATTGGCTATAATTGTTTTCTATAATTTCCATTTGTCTGAATATTCAACATGGTACTTGATATATATTAGGTCTTCAATAATATTTGTAGAAGAGATGAAAGGAAGAAGGGAGAAGAGCAGAAGAGTTTATGTTTTGATTTTCAAATGTTATATAACAATTAACAAGTAAAAGAATGTTTTAAAATAATTATTGTATAATACAAAGTTTCAATATGATAGCCTTTTTATTAAATCAAAATATATTTGAGTTAACAGTTTTTTTGGTCAAGCCTAGGATGGTAATAAAAATGACAGAGTAGTTTCATGAATGAAGAATATAAACTTTTTCATAATAAGGCTCATCATAATTAGAAAATTACTATCGACAGATAATTTTTCTAAATCCTTATAAATCTAAAAGAGTTTTATATATACATTATTGTAAAATATTTTAAAAAATCAATGATGTGATTTACCTTTTAAGATAGATTAAATATAATTTTCAACTATAATAAAAATTAAAATGAGCTTTATAATTATAATATTAGTTTTGGTTTATTGATATCCTATCTACTGAGAAAAGTATATTTTTAGATATTATATACTAAACATTGGCTGCATTTAGCTTCCTGTATATATTTAGGAGTGAATTACATTAATATTATATTAACATAATACCTTTGTTAAGGCCTGTTAATGATGGTCATATTTTTGCCATCTTTTGACTTTTTTTGAAAAATAAGGGAGTAAGTTTTCTCTTTGAAGGCTTTTACAGCTAATTTACACAAGACATCTTTGAAAATAGATTAGTAAAAGGTAAATATCTCAGAGACAACAAATGTATGATAGTAGTTAGTGTCTGAATGTTATACACATTCCACTCACTTGGCAGAAATCTTACTAAATTTTATACTTAGCTGTAATGATTCAGTGTTATATGGGCAGGATTCTGGAAAGCAACCCCCATTCCCTATGACATTGGTATTATATAGGATCACTCACACAAATATTTAATTCAAAAATAGACAATTTAGAAAACTGTACACAGTCTCTTCATTTCTTCATGATGAAGAGGTCTGAGCAAATGATGAAGCACAAAGGCCTCCTGCAGAAGCCATGTTCTCACAAATTCAATTTATCTTCAATCAAGTGCTCCCCAGGTTTGCTATTAAATTGCTATCACATTGAATCATTCATTTGACCTAATGTTTTTAGAAAATTTTCTTTTATTGAGAAATCATTAATGTTTAAAGCTGAAAAAACAAATAAAATATATATCTCCTTGTAATTGCTAAAGCTGTTATGTTTACTCTGCTGATATGAAACAAAAATCTAAGAATTAATATAATAGTTAAGCAATGTTTCAAAGACTTGGAATTTTTAAATTAACTGGAGTCATGTAGTTCAACCGTATTATTTTTCATATGAGGAAAGAGGACTTGAGACAGGAAAACTCCTCAATAAAAGAGACCAAAACAGTCCTCCCGTTTTGCAGGGAAAAGGAGCTGAAACAGAATCAGTTTTAGTCTTGACAACAAATGAAGTGATATTTCTTGTTTAAAGCAAATTAGGACAAATTAATGTGGCAACAAACTGGAAGCTGTGTACTGACTTCTTGTAAAATTATTGCCCATTCTCCATTTAGAAAACTTGTAGTGCCTGGCTTTTGAGTTCTTGTATGACTGTCCAACCCTTCTTAAGGAATAATTCTTAAAAACATCTTCCTAATGCTAAGACTGACTCCTCATGCCCAGCAACTTTTCTGGCTCTTTATCACCTAGGTAGCATCACATTCTCTGCCTGATTCTGACACCTACTGATTCAACAAATATCCCTTTTGTTACATGTTACTTTTTTTGCGTTTAAAATCTGCTTGGTTTGTTTTCATTTTTATTTGATTTCAGGGAACTTCATGCTATTTTTCTTATGTAGAAGTTTTAGTGAAAGATCAAACTTGTTGGGATTCAAACTTCAAGCAGGTCTTTAATTTGTTTAAAACTAAAATGAAAAATATACCACATATGCCATGAAATGAAAAATATGATACCACATATGCCATGGTATCTTAAATTGGTTCGATTTTTAAGCTCATAAATATTGCTTGGGAACAGACACCTCTTACTTTTAAACCATGTAGGAATGTGCTGCAGAAAAAAGGAAGCTGGCATAGCAATCATTCATGGAAGCAAAGTTATTCTAATACCAAGTGGACACTTAGCTACTATCTGGAAGATTAGGTTAATGTAGAGGAATAAACAATAACTCAGGCTACAAAGAATAATTTTCATATTTATCATGTAGTTTAATTATATGCAATAAGTCATCCAGTCAAAGGGCCACTGTGAATAGACCCGATTAAAAAAAAAAAAAACACTATAAAACATTTCATTAAAAAGTAATGATCAATAATGTGAATAGATTTTCTGTAGCTCATCACGTGTTAATATCTGTTAATACATTTAACTGGTTGTTGGGGTTTTTGTCTTTAGAACAGAATTATAAAGAATTATGGTATATCATTGTTTAGGAAGTATAGTGCTGTTAAAATAGTATATTTATTTTTAATACAAAAAAAGTCTGACATACTCTTGACATATAAGGCTGACAAAATTCAGCTTCACATATATTGTATCTTTGCTTCTTCAACTTTTGGATACTTCCTTACCTAAATCGTATGTCTCTCATGAAGTCTAGAGGGTGTTCTTAGATTTCTTTACTACTTACTAACCTAATTTAAGTGACCTTTTCTTCCATCTCCTGAGAATAACCAATTATTTTTTACCAGGGACAGTTAAGGATTTAAATGAGAGATAAACAGTTCTATTTTTTTTTTTTTCAAAAAATAATTTTGATCTATGGCCATGCTACCCTGAACAAACCCGATCCCATCTGATCTCGGAAGCTAAGCAGGGTCAGGGCTGGTTAGTACTTGGATGGGAGACCACCTAGGAACACTCAGGTACTATAGGCATAAAAATTAAAAAAATAAGGGATTGTAAGCTGACAAGGTTCTTGCAATATGTGAGGTCAACTAAGGGTTGCCTCGCCTAAAAAAATAATAATAATTTTGTTTTAATTTGGGAAAGCTCTGCATTACTATATCATATAATATCTATCTATTCATCTATCATATTTATTATTATTATCATCTACCTATCTACTACCTACCTAACCTACCTACCTACCTACCTACCTACGTAAGTAACCTGGTTTCTTAGTATAAAATTCTTGTCCTTCCTCTCTTTGCCTACTTAACACCTGTTTAGGCTTCAAGTTTCAAATCTCTGCTTAAGTTTCACTTCCTTAGAGAAGACTTTCTCTGAATGCCTTACCTAGGTAAAATCACTTCATTATGTACATAGTACTTAAATGAGATGAGAACATATACATCACATTTGGTTTTCTCAAAATAAAAAGAAAAAAATGTACTATTATTGGCAGATTCAACAAACAATATCTATATTCTGGGGAGCTAATAATGTAAAATGGAAAAAATGTCATGCTGAAATGATATGATTTAATGCCTACCTATCAGGCAGAAGGTATCAAGCTAAATGTTATGTACTTTTCCTCTAATCTTTATAGCAAGTCTGGTATTGACAATTTCTTTCCACAAATGAGAAGACTGTGCCTCAGAAAGTTCAGGTGACTCACCCAAGTTCACACAACATTCCAACAGTGGACCTGGAATTCAAATCTGATTCCTAACTGCATATGCATCTGAGTTTTAACTCTATGCTATTCATTACCACATAACACTACATTACATAATTAAGCCTAGGCAGAAAATGTAAATTTCAGAAGATTAAAAATTATTATGTGCCGGTACAAATAATTTATTGATTAAAAATGGATTTAGAGGTAGAAAATGTATGACAGAGATTAAAAGTACTTTGTGATTGACTCCCTAATATTCACTCTGCCTGTCCCAGTGTAGGAATTAATCCATCATTATATGGGAGGCTCCGATTACTCTATGTCCATCTTGGCAATCTCAATTACTCCTGCAAGTGACAGTTAAGGAAGCTAGGTCTAAACCAATCTGATCATGGCAATCTTCTTATGATAAGTTCTGGTTCAGGAGTCAGCATATAGTCTAAACTGGCAAAACCAGATAAAGGGATGAACATTTGTAGAGATATGCTAGCTCTTTCTCCTATTGTGTATGAACAAGAAAGCATTTAGCCTCTATTATTTGGGTAGTCAGCCTATGACTACAATGAATTTTAGGTCAACATTGTAGACAACAGAGTGAAGAGATGGAAACAACTCAGGTCCTTGAATAAAACTTGAGACACTGGATAAACTAATTTAAAAACCTACTTTCTGTCATGAGAGCCAATACATTTCCTTATTGTATAGCCAATCTGAATTAGGCTTTATGTACTTGCAACTGGAAGCATCCTGAAATACAAAGAATAACTGAGAACTCTATCGGTTTATAAAGTGTGCTAAGAGGGTTATATTAGCATAAATGACATGAAAGTTTATCTCTAACAATATCAAATGATTCTAGATAAATCCCTTGGATTTGAAAAATGACAAGTCAATTGGGAAAACTGATAGAACAGCTGGCTGATTAGAAGCAAACAGACAAACAGGAAAATGCATAATATAATACAATTATTAAAAAGATTTAAAAATTTCCCTAGAGAATAATGGAATAATCACTTGGGATAGAGACTTGGGACTTATTAAAGATGTACCGTTACAATCGTATTCTTATGACAATAAAGTTCAACAAAGTATTGAAAAATCACAGAAAGAATTTTAGAGCAAAATTTAAAAAAACTATTTTACAAACCCATGATTAAATATTGTTTCTTATTGCTACATTTATCTTAAAAGTTTTTTAAAAGAAGCCTGAAAATGTTGGATAAATTACCATATGACAACTTTGAATGATGATGGCTGACTAGATACTATGAGATTTAGGTGTTAATGCAGGCCTTGCCATTTTCCAGTCAAGTCCAGTGGGTATGTATGGCAAAAGGGGATAAGTAAATATGCCAAAAGACTGGAAAATTCACGGCATTTTTCAAGAGAGGGAAAGCAGATAGTTTAAGTCTGATCAGAGTAGCAGGAGTCTATAAAGGTTGGGAAAAGGAGGTTGAGGGAAGACCTTGAACACCAGGACAATGAGTTGAACTTTGTTATGTTGAGAGTGGAGAGCCTGTAAATATTTTTAAGTGGGAGGTAGACCAATATATTAGATATTATAAAGGAAGAGTCAAGAGTTGGTATGAAACAGTATTCCAAATTTCATGCTTGGAGAAATTGGAAGAATAATATTAGAATAAAGGGGAAATTTAAAGGAGGATCTCAAGATTTCTTCTCAATTTAATGTAATTAATTTGAATTAGAAACAATTCTGATGGTAACACTGAAGTGCAGAGGTGGGAAGATATTAGTTTGGAGCCTAAAGAGAGTTGAAAGGGTCACGAATAGTCCTTGTCAGCAATGTGACAAAGAATCAATAATCGCTGAACTGTAATGTCGCTAAACAATATTGAGAGCTTATATGAAATGAAAAACATGATTTTATAGGGGCTGAGTCAACACTGTTCCATTAGACTCTTTATTCTCTGTTTGCTTATAACCAGCCAACAGAGGTGTTTGAGTTTAAAAATTGGCATGATAGGTATCAAGAAAGTTATGAATTTCAGGTAGGAATTGAATTAGGTATAGTTAGTTAAGTAAAGTTAAGTAAAGTCCATGTTAAATTCAGGAGAAGACTCAATAAATGTAGAGAGGCACCTATTATAGTAGATTAAAGCTGTTGTCAGAGGTTTCATCTCATGGCAGAGCTTTCAGGACACAAGGGCCCTAAGGTTGCAAATAGGGCAAAATAATAAAGGGCTGGGCCCTTAGCTGGCTGATGCATCAATTGATAGTTCAAAAAATCCTCTCTCGGACATAAAACCTTAATGGACATATAAGCCTTTTCTTTAGTACTCCTATTTAATTTCTTTTGAATATGCTCCACATACCCAGAATCCAACATATGAATCATCTTTGCTATTTGCATTTAGTTTTTTAATATTTAGGTCAACATTTCTTGTGTGTGTGTGTGTGTCTGTGTGTGTGTGTGTGTGTGTGTGTGGGTGGGTGTGTGTGAGAGAGAGAGAGAGAGAGAGAGAGAGAGAGAGAGAGTGTGTGTGTGTGTGTGTGTGTGTGTGTGTGTGTGTGAATGTGTATGCTGCTTAGAATAGGGTAAAGCGGAAGATGGGATGGAGTCATGAAAAAAATGCTGAGGGATTTATAAAGTACTATCTATGTTAAAGTACTGTATTTCTTCTGCAGTTGTAATTTTTGTCTTGATATTCAAATGCAGTCCAGCTTTGGCACTTTCTTCTTTCACTTTCATCAGAAGTTGTGTCAAATCAGTGCTACTTTCTGCCAGGAAGATGGTTTCACCTGTATATTTCAAGTTACTGATATTTCTTCCATCAATTTTCTCTCCCTCTTCCTCTGAGTCTAGCCCAGTTTTTTCATATGAAATGCTCTGCATATGGATTAAACACATAGGGAGTTAAAATGTACCCTTGTCTGACACCTTTGCCTATAAGAAACCATTGTCTCTCAATAATCTGTTCTGACAGTGGCTTCCTGTCCACAATACAGGTTACACATCAGGACAATGAAGTGCTGACGCATGTCCATTTCTTTCAGAGCAACTCATAGCTTTTCATGATAGATGCAGTCAAAGGCTTTATAGTAATTTATAAAACATAGATTAACCTTCTCTGAAATTCTATGAAGCACTTGAGCATCCAAAGAATGCTTACGATTAGATCTCAAGTGCCTCTTCCTTTTCTGAATCTAGCTTGAGCACCTGGCATTTCTTGCTTCATATAAGGTAGAAGTCTTTGTCCCATCACTCATAGTGGGAAATCAGAGCAATGGTCCTATCATTACTGCACAACTTGGTATCTCCTTTCTTGAAGACCGGAGTATATACTGAACATTTCTAGTCTGTAGGCCATGTTTTGTTTTCCATATTTGTTGACATATTCTTTTTAGGATTTTAATAGCTTAAGTTGCCATGGCTTGAAATAATTCTATCCATATCTCATGTACCCCTTCTACTACTGAAGAAATAGACAATTTTAACATAGACAATGAAGACATTAAAATTGCTAAAGATTATTCTTATCTTGGTTCAGTCATCAATTTAAATGGAGACTGCAGCCAGGAAATCAAGAGAAGGCTGAAACTCAGAAGGGCAGCAATCAATGTAAGAATTAAGAAAGATCACCAAGAGCAAAAATGTGTCATTAAAGACCAAGGCTAAGCTCACCCACATCCTCAAACTTCCAATTACTATGAATGAATGTAAAAGGTGGACAGTGAAGAAGGCTCTTAAAAAAATGAATAATTGGAAATACGGTGTTGATGGATAGTTCTACACAGAACCCTGGACTGCCAGATGATGAACAAGTAAGTTCTAGAGCGAATTAAGCCTGAAACATTGCTGGAGGCAAAAATGATAAAACTGAAGTTATCCTACTTTGGGCACATGACAAGAAGGCGGAATTTTTTTGGAAAAGAACAATGCTGAGAAAAATAGAAAACAGCAAGAAAAGAGGAAGACTACATATGAAATGGCTTGACTTCATAAAAGAAGCCACAAATATGAATCTACGGGAGCTGAGCAGGGCTG
Organism: Eidolon dupreanum; assembly: GCA_028627145.1. Classification (NCBI taxonomy): domain Eukaryota; kingdom Metazoa; phylum Chordata; class Mammalia; order Chiroptera; family Pteropodidae; genus Eidolon; species Eidolon dupreanum. The sequence goes on along the minus strand of CM053510.1, from coordinate 58,296,025 downwards.
TTGAGGACAGCGCATTGCGGATATCACTCATTCATAGGGTCATCAGGAATTGAAGCCCACGCAAAGGTATGTAACAGACACTTGTGGAGAGACAGCAGTGCCAAGATTGAAAGAACTGTTGTGATTGGAGCCATAGGAAACTTCTGAAATCCCTTTCCCACCATGCCATTCTCAAATAATTTTCCTTCTATTTTACTGTGTCTGTCTCTCTGCTTTATGAGAAAAGCGGCAGCAGCAGCTCCAGCCCTTAGAGGTCTGCAGGAAGGGAGGGAGGGAGCTAGGACAACCCCCCACCATTCCTATTTTTTTCCCCAAGTATCACAATGTTTATTGATAGATACAAGTATATAAAGTCAGAATATAAACATGACTTGATAAATTAAGTAGACTTAATGTCAATACTATAATAAGAGGGACCAATTCAAATTCTCACCATTTGTTTCACACCCACAAAAAACACTTCAGGGGCATTAGCGATCTCTCAAAACTGATCAGTTTTGTGCAAGTAAACCATCTTTCTTTTAAAAAGATTTGTGCACTTGCCCAGGCAGATGTGTTACATGACATGGAAATATATTTAATATTGGTTATTGTTTATTCAATTACTACTCCAAAAATGTAATTACTCTCTTTGGAGAAAAGAATCACATTCATTTATTTATACATTTAATAATTTGCTCAACAATATTGAGGAAATATTTACTGTATCCCAGACTAAGGGGAGAAGGCAGTAAACAAGATAAGGAAGGTACCTGTCCTTATGAGTTTTACTTGCTAGGGAGAAGACAGTAAATGAACAAATGAATGAGATAATTTCAGTTACAAATCCAATGAAGAAAATAAAGTGGGGTGAATTTAGGTGGAGGAGATGCAAAAACATTAGATAGGGAGCTGAGAAATAAATGATAAAGAAGCCAGCCAACCACATACATATTATGGGCAAGAGTTCTTTAGGCAGAGAAAAAATTCCTAAGTGTTGAAGAGTTTGGCATATATGTGGAACAGAAAGGATCCTGGTATGATTGAAACAAAGTGAAAGAAGAGGATAGAGGGTGATAATGGTGGAAGGTCAGTAGGTGCCAGATAATAGAGGAATTAGAAATCAGTAGTAATAAATTTGGATTTTATACTGAGTGTGATGGGAAGCCATTGTGTGACATATGAAAAAAGTCGAAGGATGGAAGCCATTGAAAACCATAGAGCGAAAGTGTGATGGATACCCTCAGAGGCTATAAGAAGATTTGGGGGAAAATCTGTTTAAATCATTAAAAATGTATGAGTATTTTTTTTTTTTTTTGCAATAAGGTTTTGGTAGCAGATGTAAATTGTGTTGATTCAGTAAATCACTTTTCCAATGTTTTATTGTTCCATTGTTGCTTAGTAGATATTGTTGGTGTAGTTTCAATGAGGACGCTTGCAATCTTATTGAAAGTTATAATGATTCTTCTACTTCCATTGTAAGCAAAACAAGAACTATACTACCTTTTCCCCACACCAGTGGTAGGTATGATTTGTGAACATGTAGTTGTCCTTGAAACTCTAACTCATTTGGATTAGATAGTGCTATATGATTGGTTCAGACCAGTGAGTTGTGAGCTAAAATGACTTGTGCCATTTTTGACTGAAGCATTCATTACCAGTGTGACAGTCTTTGCATCACTATGTTTAAAATGTTTATTTAAAGAATTCTCGTGTTCATTTTCAGAAAAATATAAACACTTCTCTTTCTCTGTCAATTATCACAGACTGCAGATGAATGGTAAATTAACCAACAATTCCTGGTAGTTAAGTAGACATAAATGTTTAATGTAGTTTTACATGAGTTGAAGTTGTACATGCTGTGTATATATATATATATATACATATACATATACATATTCCGATATAAAAGTAATACTGTCCATCCATCGAAGGTGATCTTTCTGAAATGGAAAATAGATATTTGAGGGTTTATTGTACAAACTGTCAAGAATAGTTAAAAATAATCAGCTTGTTTATTTAAACCTCAAGCAACCCAGATGCTATCCTGAAATTAATTTATTAAGCTAGTATTACATAAATTCCAACAACAGATGAGTTAAAGAAATCCTGTAGGAAAATACCACATGGGGTGCTAAAATATGCGTGTTGCCATGTTTCTAGAAAGCTTTCTATAAATCCAATATTGGGTTTACTGTGTAAGATTCATTATAACTCTGCAATGCAAATAAGATCAAGAAAATAATGACTATATGAACTTTTAAATTTGTTCAGTCTCTATTCATTTATAAATAATTTATAGATATCCCTGTGACTTATTTCCCAAAATACAGCATGAAGTGAATTTGGAATTATTTCCCATGACACATTAGGACAACACATTTATAAAGCTATTCTCTTTAAGACAAGTACACCCTTGACAATACTATGAGCTAAACTCTAAGTAGGAAACTTTCTTTAAGATATTTTTTTGCTGAAGTATAAATTGACATTTATTCTCATTTATTTAGATTTTCTTTCATGATTTTCCTTGATACCAACAACAGGTTCTACAAGATACCTATTTGAGATTAGGGATGTGTTTCATGGTCTTGGAAATGAACAAAAGCTGACAAACATCTCTGGGGTCATTTATTTCATATAATAAGTAACTGAGCAAATCAATAGCCCCCTGAGGACTTAAAAATGCATATTCCTCCCTATATGCTTAACTTTTGGGGCAATGGCTGACATATAATGGAGAAAAACCATCTTACTGGTTTCTTGATGGCTACTAGCTTATACTCTGAGGATTTTTGCTATACAACTATAAAAATACATTTACTATTATGCAATGTACTGTTAGAGCTCAGCACAGACTGAAAGATGACTGCTGTCATATGGTGACAGTGAACTTGGTATAATACTGATGCTACCATCTAACTCATTTGGAAAAATGAAGACAGTAGGCTCTTGAAAAAGCACTTAAATGAGTAGTCCTTGAGGTTGGATAATTTGTAACAGATGTTCTATATAATGAATGGATTACAGAGAGAGTGTCTGTAATGCAGACTATCTTGTTCATTGGTATATGATTGATGCTGCTTATTAGCCTAACTTAACATTCTGTGAGCTGAGGTTGTGAGACAAATATGTGAGCATTGATTTATTGATATGCACAGATCAGGTGATAAAATGTCTCTGAAACAGTGATTAGGTATTTCAAATGAAGTTTACTAATAACAGTTTTATTTCTTGAGTTAGTACAAAAGAAAGTATATGAACCAATAACCTCCTGAACAAAACATGTAATTCAAGCAGAATTGTTTTATGCTATAGTTTTCTGTGATTAATGAACACAAATTAACCAAATCAGAATGCTGACAAATGAGAAAGCTGACACTTTGATATAGATGATTAACTTATGTGGTTTAAAAAAATTTCCTTTGCTTGAAATTTTGTACTTTTGACCTATAATGTTTTAAAATCTAAGACATAATTCTAGAACTTAAAAACCAGTCATACTATTTGGTTTCATTTTTTAAAAAATCTAAATATTTAAAAATTTAAATATTTATTTATTCATACTATTTGGTTGCAATTTAAAAAAAAAAAACTAAATATTTATTTCACAAGTACTTCCAAATCTTTTAGTGTCCTTGGTGGTGTTTATAAAAGCTTTCTATTCTTTATTTTAATTTTTATCTGACTTCGGTGCCAACTAAACTAAAGGTATGGCAAAGTTCTACATAAACATTAATAGAATGCATATTTATGATTTTAAAAATATTAATTACTGTGATTTAAATCAATTTTATAACATATATTTGGGGCTCATCTTATGTAATATCAAGCTGTGACTATTAGATATGCAGGTAGTGATGACTGTCACTAATATGAAAGCAGTACTCTTAGAACTATGACCTATTTACTATAATCTTATCTATACAGTTTTTCCTAGAATGAAATGATTTGTGTATTTAACTTTTTTAACTCAGACTTATTCTTTTGGCAACTTTGTATAACTGTATTTAAAGTCCTTCAGTGTTTATTTCACATATAGGAGATTCCCCTGCACATCAAGATGCTACTGCATTTTTCTGAAGGATGGAGGCCTTCACAACAGAATCTTCAATGCATACAAATACATGTTAATATAAGCAACCCACTTCAGGAAAGTGATGCAAGATTTCATTGGCTCAGTTAACTGAATATACTGAGATCACCCTGATAGTATTTCAGTTTATCCTGATGACAGTAAACTGGCAGAGAACACAATTATGCCTATCAACATGCCTATTTGACTCTGAGGAAGGAGAGGCAGTCAAAATGTTACCAATAACCTTGAAAATGTATGACCAAATTGTAATTAAACATGATGGACAAAATATTCAGAATATTATTGAATATTTCAGTCAATGGGTAATCAGAGAGAATCACTTTCTGGATAAATGTAGACTATTTTCCTGCCCTTACAGACTATGAAGAACAGTGATTCATCTTAATCTTAAAGATTATGGAAATGAAAATTCTTCTAGTTAAGAATATCAACAACAATACCATTTACTGAGAAGCATTCTACCATTTGAAATCTCATTTCATTCTCCTATTAAATCTGAAAATTAGATACTATTATCCCCATTTTACAAAATTAAGAATCCAGACAAGATAATATGACTTGCCTATGCTTACCCAGGAAGTGTCAGAGTGAGATTCAACTTCTGGCCCTGGTTATTTTTATAATTCTTCCCCATGTGGGCTGGGTGAACTGGTTACTATCACAGACATTTTAAAGAACTCGAGTCATTTTTAATTTGGGCTACAGAGATTCAACTAACATTTACTGAACACCAGCTATCAACTAGTTCTAGTGTTCTGGCTGTCCAAAGACCTTGCTTTTCCAAATGCAGCACAAATATATCAGACCTTTCCCCATTATTTTAATTTTATTTTTAGTTTCTCACTGAAGTCAATAATCTTGCAGCTCTGACTTTTGTATCTCAGCTTTTCAATGCCTGCACACTTTGAATTTTATAGAGGTTATTTTCTATTTTAATGAACTATTTTTATAAAGCTAGGAATTATTTTTTTCTAATCCCCTTCAGTTTTTAGGTACCTCACCAATGATCCACAAGTTTCTAAAGGTAAAATCTACTCATATATTCATTCAATAACATAGGATGGAGACCCATGTGCTCATGATTGCCAATCTTTACACATAATGGGTAAAACTAGGTTTCCCCATACATATCAAGCTATAAGATCTATACACCTTAGTTTTGAAAAATAAAAATAGCCAACTATTTGAAAGATTTTTACCAAGAATGAGTCACTTATTTTTTTTTCTTGGCATTAACAGACATCATCTGGTGGTGTTTTTTCTCCTACTCTTTCACCTCAGGTGCTCTAACTCATTAGAGAGCTAATTGCCTTTGTAATTCCAAATTAAGGAGCACTTTAGTGAAACGGAGACATTACCTTTGCCAGATGTTTGGGAGGACAAAATCCAATCTGCAGTAAAGTCAGTAAAAGTTTCTTCCAATCAATACTAGTCTTCTCTCTCTTCAATCTGCATAGATTTTGTGTTGGTCAATGAAGAATCATTCAGATACCAGGATACATGTTGTGTGGTGTTACACAAAATCAAGAAAATAATTAAAAATTGAATATTTAGGAACACAGATTAAAATAAAATAAATTTTTGTGATAGAGACTAAAGTGAATTTACCAATTTTCCACTGTCTTCCTTGGAGATGTGACCAGTCATTGGATTGACATTCAGCAAAACTTTTGCTTAGAACTTGGATTCTTGGTGACCACATTTGGGTTAACAAAAAAAAAAGCCCATGTAGTATGTGTATTCCCTATAAGGTTGTATCTTAGGATTCACATGAAAATAAATTATTACTCAAAACTTAGAAGATATACTAAAACAATCTGGGTAACAGTCACAGAAAACAGAATATATGTAAAAAGAAAAAAAAAAGGTCGGGTTTTAGAAAGAAATGGTGGTTAGTTTAGGTTGTGTCTATACAAGTAGATGAAAAGTGAGTAAGTAGGATGATTTTTCCAAACAATTCAAACAAACAAATGATCAGACAGATAAAAGTACTTCTAATATTTTGCCTGAGGAATGTTGGTGGGTTTAAGGACATCTTTCTGAACATCAAAGACCATTTTTTTTGTTCTCTGTTGTTTTGTTTTCAAAATTCTTGGCATAATTCACCCATAAGTAGATAAGAAGCAACAAATATCAAAGATTTTAAAGAACAGCAGGAGCAAATGGAAAGATCAGAGACTTTTTAAAGCAATTGAAAGTTTTGTTCTTGTCTCATAATTGTGGCAAGAAAGTTTAAAATGAGAGAATGAGACACGATCATGCAGAGCGAGTTCTATTATTTATTGATGCTTAATATTCCTGGTGACATTCTTTCCCAAAGTGAATTCTTCCTAACAAAACCTAGTATCTGGATAAGAAGCTCCTCAAGATGTCCTGAAAAAAGTCTTTAGAATTTGATATTTTATATGGTTGACAAAGACATAGGAGTCAGAGGAAGTTCAGACTTGTCAGTAAGGTTAGTGGTCATTTAGGCCAAAGTATAAGATAAAAAATGGTGATCAATAATGCTTAGTCTCTTGGTCATAAAGTTAAAGATTAGGTACTTTATAAGATCAGAGAACGAGGCCTATCCTTAGAGGCAGATGGGAATGAAAAGGTGCTGTATTTGCAAGCTGATATCTTCTGTTCTATTTCCTGGCTTAGCAAATGATTACATGTTTTAAAATCCAGCCCATATATCATCTCCCTGGTAAAAAGGTCTCTAACTCCTAGGCAGAGCCTGTCACTCCATTTTCTTGTTTCTTATAGGCTTCCTTCCTTCCTTCCTTCCTTCCTTCCTTCCTTCCTTCCTTCCTTCCTTCCTTCCTTCCTCCCTCCTTCCCTTCTTTCTTCTCTTCCCTGCCCTTCCTTTTCTTGCCTGCTTCTTTCCACAAATATTTATTAGTAGTGTTAGAAACTATAATGTGTCAGGAACTTAGTAAGTTCAGGAAATACAATGATGTGTTAAATGGAAACCATCTGACAATTGACAATGAAAGGCAGTATAGTAATTCAAAATGCTTACTTTGAAGTTACTCTGCTTGGACTCATTATTCTTCTACTTATTAGGGTGACATTTGACAAGTTCTAAACTTCTCTGAGCCTTAGTTTCCTTATTTACAAAATAGAACTAAAAATAGTACTCTTCTCATATTGTTTTTATATAATATGCTAAATGGACAAAGTGAAATGATTCATATGCAGCTTTTATCACAGTGCCTGGCATACAGGAAGAACTTAGCTGTTTTTATTATTAATGGAGATTATGATCAGAAAGCAAAATGTGCTGCTCATACGTCTGTAACAGCACTCTTTATGTTATATTGCAAAAAGATGTGTTCTTCCATGTCGGGGACATCAGTTGTTTATGGTTAGCTGGGTCTTTGTACAGAGCTTGCCACATATTATGTGCTTTATAAATGTTTAATGAATAAATATTGAATAAAATGAATAAAGAGTGAGCAAGGTTAAGATTAGCAACCTGCCCAAAGTCACACAACTAGTAAGAGTTTGTGGGGATGTGAAACTGTTTGCCTGACTTCAAAGTCCATGCTTTCCTTAAGATACTGTACCACCTTTCCTACATTATTGCTTGCCTCTCTCCACCTATAATTTGGTTATTACACCCATCATTCCACTGACTTTGCTCTTGCCAAGGCCATCAATTGCTTTTAAACTGTTCAAGCCAATGGTATATACTGATCTTATACTTGCATTTGACACTGTTGCCTACTTTCTCCTTGCTGAAATTCTTTCTTCTTTGTCCTTATGACTTGATTTCTTTGGCTTTCTTTTCAGTAGTGCTCTGTGTCTGGCAAGTACTTCCCAGTCTCCTTTGTAGATTCTTCCTGCTATTTTACAGTAATGTTTCTGGAGGTCCCATCCTGAGCCTTTTACCCCTTCTAATTCCTCACACACTAATTCTGTAATTTCATTTCCATCTGATGATGTTCAGATCTACATCTCAATTGCAATGTTTCTCCCCTGAGCTCCACAGTCACAAATCTATTTGCTTACTGGATATTTCTCTCTGGAGATCCTAATCCTAAATGCTGTTCATTTACCCTCAATCAATTTTTCTCCTTATCCTCTAGATTACATAAAAAGCATGATCATTCTTTATTAGAGTGGCCACATAATTTATCATCTAAACCAGGACAATTTTGATGGTAAAGGGGCCTCATTAATAAGTACTCTGGCATTCCAAGTATAACCTGGAACTGTCTTGTATGCTTGGTCTCCTCCCCATTGAACATTCAATTAAGCATTGCAACTGGCATTCATCTTTGCCTCCTCTTTTTCATTTTTCACAGCCAGTGAGCCATCAAGTCCTGTCTCCTTCCTTCATATATATATATATATATATATATATATATATATATATATATATTCATTTCCATCTCCATTATCATTGTCTTTTTTCTAACCTTTCTTATTTCTTGTCAGGATTACGCTATGGACTCCCATTTGGTCTGCTAGCAAGCCACTGGTTTCACTATCTTCTAAAACACCCTCTGTAGTTTTTAAAATGACCTTCTTAAAGTGCATATCTAATCATGTCCCTTTCTTGCTCTGATCTTTTGATGAACATCCATAACTTTTAGCATAAAAATTAAGCTCTTTTCTATGGCATCACAAGGCACTTATACCCAATCCTATCTTACTAGTTCTCCCTCTTGCACACTTGAACTGTCCTGGTCTATAGTAGGAAATCACTAAACAATGAATAAAATCAGCATTTAAAACACAATCCCACACACCAAAAACTTATCTCAATAAGTTTCCATAAATATGAAGTAACATTAAATGTTATTTTTATATTAGGATGGATGCATAAGAAAAATAAGTTAAGTCTGTGGGACAAAGTACATCATGAAATGTGATCACCTTACAATTTGTGATTTAAAATATGTATGATATAAAACCCTTTAGATTACAATTTTTCCCCAAATTTAAGAGTGAAGTCAGAATCTTTCAAAATAGCAAAATAGCAAAATGCTCCCATCAAGAAACCCCCCAAAATCTAAGTCAATTGACTGAAATATTAGTGCCTAAAAGAAAACATGGCTTTTAGCAGGCACCCAATATTTGTTGAGTGAATAAAATATAAGAAATTTAGTCTCCATCAATTTGTTGTCTGTATACAATGAGAATTCACTTGTTTGATTTTTATTTGCAGATCTATCTACTATCATCTATTATCCATTCATCTATCTATCTATCTATCTATCTATCTATCTATCTATCTATCATCTATCTATCTATCTAATCTATCTATCCATCCATCCTTCCATCCATCCACCCACCCACCCACCTACCCACCTACCCATCCACCTACCTACCTACCTACCTATTTCATCATTTTGGCCAGTCCGGTCACTTCAGTCAACTGTCACTTCAGTGAGCCATACTAAATGTGGTACAGAGAATCCACACATGATTGACCAAAAAATGTTACTTTTTACTCAGCTGTTAAAGAGTTCCACAGGTTAGCAAGAAACTATATGAAAATCATAAGAGAAAAAAAATGATATTCAGTGTCTAAAAGAAATTTTATAGGTGTCAATTAAACTAGTTTAATATAGAAAAATCTAAGCTAGAAAAGTGATTGGTATATGTTTTTAAAATAATCTTATCTACTACTCGTAATACTAGTGATCTAAAATTTCTACAATGATGCAAGGGATTCCAATAAGACACTACATGAATGAGATTCAATTATCTTCAAGAGGGAGGATACTTTACGTCTCTATTTCAAAGATCTTTTTTAATATTGTAGAAGCAAATATAGTAACTGAATAATTTCTGTTCTAAAACAAATTATTTTGCAAATTTATTTATTATTAAGATTAAAATTAGACTGAAAACATTTGTGATTGTCCTTTGATCCCCAATATCAGCGTATTGGCAAAACTAGCTTTACTTTTTATGCCTACTGGCTTTTTCTTTTCACTAGAGACTCCACCATATGAAAATGTGTGCAATATCCAAGTATAAGGTCATTTCATATTAGATCAATGATGGGAAAGAAAACCTAGGCAAACTCTATCTTCCAAAATATACTTGTGTTAAATACTTGTGCACTCTAGAGCTTGGAAACTTTCTGAAGTGGCTAGATGATAAAGATAGATGTTTGTGTCAATTTGGAATCTACACAGTTCACAAGGGTAGTGCTGTGAGAGATACAAAGATGGAGCACATTAATACTGCTTTAATTCTCAAATCAACATGTGTTAACAATATGTTTAAGAAACTGAGCTTGAGTTTCCCTTTATATTTGTTTGGGAAAGTGACCATATTTGCATTCTCCAAGGGCAAAAGGGAGAAAATCCTCAAATTTTCCTCTCTTGCTAGTGAGAATCACTGAAAATTACAGCATGGGTAGAATTTGGAAAGAATTTAATCAAAGGTTCTAAAGTTGTTTCCATCAGGTAGTAATTGGTTTAATTGTTATCTTTAGGTTATTTTCAGCTATTAGGAAACAAAACAAAACAAAACAGATAACACTTCACAACTAGCTACAGTGTAAAGTCTCTTTGTTGTTGGCTGGAGTTAAATTTACACAGTTTGGTAACAACAGCTACCTCATGATGATAAGAGGTTTTGGTAAGGATTAAAATAGAAATATGAATTAATATTTACTTTAATACAATAAACAAAATCTTTCAAAACATAAGCCTCATGGGGTAGGATAATAAAAAATGATCTTTTGTGTAAAAAGCTGGTATCTCTGAGAAGGCATTAATATGCTAATTTTACAGATGAGAAAACTGAGATTTAGACAACTTTGCTCTAATTGATCCCCTCCCTCTTCTAAAGTCCTTTTGTTCCTATATATTATTACATAATTTAATAGCTATGCAGGGCTGGCAGAGGACCTTGACTTAGAAAGTCTCCATACCTGGACTAATGCTCTGCTGCTACCGTCTTGAAATTCTTATCATTTTGAACAAGGGGCTCTGCATTTTCACTTTGAACGAGGCCTCACAGATTATTTAGCTAGTTCTGTAGCTAAGCCTATGTTTTTTCCTAGTATTTCATTATTTCCCTTGTAAGACTGAAAGTTATCCAGGAGCTTTCTTTTTTGGTTTTACTCACTTCTCTCCCAAAGGTGACTCTCACAATAGTGGATGTAGAACCACAGAGAGAGCTGAGACCTTGGTGTGTTCACTTTTTATCACAAGTACAAAGCTCAGTACTTGGTACAGAGCAGGTGCCTAATGAAAGGGTGAGTGAATAAATGAATAGCAAATTATTAACAAGTACCTGTTAACTTCTTTAATTGACAAAACACTAGTAGCTTTGGTTTTGCAGTGAAAAGTGACTAGGTGGATTGGGAGAGATCAAAGGTAAAATATTCAAGGAAAAAATTTTCTTGGAAAGAATAAATGGAATTGAATTGATGGAAAGTTTAAAGCTGGTAAGAGAGAAAGACAGGTTGAACTCCAGGTTAAATATGAAGTAATGGGTGGAAGGAGGGATAAATGATTAAAACCAGTTAGATGTCTCTCGACAAAGTTAGATCCTGAGATGGAGTTTTTATTCTCAAATTCAGTTTAATACATGTCAGATTCATCTTGTAAATTATAATCCAGAAAATGAGCACTGTCCAACTTTGGAAGGAAAGAGGGCATATAGGCTATGCATTCAAAAGGGAGCAAGATATTATTGATTCTTCTTTAACTATCCTAAGAGTTCCTTGATCTACTGTTTTGCATTAAGAAGCAGAGTAATATGAATTAAAAAAAACTCAAGAAGCAAAATTTTTATTGTTTCCTCTGCCTCTGGGCAGAATTGACAGAGCTCATGCTCTGGTTTCAGTTACTTTAGCTTAGCTAAACACATTTATTCTTTAAACCATGATAGTTTCCGATCCTTATATTCACTTTGGGAAACATATTCGAACATTCATTTTTGTAAAATAGAATAAAATAAATGAATGTTCCTTTCTCCGGAGTCTTTTAAATTGTGTTCGAACATTTGTCATATTGCTTTAGAGTATCAGTTCTTTATAAATTTTGTATCCCCCTTAGTGAGGTTATCTTTTAACGGCCTACCTCCTTTACCCTGGATAATATAACATAGTTTTATCCATCTTTAAAGAGTTTCCCTGCAGCAGTCTTGCTTTACTTTATCTATATCACACTTGAATAAGTGACTTCAATTGTGCACAGATGTCTAGGTGTGGTTTTAATTTACTTTTATATTCTAGGATAATAATTTCTTTTAACATATTCATTACTTCTATTATGGTTCTCCAAATTATGCATGGTGCTATTATAATGCTGGTTCATTGAATATTAAAAATGTGAGAGCAAACAATTTTATGCTTTGGGTGATTATTTATGGGAAAATTCAATTTTTGGAGAATGGTAATAATGGTGGAATAGAGGTGGTGAATAATAGCACTGACAGTTACAAGCAAAGTAAAGCAACAGTAGAAACAAGCATTTAGAGGAAGATAGCTTTAAGGCAGTGAATGGGAGGAGAAACAGGGAGTTATTAGTAAGGAACATTCAGATTCTAAACAGGCAATAGTGAGGTCTTAGGAACACACACCTGACCTCTAATATAGTGTGCCTGGGTGGCCAGGTGAAGAATTACAGAATTTGGTGAGATACACGAAAGAATTACACAGACTATCTCTAATGGAAAAAGGAGATGGTAAAAGAGTTGCTGCATCAATCTAGGAGAATATAGACTTTTTGTTCCCTAAGTCTCTAGTGAAATAGAACTATAGGATTATAAAAACATATTCCATGCCACCCAAGAGTGTTCTTCAGATTCAACATTGAGGAAAGTGGACTTCTGAGACAAACCAATGATGGTATTCTACAAGAAGATATATGGCAGAATTGTCATTACTATTCCCATTTTTATGTGACACACACTTGAATTAGAGTGTTTTAGAAATTTTGCTGCTGGAATTGTAGCCATCATTAGAAAAACTCCATCTAGAATGCTCAGCTTTGGTTTTGTGGCTTGTACTATTAGAATGCCCTAACTTTACAAACCAATGAAAGGAAGAATGAAAAAAAAAGAAGATTGGCAGGGCAAAACTACTTTTAGTTTTATTTCATAAGTCAACATCAAAAACAGCAATATGCAAGCATCTAAGTTCCTTCAATTACCAGGAGCTGTTAACTTAAAAAATAATAGTGAAAATACAAAGAACTAGAACCCTTAGTTCAGTTTTTAAATCTGTATTAGACCAACCAAGCAGAAGAGGTAAGCTATTTTTACTAATTTTAGAAAAGTAATGCAAATATAAGAGAGAAAATTGGCGACTTGATCAAACTCACTTCAAATGAAAGCTTGAGCTGAATGTTACATGAATATTCAGACAATAGCAACCTGTTTGAAATTGCTCTTGAGTATATTTCCAAAATTTATGCATTTTATCATCTCCTAGGCATAAAGCCAAAGGCTAAAAGAGCAGAACATGAAAAAGCTGAACCTGAATTATGTTCTAAACCCTGTTGAGTTTAATTTTACTTACAAAGCAGAATGTTAGTTTGCTACTTAAATTTGCCCCTCACAGCACTGTAAAAATACCTAGTTCTTGTTATCAGCCTTTAAATTGTGTTATTCATCTGGAAAGCTCCAATTTTAGGAGCATCATTCTAAATTACTAGGCAAATGCTGCACAATAAATACACATAATCTAAAACAGACCATAGCACAAGAAGAAAACAATTTTCTATAAATTTGACTGCAGTGTGGGATTTGCAGTTCCATGAGCCTTGTTACTTCAAAAGGCATAACAGAACATTTTTAGCTAAATGGAATATCATGAGAGGATGAGCCTTTCAAAAAGTTGATGTTTTGTAATAGGTAATACAGATAAATATTCTTGATATAAATTTGGAGAAAAGTTTAGATAACCTTCTGAACATAAACAAACACACAAAAAAATGAACAAGCTGCCACTCATCCAGATATGAATTTGTATCAAAATAACATTTTACTTGGACCAGTGATGGATGCACTACCAAAAATCAATAAACCTTTGATACAACTAAAACAAAGAGATAATGAAGCTTACTATATGTCTTATGTTTTCTGCTGAAGATTTTTATATTAATATATTCTTTAAAATTATAATTGGAAAACACTCCAAGTGAATAAAAGACAGGTTAATCTAAAATGTAAATTTCTGCTATGGATTATGAAATTTTTATTTGCAGAGATCGTGCACAGGCTCTTAGCATGCAATACTTACATCACTAAAAATGTAATTGTTTAAGATCAAAAAGAGAGAGGCATTAGTTGGGATTCTGGTAAAGTTCTAGTTCTTGTCTTGAATGGTAGCTTCATGATGTGTTCACTTTGTACCTTTTCTGAGTTATACACCTGTACACTTATAATTTGTGAAATTTTCTGTAGGTAATTTGTATCACAACAAAGAGCTAAAAGAAAATAAAGAAGACAGGAAAGAAGAAAAGAGAGAGGAAAGAAAGAAAATAGGAAGGAAGGAAGGAAAGAACTAAGAAAGGGAGGGAGGGAGGGAGAAAAGAAAGGAAGGAAGAAAGAAAGAAAAAGAAATAACATACTAGGTACTGCATTTCCCATATTGAAGAATAATGTGCTAAAAGAAACTGGTGCTGTAGTCATTTACTTAATTCAAACAAGACATAGCTTTATAGGGTCATAGAAGTTGAAGCCTGGTCATAATTAGCAACCACTTAACTGTAATTTCTGCACAGAAAGACATTTTCAGACTTTTAAAAAATCTCTATCACTTAACAGTTGCGAATGCCACCATATTAGGCATGCTGTTTTCCTGTTTTTGGAAGCAGAATTTAGAAGTCAGTGAGGAAAAAACATGCCTGAGGGTTCCACTAGCTTTGCATTTGAAAAATACATATACACACAAACAAATTTTATCTCTGTAGTCCAAGTGTCTTTGTGGTTCAACTGTTTAAAATCTCTGTTTGGAATCAAGTTGGTTAAATAGTTAGTGATCATTTATTACTAAAGGTGTTTTGGACCCTAAAGTTGGATCTGTAGGTTTTGTCTGTTACTAAGGAGCAGTTTTCCATGTAATATTTTCAAAGGCAAAAGGTTAAGCAAAATGACATATATTGTAAAATTGAAAGTAAAATGCACAGTACTGATGTGCTCAAAGTCCATGCATTTAAATTCCTTTGTATGATAATTTATGGTGATCATGTCTTCAGACTGCACTATTAGCATACTCACCCCTAACAAGAAGTTCTGCCTCATCTGACACACTGTCTGCTGTGGTCTGTACCCTGCAGCCATATCTCCCAGCATGCACCAGAAGGATGTTCCTGATCATTAAATCTGCAGAGGATGCTTGCTGAAAGAGGGATGAAGTGCCAGTTTAAAATGTTGCAAATCTGCCTAGTTCAAGGTGGTTTAAGGGGAATTTTGCATATTCAGTCAAAGGGCCCATTTTTAGCCTTATAATTTATATGACAACAATTCAGAAATCAAACATGCCCTATTTTAAGGAACACATGAAAGTTCTGTTTTTAACAATCGCTAATAAAGTGTTTGAACATTTAATATTGCATATAATGATTTAGCAGCTACAATATTTAAATATGCACACAAATTCATATCTTTAAAAGTATTGGAAAAATAATGAGCAAAACTTGTTGCTTTGCTATTCAGAGACAGGCCTATTTTTGTGGCAAGAAAATAGTATTGAAAGGAATAGCAACTTGTGAAAATTAATTATGAGAAAATGGCAGTCAAAAGATTATCTTGTGTAGCTTTATTGAATGGTTCCTTTTGTAAGTACACTATGAGCAACAGAATGAGATACTGCTTAAGTGAAGGACTGCTAGTCCCAAAGTCATGTGTCTTTACTTAACAAAGATTTGTTCCTCCCATAACCACCACCATCCAGGAGTCAGCCTAAATCTTGGTTAATCAATGCAGTTACAAAACACAAAAGGGGCTCAAAACACCTGACTTTCGTTGGGAGCAAGATGATTAAAACATAGTTGAAGAATGAATGCAATTAAGGAGATCAGTAAGTACCAGGGAGAATATCTTTTATATGTACCAATTCATGAGATCAGTGATGATCCTACCTATACTCTAGAGTGACTGGTACAGACCTTCCATTACTTAATCTTCTTTCATTTATTCTATCAAGAAAGATAGATTTCCTTTTTCATGAATATGTAAGATCTAGTATTTACAACTCGTGAGGTATTTTGAGATAATGACATAACAAAACTCCAATATACTTTTTAGTTTCCATTTTGAGAATTAAAAACAATTGCCGAGAATGAGAGTAGATTTATGAAGCTTGAAATTACATGTTCAGAGTACTCAACACTTCACTCCAATAATAGTTGAGCATATGAAAAAATGTTTAATTAAAGTTATAGAGGAGCACCCCAGAAAGAGATCTTTTAATTTTTGATGGAATGGGTGAATTACCTTTAAAAAAATGATGATGCTTTTGCCTTTAGAGGGCAGTAGCCTGATGATTAAGTTTAGTTGTTTGACTTTATTTTGAAATACACCAATGAAAAGTTTTGAAAATTGTGAAAGAGGAATTTCTGGAAATCCTTTGGATTCTTTTTTTCCCCCTCCCCTTAGCATCTAAATGAATAACTTAACTGTATATTATGTTTTAGATCATTTCTTTCTGATATTTCATTTCTAGTATTTTTTTCCCTTCCTATTAGTCTTATGAGAAATTCTAAGGGTATTGAAGTTTTCTCTCATGAAATAATTGTTAAGACATGATCTAGTTTAGTCATTTACAAGGGAATGCTTCATGGTGAGAATGCATTAAAATGTCATAACAATTATTTCAAGTAATGTGATATTTGTTCAGTGAATGTCCTACACGGCTAATTTCTTTAGGATAAATTGTTACTCTTAAATTTCATTTTCTCATCTCTACTAGACTAAGGACTTACTTTTTTCAAATTTGAAAAGGAAATTTACAATTTAATACTTTTTAAGTTTAATATGGGGAAACAAAAGCAAACTGTGAACATTATAAGCCAAAATTCAGTTTCAAATCAACATAATTTAATAAAATAAAAAGGAACTTCAATATATTTACTACTTTATGTAGTATGGGCCCATCTTAGGTGTGAAAGTCTCCTTTTTTCCCTGAATTTCTAAGAAGCTCTCCTAATGGGATATCTAATTAAATTAATCGGGAATCAATGTGCACATTATGGGCTCAAAATGTGGCCTCTATCTAATAGAAAAGCCAAGGAGAGGCCCAGAAATTCAGAGAAGACTTTATTATTTCTAAAAATATGCTTTTGAAAGACGTGATTTTTGTTTGTTTTGTTCTTTTTTTACTGCCTCATTTTTCAATATTACAAACTGGAAATAGTTTAATAGCAGAAAAAAATAATAGCATAAAAGTAAGTCTCATTAGAACAGTTTAATAGCAGAAAAAGTAATGATTATAAGTAATTATTCAGACCCAAACTTTTGAAAAATTATTTTATAAAATCAAATTCCTGTGATTATATAATTGTCTTATTTTCCCGACTCTTTTTTTCCCAAGTATTTTATTTCTTTTTATCTGGGACAGAAGTCCCCAAACTTTTGTCCTTTCCGTTTAATTGTAGTGAAATAAAAGCTTAATGGGATTAAGAAGAGACTTCATCAAAAATTACATAAAGGCCCAAGGAATTCAGGAGGGTGAGGTATATATTATCTTTCCTATGTTTTCCTTTACTTGGTTCCTGCAATTAATGTGCAATGCCTTTAAACTGGCTGAAGCTCCATCACCATCTATCAAGAATAAAATGTTTATAGTTTACTGCATATCTATCAATGCCAAAACTATTCGAGGAGTTGAAATCATCTCGTTTTGGGCCGATCCCTTCTCTTTTGGATTATATCTGCATTATATTTTATAATTTTAAACAGGAAAGATTAAAAGTAAAATGAATGGATTGTGAACACTAAACCTAAATTACCTTTTCAGTAGATTTACTGATCTTTCAAGAGAAGTAATGAGAAGAATTCATGTGGGAGCCCATTATACTTAATCTCAGCCCACAGTACGCAATTCCTGAGAGAGAACCTTTGCAATTTAGTGCACTTTTAATAAAATGGTTACTCATAGCAGATGCTTGCTTTCTTAAGCTTAAACCTCATTTTTACTTTTTCTCTCTTAGGAGTTACTCTCTTTTCTTGTTTTCTCTGACATTTGCTTTATATCTTGTCTTCTTTGCCGCTTTCTTTGGCTTTATGAACAAATTATGTTATATGTTGCTTCAAATGAACTTCTCCACAACCAGTGATTAACATAAGGCTTGTTTCATTGTGCATCTAGCACAATGCAGGCCACATAGTGAGAATACAATAAGTATTTGTTGCATGAATGAATGTGTGAAGCTCTTTAAGAAACAGGCTGTATATTCACTTTTTGGGGAGACCAGCAACATGGACAAGCCATTTACATTTCTTGGTTACAAAGTCTCATTACAGCAGTTGCTAGATGATGTCACTTTTATTTATGACTCGAGAATAATTCAGGGCATGTCTTCCTTCCACAAGTCCAGTTCTTTATTGGCTTTCACTTGACTAAGTGTCCTGCTCATCCAACATAAAACTGCTAGTTAAGACTTCCTAAAAATGGAAAGCTCATTTAGCTTTGTTGTCCAAAGCGTCTGCTGGCTCTTGTTGCCCTGAAGATAAAGTTTGATCCCTTATTTCAACATAGAAGTCTCCCCACGGCATGATTCCACCTCCTATGATTGAATCTTGCTATTCTACAACACTAACTTCACATTTCCGCATACACTGAAATACTTCATATAACTCTCCCTGTTGTTCTGTTGCAGATGATCTTTAATTTTGCCTAGAAAGGTACTTTTAGACACAACACAAACTCCTTCTCCTTGGTAAAGACTATCTGGATACTCTTTCAGCTTCATTAGTTCTGCCATTGTTTAGGTATGCTTCAACAGCACTTCACTCATGTCCCCAAACTAGCACTTGACATTCTTGGGAGTCTCCCCCAAGTCTTCTTAGAAGTCCACTATGGGCATTCCCGAGCTGAACTAGGTATTTGTGCAGCCAGTGATTACTGGGTAAGCTAAGAGATGCATGAGTGTCTTCCTTCCTTCCTTCCTTCTTTATGCCTTATAATATCTCTTCCACTCTCTCTTTTCTCTCTCTCTCTCTCTCTCTCTCTCTCTCTCTTTCTCTCAAGGAAATTAGAAAAGGAAATGGAAAAAGACTATGCAGAAAGACAGTGGAAATGAGCATTTAAATAGTATATACAAGTTTTGGAATGACACAAAATTGTGTGAACCCATGCTCTAACACTTACTGATTTTGAACTTGGGAAAATTACTCCATTGCTCAGAGCTTTTCTCACAGCTTCAATGTAATAATCCAAGTAAAGTCCATAGCAATGTGTCTAACACATAGTGTTTGATAAATGTTATCTGTTAAATGGCACTCTGATTGTACTCTCAGCCAAGAGGAATATTTCTTTAATTGGTATTCACTCCTTCAACAAATTGGATATCAACATGTTCTGTAGCTGTAGTAAGTTTTCTAAATACCTATCTCATTGGAGATACATGTATTCCCTTTTCCCTCTTATAGAAAACCACTCTACTCAGAATAAGAAGGCCTTGGTTCAACACTTTCCAAGCCCTGCAACTATGAGAAAGTCATTTTTTTTTTTTTTTTTGGATAATAATAGCTGCATTGTCTTTCCTATGAGTACTGAGGAAAATCAAGTGAAAGAATGTATATGCTTGAACTACTGGGAAATGCCTCAAAAGTAGAAAGTACTCTGAAAGCATTTTTTTAAACCAAAATTTAGCAGAATGCTGAGGAATGTGTCATTTAAACAACAATATAACTTTAATTGCACGTTCTCGTAAATGGTGGGCTCATGTTGAATGACTCAGTCATAAGTCTGCTAGGTAGGGCAGTTTCTGTGCCCTAATTTAGGGTTTATTTCACTTTCTCAAGGGACTCACATAAGGTAGGTAATTCAAGCATTCCCAGCCCCCAATACACATATAAACCATTTCTTTCTATGAAGTAAAGTAATATGGCATATAAATTCTAAGATGCAATTTCAAAAATCTTTTCTAACATAAAATACTGGTATTAGCTATGAGACATGGATTATTAGATATGATACATGTTATTGACATAAAGTCTTGGATAGCTAAAAGATGTTCCTGGTAACAATCTTTCTTTCTTTCTTTTCTTTCCCTTTCTCTTTCTTTCTTTCTTTCTTTCTTTCTTTCTTTCTTTCTTTCTTTCTTTCTTTCTTTCTTTCTTTCTTTCTTTCTTTCTTTCTCTCTCTCTCTCTCTCTCTCTCTCTCTCTCTCTCTCTCTCTCTCTCTCTCTCTCTCTCTCTTTCTTTCTTTTAAAAATTGGTCTGGTTTATTCCAGTTTGAGGGGGGAAATAATTAGGAAATATATTTATTCTGACTCAAGAACAATAAATATTTCTTGCTTCATATTTAGAGATTTACATACTGGGTCACTTCCATGAACCCAGCCAACTTTCAAGGTTTCTTTCTTTCTTTTCTAGTAAGTTTTTCTTTTTCCCAGAGGATAATTTGTTTAAAGTACTCTACCATAAGAAAATTACACACACACACACACACACACACACACACACACACATTCTTTTTCTTTTTACAACAGTTTTTTTCTTAAAACTTTATATAATTGGATTTGCATTTATAATGACATGGGTCTTAATATATTTTTAAAGAAAGTAGCTGATACTAACTTGGGCATTTAAATAATTTGGACATATTATCTGAAACAGAAATTTAACTGCTACCAGTGAAGAAAATACTAGACAAAATACTATTCAACAAAAACAGTTATGTCTAATTTGGTGAAATATTAGATATTTGAAGACTACAAATGGGTGAAAATGGCCCTAATATCTCATTCCTGGGATCTTAGTATTTACTTTCCAATACATATTTTAATAAGGTATTTTTAGTACTAAGAAAAATACAGAAACAGTATTACTTGATGACAAAAGTTAAAGAGAAAAAACAAGTTGATGACTCATTGATGAACTCAAGATGGTTATATATCCAAACTAGATCATTTAGCATTATAAGAACAAAGTCATGAATAGAAATTATTCATGAGATCAGTCCACTATCTTAGTTAAAATGAAGATTAGGCATTATAAAGCATCTCAAACCAATAATATATTGGACTAGTTACAATTAAATTTAGTATAATAAATTTAAAAATACAAATGTTAAATTACACTTATGTCCTAGATGACAAAATTGAATATATGAAGAACACCAAATAAATGACAACACGCCATGTGCATCACATTAATATTCTCCTTTCCCAAGTAGACATACAAGTCTAGGGGATATAACATTTAACATGTCAGTGGATGCCAGACTTAGGTGGGATGTTTGGGCCTGATTCTTGAAAGATGTCTCTTATCTGATCTCTCTTCCCTAGTGGAGAGGTAAATGGGCATTCCTTTATCTAAGATTAAGATAAATGACCAAAGCAAAAGGGCTCTGCTACAGAATGAATGTTTATGTCCCCCCCCCACCCAAATTCATGTATTAAAACATAACTCCCAATGAGATGGTATAGTATTTGGAGGGGAGGTTGCTGGGAGGTAATTAGGGCATGAGGATAGAAGTCCTCATAAATGGGATTAGTGCCTTTATAAAAGAAACCCCAGAAAGCTCTTATCCCTTCCACCATGTTGGGAAACTGAGAAGATAGCTATCTTTCAACCAGACAGGAAGAGGGCTCCTACCAAATACTGAGTATTCCAGAGTCTTGATCTTGGACTTCTCAGCCTCCAGAACTGTAAGAAATAAATTTCTGTGGTACATAAGCTATGCAATCTATGGTATTCTATTATAGCAGCCTTGATGGATGAAGACAGGTTCTAAGTACATGTAGTATCATTTCTATATTTCTATATTACTAATATTTAATATATAGTAATTTAGAACTCTAAGTTAAAAAAGGCATAAAATAGATAAAGTTACACAATTTATCAATTTATGCTTCCTTCAACTAACTCTTAGCTCCTTCCATTCTATCTGTTGTCAGAATTTGTCCTACATGACTACTGAGAACATCTGACTTACCTTCTTTTAATATGTAATTATCACTAATTAATCCAATAGATATTTATTTTAACATGCTATATTCAACTTTAGTTATACAGACAGCATTTAAAGAGTATCTAGTCTAATCTAGCTTTGATGGAAAAAAAACACAGGAAAAGAATATGGAGCAGCTTTCCTTATATCTGCATCTAGGATTGAAGGAGATGTGAACAAGAGAGATGGATGTGTTTGTCTGATAGCATAATACTCAGGTTGGGTCCAGAGAAAGGTATTTTCTCTTCCCATGTGTCCTATATAGTTTTAGCCATCATTCTATATTTAAGGTTTTAATAGTAGCTTTCTTTATATCCTCTGTGTTATCTCTCCTCTGTCTCTCTTTAAAGTCCTTCTTTAAAACTGTTTTTGTTGTTGTTGTTGTTTGTTTGTTTGTTTACAATTGCAAAAATCTTCACTTGCTATCTTCATCTATTGCCGACAAGATAGTCCAACTTTTTAATGACCATTTGAGGCTGGCATTAACCTATCTTTTCTCCCATTATAGTGGTTTTTGTACATTTCTTCAAGTGGTTCCCCAGTGACCTGCCAAAGTCAACAAATTCTATCTCATTGTTAAAGACTTATTCAAGTCTTATCTGTCTTATCTCTTTCAGAAAGGTTAACTAACCACTGGGCTACACAGGTTAGCTTAGGCTTGGCTACATAATTCGTGGGTCCCAGTGTAAAATGAAAATGTGGGTTCCTTGTCCAAAAATTATTAAGAATTTCAAAATGGTGACAGCCAAGCATTATATCAAGCAAAAGACCCTTCTCAGTGTGGGGCCCTTTGTAACTACACAGGTTACACATCCATGATGTTGGTCCTGCAGAACCCTCCACTACACATTGACATTGCCTGGGATCTCCTAGAACACGTATACACAATCTAAGCAATGGTGCTCTTTGGAATAAATATCGAGGAATCGGCATATATCTCCTTGCAAATTATAAAATTCCTATCCTTTCCAACCTTAATGCCTGCACCATCTCTTTTATTTTTCATTGACTTACAGTCTTTTTCTCAATTTATGTTGATATAAAAACATAGAAATATAATAGATTACATGTTCTTAAGTTTTGTGTTAAAAAACGGAGTGATAAACTTTATGTTTTATTTTAAATATTTGGTATGAGTCCATCTAGACATTAGTATATTTATGTGTTATTTTGTCCAAATATTCTTTTTTTCCTTGCATCTCTAATGCAAACACAAAGCTCACTGACTACCTTTGCCAGCTTCAGCCTATGTAGTGTACACTCAGTTTGTTGGTGACTGACAAGGAGATAACATCTCACACTTTCAAGAATGGAGATAATGACTTCATCTAAATTCTACAGTCCTAGAGCTAGAAGGACCATATAGGGACTCTCATTCTCACTTAGAAATTGGTAGTTTCAAAATTGCAACGAAAGACGTTTTCTTTAAGAGAATTCTAGGCAAGAGCAGTATTTCAACTTATATCATTAAGATTATGAAAAAACACTTTCTAGTGTTTGTATGATAGAGCAACATTCTCATGGAATTCCTTCAGTGTTATTTATAATCTAAGTAACACCTGGTTCATAGGTTGGCTCAGTGAGGCAACAGTGACAGGCAAAAAAATGTTAACAATCATGACAGATAATAAATGTTTTTCCTTAGGATGAATTACATCATTGTCTAAAAATGGAATAACATTACTATCTTTCACTCACTACCCCAGCTGAAGTATCAGCCACTGTGAAACAGACTCAGGCCATCTTTGAATTTCAAGCCATCCTCTCTGTTATTTGCCTGATTTCAGGCCCCATAAAATTGTGAGAAGAGCAAAATGGCTGTCATTTTACACCACCAAGTTTTGGAGTGGCTTGTTGTACAGCGGTGAATAACCATAAAAGAATTTGGTACCTAGAAGTGGAGTATTGCTGTAACTAAAGCCAAAACATGTGGCATTGGCTTTGGGGTTATGGTGCAAAGGCTGGAAAGGCCATGAAGACAGTGTCAGTGAAAGCTGCAAGAATCTCAAGAAGACTATTGATAAGGTCTTGAGGAACACTGAGGAAATTATTATTGGAGACTAGAGAAAAGGTGACCTTTTAGGCAGTGCTGGAAAGTTAAGCAACACTACCATTCAAAATGATGGGACCGATATACTATCCACAGTGAACAAACTTAGAATTTGCCTAGGGAGATTTTCAGGAAGAAAACTGAAAGTACCAATAGGTTTCTTTTAGCAGTGTATAATAAGGTAAAAATATAGAGAGATGAGCTGAAGAAAAAAAAGAGAGAATCACTCATTTCTCAAGCTGAATATAAATATAAAATAAAGCAAAAGAATCAGGTCTCTAGATTTAAAAAAACAAAAACAAAAAACTACTTCTTATCTCCAGTCTTGCTAAGAGGTCAAGAACTAGCAAAGTAAGAAATGGTCACGGCAATCATCAAATACAGGGTGCTATTAAATAACGTATGTCCTTGGGGTAAAGATCCCAGGTGTGCAGCTACTTACAACAATGTGTAAGATTCTCTGTTTACACTAGAATATTAAGAGTATTTTCCTATAGCAAAAAGATCTTCAGTACAAGAAGGGAAGAACCCAATTAAGCTGTTAATGGAGGCTGAAATAACATTGAGGAGGTTGTAATAAGAGGCTGGAAAAAAGTATATTTGAGTTTTAAACTGGCAAAAAAAAAAAAGAGCAAAATTCTTGTCTGTGGTAATGTGTAAGATAGAAAAGTTTCCTAATGAATGTATAAATCTGATTAAGGAGATATATAGGGAGAATGCAACTGCTGAAAGGTGTTGACTACTGACTTTTAGTAGAACTTGCTGGGGTGAAAAATTAACTATTTCTCATTTCGTCTTCTTGAGCTATAAAATAACTGAGAAAAAGAAAAAAGATCTTTGTATCCATCAGGTTACAAATTTTTATTTATGTCACCACCTAAAGACATTTCTAACTAAATTTTGACCATATGAGCATCAACCATATATGTACTTCACTCTTATAAATAATGATGAAATTCAGTTTACTACTATTAAAAAAGAGACAATCGGCTCAAAATGGAGTCACTTGTGTTAAGCCGATGTCACCAAACTTAGACTAAACAACTAACCCAACTGCAGTTTCAGCGAGGTAGCCCACCTCCATCCCCCATAGGCAGATTACCTAAGAAATAATCCATTCTTCCTCATTTTGCCTACAAAAGCCTTACATTTTGTACATATCCTCAGAGCTCCTTTCTACTTGATGAGATGGGATATTGCCCAATTCTTGGATCATACAATGAGCCAATGAGATTTTTAAATTTACCCATTGAATTTTTGTTATTTAACTCTGGTATTCCCCATGCCTAGCACAGCATCTGTCTGACACATGGAAGCCTTTTCACATATATAAAAGGATATGGTTTGTTAGGGAATAAGTGCATTAACATATATGAAAAAAAAAGAGCAGTGGAGACACTTTTATACTTAACCTTTTTTGCAAAAACATATTTCAATGGAATAATTAATTTTATATGAGTTTCTAAAAATAAATTTGCCACTTAAATTTATGTTTCAAGATTTTTCCTCAAAATTCATTTTTTTAGGTATTTACATTTCATTTGCAATATTAGTAAACATTTAACAAATGCAATCTTCAACAAGTAGCTGTTTTATTTCAACTGTGTGCTTCAGGATCAAATACTGAGTATTCTTTTGTCAAGCCTAATTTGATAGTTACTAATGCTCGGGACAAGTTTCTGAATGAAAAAAAGTACCTTACTGCAAAAGAAGGAAATTTGGGTCACAGCAACTATTTAGGCACTGTCTGTCACATCAACATCAAAAATACTAAGAATTTAGGGAATTCAAACACATCAATGTCAGAAAAGACTACTCAAACTACTTAGATTGTAGGCTATAACAGCAATCTTCCAATGAAGATTCAAACAGGGAAAAGATAATTCAGTTAAGACAAAAGGTCAAATTGAATAAATGTGTCAATCAAAAGCCAACTATGAAAGTTCAAGGTCAAAGACTTTCAGTTAAATTCAACTGACATTTTGAAAGTGAGTCAAGACACTGCCACAGAAGCCTAATTTTTAATAACAAGGCTTTATAATTTTATGAAAGAGAATCCACCAATTATTTAATGTATAAAAATCAGAGTTTACTTAGACTGAGATTAAAAATCATCAATGATGTCATATTCTACTCTCTCTCCTTAATCTATTATAACTATATAATACAGCTTTGATATTTCAAAAATATTTACAAGAGTTTTCAAGCTGTACATCTTTTGATTGACAGCACTACCAATTTTCATATATGCACATATATTTTGTCCTACAATTTCATACTGATAGAGCTTGAATTTTTCAGTATACGTGAATTTTTTGTTTGTTTGCTGGTTATACAAAATAAGGGATTCTGATCTCCTACCCAGAAAAAAAAAAAGACATTATTTCAACCTATGAGATTGCTGTTGCTTTTAAAGAGGAAATCTTTATTTACCTTTAGAGGAGCGTTTTATCATTTATCAAGATATTATATATACAAATATATTCTTATTTGTAGAGAAGAATTCTGTTTGAGATTATTTTTCCAATTTGGAGCTCCTTTTATATTAAGATGTCTCTAATTTTAAGGATATCATGAGACTTTGAAGTATATTTCTATGCAAGCAAGTATGCAATATTTAACAAATATGATGATTTTGGAGCTATGAATGCGTCCTCCTGAAAAAATGGTTAGTGTTCACTAAAAAATATTAAAATGATTTCACTGTTACTGGATGGTATATTTAAAGAGTTTCTTAGGTTTCAGTCTTTGAATACAACCTTTAAAAATTATAGAACTTTAGAATTAGATAAGAACATTAGAAGTCATTTATTAAACTTCTTCAATTAGAAGATGAGGACTCAGGTGAAATGACTTCTCCAAGGTCATACAGCTAAATAGGAAAAAAGCTGGGTTCACACCAAAAACTCTTGACACCTCCTCCTCACCAAATATATTAATCTTTTACTGTGTAATGATGTCACCTAGTAGTGTACTTTTATAATATTTCTTGGGAAAAAATCTGGCAGCATCTATTGAAATTACAAATAGTTTTATTATTTTACCTGCAATCAATTTCTGAGAATCTATACCATAGAAAGAAAATTGTTAATACACATGGATAGAAATGCTTAGAGACGTTTTCTGTAGCATTGTTCATAAATCTCTCACAACAGAAAACAAAGATAATATTTATTAATAGGGAAATGGCTAAATACAGGTATAGTCGTACCAAGGACTATTATATATCCACTGAAAAGAATGAATTAGAAGTATAAGATGACATGAAAAAATTTTCAAGATTATTTAATAAGAGTAATGAGATGCAGAAAAAGAATATAAAATATGTTTTAATTTTTTTAAATGACAAAAATATCCCTGTACATATATAAATTGGCCTAGGGTTATTAGTAGAACAAGGAAAAATATATATAGTCATATATTAAGATATTAATAAGCTCAACTAGCTGTGGTAAATGCTATTATAGGAGGATAAAAGTAGGGGAAAGTCATCCTAATAAAAGCAGAATGTATGATACATCACTTGTGTAACATGTGTGTCTATGTATGCTTGAAGAGATACATGAAAATGATTATAAAAATTAATGATGATTATCTTAAGGTAGTGTGATTCCAAGGGACTTTCATTTTCTTCTTACTAATTTTAGGATGTTCAAATGATCTACAGTAAATTTGTATTATTTATACAAGTAGAAAAAAAACTACCTACATTATGGTGAAAAAAATGAAAAATTGACTTTTAGAGCTGAAAAACATGGTTACAATGGAGAAATACCAAGCTAAGTATATATCATCAAATGCTGCTATAAGCTAATCAGCTTATGTGGCTAAAACAACCCATATCTGATAAGCAGTTTTTCCTATACTGTGTCCATGCCTTTCTGTTTATAAGTATAGAAGGTTATTCAGAACTTAGTCTCTTTATGATTCTGCCTCTGTTGTAAGGTCTTCTAGAGTTATCTGTTAACAAAGACTCTTTGTATTTCCTTTTGCTGTATATCAAAATGGTCTAGCACTATGATTGTATGTTAGCAATCTATAGCTTCATTCTGATAGTCTTCATGTGATATATTGTTCTTTATACTTTCTTTTCAAGCCTCTTTGCAAAGGTCATGTTTTAGTTAACCCAAAAGCTGCTACAATGTTCTCTTGCTGTTATCTGTTCTCCATGCTTGGTCAAACCAATACAATTGTGTAAATGCTGACAACTGCATTCTGAACCTCAAAAGCATGTTACCTTGCTTTTAACTTTAAGAACTGCATATGAGTAATATTAATGATATAGTAAATGTAAAGCTTATGATGCTAGATGAGACCTCCATGGCTGGCAAAAAAACATCTAGACACAAGATGACACTTGTAACTGCTTTCTAGATAGAGTTTGATGTCACTCGGATGTTCCAAGCTGATAGACGGTCTTTATTTTTGACTTAGTTAAGCATATTGTACTATGAGTCGACTACCTAGAAATATTCAGTAATATTTCTTTAAATTTTTCTTGGCTGTACATGAGATTTCTATGCAGAT
This sequence comes from Eidolon dupreanum, assembly GCA_028627145.1. NCBI lineage: Eukaryota > Metazoa > Chordata > Mammalia > Chiroptera > Pteropodidae > Eidolon > Eidolon dupreanum. The sequence continues at coordinate 58,267,287 of CM053510.1, read as the reverse complement.
ACATATACAATCTATATTTGAATTATCTTTTTGTATATTAAATAATATGGTGAGTTAATTTTTCAAGTCTTCTTGATTTCATACAATAAAATTATAAACATGACTAGATAAAAATTCTTGAAGGGTTTCCTGAAGGAGTTTGATGGTATTCATGGCATTCTTTGGTGTTACCAGCTAAAAATCAATATCATGGAAAATTAATTTTCTTCCATTGTGTTCACTGATGGAATCTTCACCTTTTTGAGTCCAAGGACTTCAATGGAACTGCCTAATGTGAACCATACTCATTATAAACTTTGTCAAGTTAAGCATGTCTCAGTCAATATACTGTAGTCATCTTTGTTTTTATCTTTAGATGTCTTTTGGAAACTCCTAAAACCTTTTGATTCTCAAGTGTAATAATTACTTGAGGAACACATTCACTTCCTACACTCTGTGTTCCTTAAAGTCACAATAATCCATATAAGTTTCATAGGATACAAAATGACTGAATGTAGAAGTTGAAAATGATATGAATTTGGAATAATTATATTTTTCACTTGTACTATTTTCATTAGATTAGCCTATTATTTTTCACAGCTTTATATGATAAATTCTTAATTTAACTCTAGTTATGATCACTTTCATAAATATTTCCATTTTCCTCAATAGTTTAAGCTGTAAGAAAATCAATGATAACACAAATAATGATACCACTATTAATTAATGAGAAACAACTTGAATATGCTGGCTAACAGAACCTTTGAATTCATTTGGGTATAAAATATTTAGTATATTTCATGTTTGTTTTAGATATATCCATAATCTCTTTTCAACAGTTCATTAATAAATATATCTGCTTGTGTTCCTATCAAAATATAACTAAAGCACAGAAATCACTAGAACCAATTTTTGGAAGAGACATTTAATATGGATTACTTTAAGATAGATGAGGTAGAAAATATTATAATTATTTTCAGAACATGTTATTTTTCTGAAATACCAATAAGAATTAATTCATTTTTAAATTAAAATCAATGTTTCTGTTAATATTTTTTTCTGTTACCAATTTTCTATCAACAAGTAAAGTGATTCAAATTTCTTAACATTGTAGAAAAAGAAAAATTTTATAAAATGGAAAAATGACTGTATAATCAGATCAAGTGCTTTGACTACTATCAATTCAGATAATGGCTAGTTAATTTGGTCAAAGCATTTGACAGTTTGTGAATTTTAGTATTATGCAAATGATTATTTTTCCAAATGCTTATTTTGTATGCTACATAATACCACTTGCATAATCTAGCTTTTAGTTTAGTGTTAAAAATGATACCATAACTGAAGTTAAGAATCATTTGACAATGATCATTAAGTAGTGAAACTGTGTGATAGGGTTGTTGTAATAATGGCCCTGAAGTTTTTCATGCCTTCTTGGATCTATACTTTTAGGTAATCTTCTCCCACGCTCACCGTGCCTCACTAAGTGACTGGCATTAGTCACTCAGACATTACCAAACATGAACAAACAGATGCTTACAATATGTGTGCACACTGGAGATTGCTATTTTGAAACCCTGTGAAAGCCATGTGGCATAGCCTGGGCTAGACTATTGCAGGGTGAGATCTCTTAGAGCAGAGACATACTATTCTAGCAGCCACCTCTCCAAACAACTCCTAGCTGACCTGATAGCTAACTGCAGATGCATTAGTGAGCCCAATATAGACCAGCAGAGAAAACAACAGTCTAGCTCAAATTACTGATCCATAGAACTAGATCATAAATTTGATGGTTTGTTTTGCATTAAAAGCTAACTGAAACAGCAATTAAAACTATGATCGGATGAGAATTTTGTGGATCCTGGGAGAAGGACTGCAAGTTAGAAAAATAAAAAATATTTTGGATAGAGAATAGATGGTAATAGACTGCAAAAATGGCCACAATATTTTGCAGTTCCTCCCAACAGGAGGTTTTGTCATCCTTTGAATCTGGTAAGGCCTTATGACTTGTTTTTACCAATAGAATGTGACAAAAGTAATACTCAACAAGTTTACAGCCTAGACCTAAGGGATAATGACACTTCTGCTCTTAGATCTTGGAACCCTGAGACATTCATGTAAACAAATCCGGGCTAGCTTGGTGGATAATAAGAAACATGTGGCCCAATTACCCCAAGAGCCCCAGGCTCCAGCCAGCTGATCCCTAACATTATTTTCTGGAAGTTGGCAGGCAGGTGGCAATAGATGCATGAGTGAGTCTTGCTGAGACCAGCAGATAAACCAGATGATTACAGCCCAAGTTGCCAACCCATAGAATGAGGAGTTAAACAAAAGGTGGTTTGAAGCCACTAAGTCACAGGTGGTTTGTTTTGTAGCAAAAACTGACAGACTATCTTTAATGGTCACCTCTATATATTTAGGATGACTACTCCTTAATTCTTTTCCTATAGTTATTCATTTACAAAAAGATGTTCAGAGTATATTCATTGATATTTAAACTATAAAATTTCTTTCTCTCTAAAGATATTTATATCTCAACACCTAAAATATAAAAATAAAATAGAACAATGGATTATTCTAGTCAAAATTTTGGTATGAGACTATATGTGGTTAGAAACAACAATGTGGGTAAACCTCCAAAAAATCTAAGCAAAAAAAAAATCCTTAACTTATTCTGCCTTTATCTTAAAGGCAAATGAAAACATTCTTATTGAAATGCTTGCATCTCTAAAACTGGCTAAAGTTATTTTACCAGAGACATTGCAATAGCCTGTTCAGAATCATTACTGATACGATGGGCACAGTGAGCAAAGCATGTCACAGGTCCCTACTACACACAGGTCCCTACTTCAGGGAAAGTCTAAGGTCTTTAGATATTTTTTACTACTTAGGTGATGATGGATAATGGCAATTAGAGTGCAGGTTTCAGAAATGCTTTTAGAAAATACTATTACTATAGTTAATAAGTACTTTCAAACAAATTTTGTTGATATGCTATATTTAATAGTGGGGCTATCACGTGTTAAACAGGATAGAATACAGTATTTTATAGTTTCAGTTAGACTTCTTGATCTACAATCTTAGAAGTGTTCACTACAATATTGTATCTTCACAATTAATGCATTCTAAATTATTTTAGCTATTTTTGTTTCACAATAGTTAATTATTTTGGTTTTACAGATATGTAAGGTATATAATGAGAAACAGCTTGATTTTAGGGTAATTAAAAAGCTATCAGAGTATTATTTTACCTTATACTAGTTGACTGATAACCTTTAGTAAAGAAGTGAATTCGGTTGAACACTAATTCTAAGAACAAGTCTTTCTGCCAATGACATACTTGGTTAATAATTCAAATTTCTCCTCCAGAGTTTTATTTTCTCTCAACAGTATAATGTCTTAATACTATAACAATTATCACATTAAATAGTTGTTCAAAAGTCTGTCTAAATGAAGAGTTCTAGAAGGGAGAAATCATGCTTGACTCAACTGTGTATTTCCTGCCCTGATATAGTGCTACACACATTACAAATGATCATTAAGTTTTGTAAAGTGATGTATTAAAAATTTCCCTGATATTAGTATATTACCACTTTTTTTGGTGTGGTAGTTTAGCACATGAGCAAGAAAATGAGAAAGTGACTATATATAACAGCATAAAATTCTTTTTGTTTATACAATAATAAATTTAACAAATATTTTATTTAGCAAATAATCTGCCAGGCATGATGCCAAATGCTGGCAATGGTTAGCAAGACAGGTATAATACCTGTTTTCAAATTACATAATGTAATAAAGGAATAAATATGGGAAGGGACAGAAATTTCAATTTTAGTCCAATTTTTCCTTAACTACATTGTATTCTTAGAACTGTTTCTAGAATAATACGCAGCCTCCTGAAAAAAATCACATAATGTTTCTCAGGGAATTATTTTAATGACTCTGAATTCTGAATTTTAACACTGTAATAGTTAATGTCTTTTTTATATACCCCACAGAAAGCATCAAACAACATGTAAATTTATGTAAAACACATGTACTTATGCTAAGCAACATGTAATTTATCCCTGGATTTAATTTGGAAAAATCTGGCAGCTTTACTTTTGTTAGAAATATGTAACTTGCTATAATTGGAACTGAGCATAATCATGGTCATTTACTTAACTTTAATAGGTGATATGAGAAGCTTTCTTTAAAATAAAATTACTATAGTAACAGATGAGGTTTGTTTTAACTATAAGATCACCATTTGTTATTGGAATTTGGAAGACAAAACTTCACTATCTTTCATATTTTCCTCATGCTTAGTCTCTTACCTAGAATGTATGTTCCCTTCTGCTTCCTCTTCCTGCTTTGCCTGCAATACATTCTATTCTCCTTTAAGAATACGCTCAAATATTATTTAGTTTAGTGGCAGTCTGCTCTGCTTCCATGGGTTGGATGATATGTAACTTGGGCTGTGTTCTCTGAACATACTTCTTCCATTGCTGTCACCACATGTCAATTTATAAGTCTGTTCCTCTAAAAGACTAAGCTCCTCAAAGGCAGCACTCTATCTCAGTTGTATTCAGATACGGTCCATAGAATGCTTGATATTGATTATAACAGAATCCTCAGTTCCTGGATTAGTGTATAGGTGCTCAATAAATCTTTGTGGAACTGTGATATATTCAGAATTCATCTATTGTATACTGATACTCTACAGAGCCATCAAATATTCATTAAAGAAAATGATGCCATGCTTTCCAAATTCCCTAAATTGATCTTTTCTGCTTCTCTTATATGAGGGATATTAGATGGCAAAAGAAAATAAATAGCCCAACAGTTATTTCTAAATTTTCCTCTTCCTCCTTTACTGAGAGAAAACTTCTTTAAGAGGCTACCTACTGAGTTTTTAATTCTAGACTCTTAAAGTCACTCTTATATTATAATATGATAAAACTAGTCCATGAAAGAAACTAGAGGATTTTGAAAAGCTAAAGCTAAACACATCACAACACTTAGGCACCCTTTAGAATTCAATACAAAACAGATGCAGGAAGAGGAACGGCAAAATAAAAGTAGAATTTCAAAGATCTCTTGAACATAATGACCTCTCAAAAACCCAACTCTTCGAAAATCACTTTGAGAAATAATATGGAAGTCAGACTAAAACACAATACTTACATATAAATAGTATTTCAAAATGTAAAACTGAACCATGTTTGCTTATAAAAGTTTTAAACCTTATGTGGTATTAGAGAATGAGGACAGTCTTTTGTTTACCAAGGCTTTCAAAAACTAAAAGAAATAATCTTCTTTTATATATTATTCCTTCAAAGTATAAATTCTAGTATTAAGGACCTTATTATACTATGCATTTCATAATTCTGTAGGTTAAATTATATGCCCTGGATACACAGATATATGTGTAGGGCATTCTTTTTAAAATAACAGGAAACCAATAAAACATATCAGCATTACTTCAACATAACTAGAAACCGCTATTTTTATTTTATTAGAAACTCCTATGACTACTATTTCTAGAGAAAGTAATTATTTTTAGTACTATATCAAAAATATTTAAATTTCATGTGAAGCAAAATGAATAAAGCTATTGATCACTGACATTCTCCATTACTGTAATAGAAATGAAAAACTTTCTCTGGTCAACAAAAAATTAAAAAAGCTATTTATATATGATAGTCAACATCTGTTTCTAAGCAGCTTATTCTAAATGGATTGTTTTTAGTTCATATACTTTTACTTTCACTTTTTCCTTTAGCAACTCTACAAATATTTAGTTATTCATATATATCAGATACTGTGTTGAGTTCAGAAAATAAACATGTTCTTAACTTCTGCAAATGAGATGAGAAAGAATCAAGAAACATTCATAATGGAATTTGATACTTGTTCTGGTGGAGGTACGCGAAAGGCATAATGGAAGCACTGAGAGCACTGCAGGTGAGGAAAAGGACAAAATCTGAAGCACAACTAGCTATCTGACTTTTGAAAACTGGATTTTGGGGGCAAAAACTCAGATGAAACCAACAATGCTGCAAATAACATACTTAATAAGAACAGATATGATTTTAAATGTCTCAGAAGTGGAAACTGAATATATTCTTCAAAAGAACAGTTGAGACTTTTGTGTTCTATATGCTTTGCCTCATTTTCAGCAGTAAAAGTAATGTAACATTGAACCTCATATCTATTTTGAGAGAATCTTCAAAAAACTAAGAAGGGAAGTTGATAAAAAGGGATTAACATACTATAAAATGACAATAATAGCAGCCAGAGAGAGTGAGCTTTAATTAATGGGAAAACACCCGTAGAACATCTGAAGAGGCAAGTGTAGTAGGACACTTCAACATGTTCTTGTTAGTTATATAAATGTCTAACCACTATACTGCGCAACTGAAACCAGTATAAAATAATATTGAATGTCAATGCTAACTGAAAGATAAAAATTAAAAAAAAAAAGATTTTTCAACTCATGCTTAGTAACTTTTATGGGAGGATCTTTAAAAACAATTTGGTGATTTGACGTTACAGAAAACATGATTTTAATGTTTTAATATAATCAAGTAAAGGTAAGGTAAAAATAAAAAATAAGTTGTCTATCTAAAGATGTGAGATTATAGAGAAGAAACACAAACTCTTTATGTCTTCGATTTTCAAAATGTCACAGTGAAGAATTACAGGTAGTTTTAATTCTTTCTATCTTTCCTTTAAAACATCAAACTAGATTTGGAATATTATTCACAGCAATGAAGTTTAACCTCCAAGAAGCCTAAATGGTAATGGTGGCTGTGTCATAAATGTGCCTGTGTTGCTCCAAACCTCAGTGAGGTCTTTCACTCCTCTTCCTTCCTGTGGCCCTTTTTTTCATTTGTAGATAACTTGCCTAACTCACAATGTTGTTGTTCTAGTTAAAAGAAACAATACATATGAGAAAGAAAGGGCAAAAGTTCTCTTCATGATGTAAAATTCTATTTATATATTTTAGTCTAGGTCTTAATCAGATAATAAAACTTTAAAATTTATTCTGAAGTGATTAACTATATGTTGAAGATTCAGATTTGTAGGGCTGCCTTTAAAAATATATATAACAGAAACATATTTTTGGTAAAGGGGAAGGAGAATGCTCATGATAAAAAATCTACAAATATTAGAAAAAAAGAACTTGTATAATATAAATGTGACCAATTAATCATAATATAAACTTTATAGGTGTGAATGATTTTGATGAACATATGAAAATCTTACTAGCAATGAGAATAATTCACCCACAAATTCTATAATGGGTAAAAGGTATTTACATTATTCACAAGATGATGTAATTAACATTAAATGAAACGAGTGGGAAATTTTAAATATTACCTCCCTAAATATTTCTAGATATGCTCTATGTTTAATAAAAGAAATTGAGAGACAGTGTTGTATTAGGGTTCAGAACTAATTTGAATAATAACTCTCCTATACAACAATTATTCAAATTTGGGAATGTTGTTTATCTTTCTGAATTTCTTTTTCTTCTGTCAAAAACAAAACCCCTAAACAAAATTCTAAATTAATTCCTATATCATAAGGTATTTGTGGGAAGTAAATAAAATAACATTTGAAAAGTTTAGCACATGCTAAATATCTAGGAGGCATTCAATGGAGGAGAACAATTATTATTTTTTTATCATTACTCATACGTGTTTCCAGTGCTTTTTCAGTAATGGCATTTGATGTTAGGACTGTCTTAGGTCAGGGTTTCAGAGAAACAGTTTGAGATGGAGACTCCATTGAGATAGAGACTCCATTGAGAAATGCCACTGAGATCAACATTTGTGGGGAGAATGAATAAAGTGGAATTGACCATAGGATGTGTTTAACTCTGATGCAATCACAACAAAGACCTCAGTTTATCCCATGAGAAACTCTGGAGCTAAGATGGCCTCCCAGAATTGTCTCACTTTGAGGCAAGAGACTTAGCCTTTAAACCATCTCCATGCATTCATTATCCCCACACTTAGGCACAGGCTGGGGGCAAGGCATAATTTGGGCCAGACAACTCTCTCTGGCTGACAGCAATTCCCAGAGACGGACTCAGCTGAGAGCTGTTAGCCACCAACACTCTCAGTGACTTGAGAAAGGAGTGCCTTATTCTTGAAAGGGGAGTCTGGGCAATACACCGTGGTATCTACTACAATGGTGTATGGTGCCCTTAGTTAAAACTGACACAATTTGTTATTCTTCCTAATTCAATTCATTTGAACAGGCCACAAATCAATTAAAATAATGAAAGGGAGAGGCGTGCAGGAAAACAAAAGGGAGACAGAGGTATTATAACAAATTATCAAGATTTGAATAGAACTCCCTAAGAAAAAACAGCAAACACTGATTGTGGACAAAACTGGAATATTGAGACAAGATTATAAGTATTCAGCTCTGAAAATAATTTATATACTCATTTCAGTTATGACTTGAACATTTGATACATGTAGAAAGTTACACTTTTATAATTTAAAGAGTGAGCTTAATATTATGCATTTATTTATTTATTCATTCTAAACTGTTTAGAACATACATAATTTATAAAAACTTTTGCTTTTTTGTAAAAATAAGTCTTTGTCAGATGGAGAAGAGGAAGCAGTTCTAGAATCAAATCAAATTCCACTGATTATTTTTCAATGTACAATGGCAGAATAATTAATAGAAATTTAGAGTAATAATGCAAAAATACAATAGAAATTCTTAACTGAAACTCATGATATTTGGAGTATTATTTTGCATAAAAACACTTATTAGAAGTTTGTTATACATCTTAGAAAGACTAACAGGTCTAAGTAAGTAATTTATTATTAAAAATGACTCAGGTTAGAATTTAGTTCAATAAAAATCATTGAAACAAATCAAATAGACTTCATGGTCAAGGTTGAAAATAACAACAATGGTTGCAAAAATGTACTGGGGCTTACCAATGGTCATATTTCCAAAGGCATAGGAATTTCATTACAGATTAAATTCATCCTTTGGTTGAGTTAAAAACAACCAACACAAAGAGAATGTAGTATTACAGAAATCCAGTCCGAATATATACATATTCAGATATATATACATATATATTCATATATATATTCATATGTATATACATACATATATGAATGAAAGGAAAAAATAATTTTTGAGAAAAATAAAACTTCCAAAAGGGAAAATATATGGAGTCCTTATGCACTTCTTAATTTCTGGAGTTTACACTCTAGGAAAACAAATTCTACTAAGAGGTAAGGAGTGTTTCCTATTTCTTATTCTCTACTTTTCCCAACCCAATAATCTGAAATATTCAGATGGCTCTGGTAAGAATCTCTAGGAAGCATCATTGTTCGATATATTTTTTATCCCCACAGAGATCACAGAACATAGGCCATTGATCTGATTTTTCTCAGCATAGCCTACACTAAAATTGCCATTATCAAGAAGCTTTATTTTCTCTCTAAATCAGTCAAATGATGAATCAACAAATTGACCAACCAAATATGCAGTTTTGTACTACAAAACATTTCATAGAAACTAGTAACTTTCATATCATCCATAATGCTATGTAAATATATTATAAAGATAAAACATCTATCAAAAATGGAGCCTCTAAATGAATAAAAATCCCTACCATAATACCATATCTAGAAGGTTTCTTTTGGTAGATTCTATGAACAAAGAGAGGCCTGTGTGACTTGGATGGTTAAGTCTATCTTTTCATATGTGATAACTTTGGAGGTATCACTTGATTATTACTACATCTGACAAACTACAAAAAGTGAAGAAGGACAATTAGAGTAAAAATGAAGGTGGATAATCAACATGGGGCTATTATACAGCTGTGATCCTGAAGGTATTATGGTCCACAAATTACTCAGATAACATCCCCAGAAATTAATAAGGTGTCTTCCACTAGTAGACTGTCTCAGATGTTATCTATGGCAGTCACCTTTCATTCAGTTCCAAATTGTACTAAAGTGAACATCCAATTTTATGTAAAAAGTTAAAAAGCAAGGGAATAAACTATTTTATAATAGATTTTAACATAATTTTATGCAGCATTTGTATTAAACCTCTGAAATAATGCAATAGTTGGATAAACTGAGAAAATGCTTTATGTTAAGTTTTTATTTTTTGTATTTAATAAACATTGACTGAGTGGATATTTTATGGATGTCCACAGTGCAAAGTGATCAAACATAAAACGCTTTCAGGGACCCCAAAGTTTAGCTTATTTCACTAATATATAAAATGTTGCAGAATCACAGACAGGCAGGGGAAATGGATGTGGTACACTTTCCTGGAATGGTCTGAAAATTCTAAGGCCTTGAGGGTAACCTCTTTTCTTTTTAGTCCCCAAGCTTTGGTTGGTGTTTACTCCATTATTGAATACCATTAAAAAGACCAAGTGACTTCTTTTGTTAAGTTAGGTTGAAGACTGAAGAGAACTGTTACAAAGCAAGCATGTGGCAGTCAAAAAATTACAGCAGAGAAGAGAAAGTTGGTGGATTACCAGGTTGCCAGGATTCGGAACAAGACAGAGATCCAGGAGGCATAAAATCAAGTGGTGATGAAAAACAAGAGCTTTGCCAGTCAGAGAGAGGGTAAGGCTCAGTCTAGGAGGCCATATTATTGAAAGTATGAATATTACTAGTGAGTAAAATGAGCCTAAGAGAATGTGTGTCTCTGTTAGATATACTGATCCTCTGCCCTTCTGTATGCATCCAGATTAGTTATGAAATACTTTCAAGACTCGTATCTGCTAATATGATGAAGAGGATGCAATAGAAGCTCGCAAAGTCTTCAAAACTTTGTGCCTTAGAAAACCCTGGCAGTGTATCCAGTGATTTTATTCATTTTAAAAACATTAACATTTATCCTCCAGGAAAGAGAATGGTGCTAGTTGAACACTTACTGTCATCTGTTCTGAGACTTTTACTCTTTAGGAAATAGATGCTAACTCTCAAGACAATAAATTAGGAATAGAACAATAATAGGAAGACTGACACAGGTTAGAACTTTTCAACTAATGTAAAATCCTCAAAGTATTAAAGAGTCTATATTCTGGCCCTTTTTATCTATCTAACACTGCTCAAAAACCAGGGATATGAATCAAGCCTGTTCCTGTATGGTTCCTATGTTTGGTATACAGAGTATCACAATTACTTCTACTTTCCAACTTTCTGATATTCAGATCTTGTTGGCAATGGAATGTACTATTTCAGAGGAGTGAGTTCCTCATCACTAAAACTGTTACAGTAGACACTCATGATACTGATGGAGAATCCATGTATCAATTTAAGACAAACTCAATAATCTCCAAGATCCCTCACAACCCTGAGATACAATATCTTTACTGATTTTCGGTTGTCTTTCTCTTTATTCTTTTCCTATCCTAATGCTACCCATTTTCTGAGGTCTAGGTAAAAGTTGCACAATTTCCCCAAATAATAGTACTTCCTGTGATAGTTATGAGAAATTGATGAGCTATTACATAACAATTTTTTAGCTGAGTAGTTTGTATACACTATGTGCTCAATTAATTCCTTTTCTTGCTTTCCTCCATAATGATAATAATACACATTAATTTCTCTTCTGGCTTCCAACAATATTTAGCTGTAATAAAAAATTAGTAATTGTTTTTATGGTAATATTTTTCTTGAAATATTTAATATTCTATGTCATCTTTAAATTTATTAAAAATTAGAACCAAATCTTCCTTTTATTTTTATCTCCTGCAGCTTATAGACAAGGGCTGAACACAATGGTCAATGATATGGAGAGGATAATCTTTATAAAGGAGAATTAACATAATGCAGTTTAAAAATCACACTGTATTTAATCTTGTTAGCCCATTTTAGTATTCATGTGGCCTGGAAAAGTCTGATGCGTCAAGTTCCTCATTAAAAAATGGGGTCAAATATCCCCACCTTGCCTTCCTAAGCACACTGTTATAACCAGATAATTGGGTAAATATGAAGGACCATCCAAATAATGCATTTTGATTTGGTTGCCCATTTAGTTGTAATTCAGCATGTTTGGAGAGTTCACAATGGAAAAGGCAGTTCTTAAGCTGACCATCTTTTTTATTTTTTTTCTTTGCCTAAAAAGAGAGTAAATTGCAGGCTACCATAATATTCAGTGTAACTGTTCTTCATGCATTATAAGAATTAAAACTAACTTTCATCTCAAATAAATAATTAGGAATTTCAAGTCTCTGGAAAACAATGCATCACCACAGTCCTCCATTAAGTCTGTGGCTTGGGTCATGGTGCTGTTCAGACATCCTGAGAGTATTAAAAGGCTCTCAAAGACCTCTGACTGACATAAACAATTGTGTCGAAACATGATTGTAAATGCTTTATTTGATAACAGGATGGTTACTTAGGGCTGAAGCTCACCTCCTTATTGTAATCTCTGCTCAGTCAGTCTAGAGTGAATATTCAATCCCTGCTCCACACAGCTATCAGACTTATCTTCCAAAAAACAAATTTAATCACATCACTCCCTACTGAATTCAAAATACAACCTCAATTCTACAGCTTGGAAATCAGTGTCTTTTACTTTTTAATGAGGCCTCTGATACTTCCTTTTAAATTTATTCAACAAATATAGACTTATTGTCCACTCTGTGCCCTCACTGTGCTGTCAGGGTCAGTGGTTCCTCACTGTTCGTGAAACATGCTACCCTTCTATCTTTGCTTCCCTTGCTCACTCTGTTTGAAACGTAGTTTCTTCTCCTAGTCACCTGGTAAAATCCTGCCTATCCAGGTACAGTTCAAATACCAACTCCTCCTGCCAGCTGTATGCATAGGGTTCTCTGGTGACAGCACTGTTATAGCAGATTATAGCATACCCTGCTGTCTCTCCCCTTGAACTGTGGTTTCATAGGAGTGAGGGGCCATGCCTTTTACTTTGGATCCTCCACAGCACTTAACTTATAAACTGAACTGAAATAAAAATCTTAAGAATAGCCCCACTAATTTGCCACATTCAGTTAAATCATATCATTGCAAAAGAGGTGATTTTGGTGAACTGGATCAAACGTTTATAGATTTTAGATTGCAAAGACCTTTTTAAATAGTGGCTTCATTAATGGACTCACTCCAAATCAGTCATATTGCTGGGTTTGTAAAACATGGCCTAAATAAAGATGGCAAGAAAACTAGAAGCATTTTTATTGCGGATGTTTCAATTTAAATTTTGAAGCAATACTAATTTTTAACATGTGCAACTAGTTTAAAGGTAGAAAACTTCATTAAGCTATATTTTGGTGAATATATATATATATATATATATTCACATAAACACACATATATATAAATTTCAACACCATTGGTAGCTTCACTTATTTAATTTTTTGGTCAGAAATTTGGTTGATTCATTTGACTTGCTGTAGTGTTAACGTGTAAGTAAGTACACCCCTCTTTCTGTTCTGATTCATCCCCATGCAATCACCCACTGGTGGGTGAGGCCCCAAGGCAGTTAATTTAGAGAGAGCTCCAATCAAAGGTACTCTATTCCTTCTTAAGTCCCTGAATTCTGTTTGGCTTTCCTGCCCTGCTGGGCCAGTCTAGGCCCTCTACGATCTCTTCAATGGCTCTCCTTTGAAACTCAGAGCAGACCACAGACTAACCCACTTTGGCTCTCTTCTGAGTCTGCCAGTCTTCAACTGGCTTCTCAACAGCAGGTATCCACAAGTCCCGAGGCTTTCCCAAATCTCCCTTCTATATAATACTTTCATTGCTTTTCCTAAAACATACTATTTCTCAGACATATTAATTCACAAGGAGAAGGGCAGGAGGGGGATAGACTTCTTTTATTTTTTTCTCTCTGCCTTTTAAATGTCATAAAATGGAATTCTCTCCAAGCTATGCCCCTGAAGCTATCCAGGACCCAATCAGTGTTTGAGGAAATTGGGAGAAAAGGGATAGACAATTTATTTTACATCTTGCATTTTTAAAGCTTCCAATTTTTAAAGTATATATATACTTCTATTATTTCAAATATACTGAAAACAGTAAGTCCTACATTATCTTAAACCTAAACATTTTCTCACTTCTTAATATGATAATTTGTTTTACTCTTCTTTTCTATAGTTTATTATCACTGTCTACAATCCAGAGCCTACTTTTAACATGGCTTGTAACAATATGGGTTAGTAGGGAGTAAGAAGTCAAATTTGTATTACTCAAGGGCAAGAACAGCAAGTATATAAAGAATATAGCAGGTACTGCTAACTGCCAACTTTACGAAAGGAATTAAAGGTATTTACTAATACAAAGGAATGACATAGAACTAAAGAAAGTGGTACTGTCTAAGAGACAAAAACAAGAATTTATATAATTTGACCAGGACCATTAATTTCTCTATCGTTACTTAGAAATAAAGAGGGGGGTCTGCTTATATAAAGAAGAAACAATATTCATTTTAGATATATTTTTACTTTGTATATATAATTGCTCCATCTGAATGTTTACAGATAATTCTGAGAAGATATATTTTTAATGAGAAATTTTTTTGTTTTCAGTGTAATATTTTTCTATCATATCTTTCTGGTTCTGTTTTATGACATTCATGCCATTGTGAAAATACATTCACAATCTTGAAGAAATTATTAATCCAAGGTAAAGGAAATAAAAAAGTCAAGTTAGAGAAAAATTCATTTAATTAACAGGATCTGAATATTTTATGCATAACCGTTAATAATTAAAATAAACTTATTTAATATGATGTGAACAATGTAGTTGGTAATTATTTCTTATTTATATATCTCTCCCATAAAATGGCAAATAAATTAGGATGAAAGGAATAATTTGAAGAAAATATTTAATTTTGGTTACATTGGCTAATATAACAAAGACAGCTCATATTTACTCTTCTAATAGAAATTTATCGAATTCTAGTGTGAGAGGGATCTTAGAAATTATCTGGTCCAACTTGTTCACTTTTCTTCTCTATGAGATCAATGCCTAGGCAAGGCAAGCAACTGGCTTTTTGATACACAGTTGATTAGGGATTAACCTAGAAATTGGTCCACAAAATTCTTGACTTTGGGTCTTGGACTTTTTTCACTGTATCACATTACCTTTATCATAAAGAATAAAATTCAATTCTAACTGTTTTATATGTTTAGGCTCATCATAGCTGTGGTTTTCCAGTGTTTTCCAAAGTGTTTAGAGAAAAATAAACTGATGTTGGTAAGCATGTGGTGGTATTTTAAATTGAATTTGTGGGCACAAACTGTATTCAGATCTATCTCTTTAGCTAACAGAGAAAGGATATAGCGGGTAAAATATCTCTGTCATCCTAATTCCATCCGGCTTTCTCTCTCTCCCTCTACCATTTTATTCTTCTGTCTTAAATAAGACCATAGTGGGGAAGGAGGTGTTTTTTTCACTTCTCTATTGAGTTAGACACTTGATGATTCTATAAAATTTGGTTCAAAAGATTTCTCATTCCATTTAATCGATTGCTGCATAGCTATGTAAAATAAAAGAAGATATTACAAAGAAAAGATCAGGTGGGCAAGAGATGAGTATGTCTGTGGCTGTTTATCTAAGGCTAATGCACATTTTTAACTATAGGTTGCAGAAATTTAAAAATCTCCAATATTTATTATTTCTTGTGGAGTAAGTGAGGCAGGTTATTTCATTTATTCATTGTATCATAATTATTGTTAATAATGCTTTAACACTAGCCACTTCATGTAGCAACATAACTTTGAGAAGTAATGTGTAAATATTAACAATATTAATCGAGTAAATAAAAGTGCCAAAGTAGCCAGATTTGCGTAATAAAGTATTCCTAATTTTTTACTGGGAGCTTTAAAATAATTATTTCTTTCAGTCTGACATAACAAAATAATGAAAGAAAGTAACCATTTAAATCAAATTGATTTTTTTCCTATTTTTCCTTAACATTTCATAGATAAGTTTTTACATTTGAGTCTAAATTTCTAAAGTTATTATTACTCAAAAAATAAAAGTGTATTAACTTACGGCCCTGATGCTTTCAAAATGTCCACCTTCTTTCTCGAAATCGATAGGCTGTCCTTTTAGTGTCCAGTAGAAAGTAACATCCAAACTGGAATCGTGAATTGCTTTGCAATTAAGAACAATGCTTTCTCCCACAGTTAACTCTGTTCTTTTAGGAGTAAGTTCTATTCTTGTAGGTTCTATAGAAATAAAAATGCATTAATTAACATAATGAACACGTATTATTTCTCTGCATTCTATATTTTAAATAAAGAGAAAAAATTTACAGCAAGAAATTTATGCAGTACAATTGCTTCAGATACACATCCTTAAGTAAACATATTAATTGAAATATTACATTTGGCATGCTAGAGTATTTTACTATGCTTCTGTAGGGAAGTGATGATTTAAAAGTTCCTGTTCCTATTAAGAAGTCAACTTGGACCAAAAAAAAAAAGAGAAAAAGATGAGGACTATATAACTAGACACAGCGTTTGACATCCTGGAAGGAGAAAAATTAGACAAAAAAGACACAGCCTTCCTGTCCACCTTCACAGATCATCAAATGTAAATAAAAGGATTT
Organism: Eidolon dupreanum; assembly: GCA_028627145.1. Taxonomy (NCBI): domain Eukaryota; kingdom Metazoa; phylum Chordata; class Mammalia; order Chiroptera; family Pteropodidae; genus Eidolon; species Eidolon dupreanum. The sequence continues at coordinate 58,250,742 of CM053510.1, read as the reverse complement.
TTACAATAAAAAATGCTTCATATCTAAGGAGAAAGAATTCATGTGAGTTCTCTTCTTTAAAGGTTGTAGGAAGCACTTCCTTTCAAATAGCTATGTTTACAGAGATAAAAATATACTACTACCATAAAACCTTGTATTTGCTTTCACTCTATAACCACTCTTAAGAATGGATAAGAAGTAAAGAAGGGACCTCTGGATGATTATAAAATATCACTTTTGATATTGGTTTAATTGAGATCTGAAAAGACAAAATATTGAATGGAAATGTTTCAGAGAAAAAAATCTTTAATTATTTAGTGTTTTAATTTTAAAAATACACATATACAGGGTTTAGAGCAACTGTGAACTATTAAAGGCTAATATAAGCTGTACACCTAAGGGTTATTTCAGATAGTGATCAAATAGCTGCAATATGATGTGCTATTTTGAATAAAGTAAGGAAGTGAGGGAGACAGGATTTTGATTTTGTCTTTCTTTTTAAGTAGATTTCTGATTGTAGATATCTCAAGAAGACTGACACAAATAATTAAAAATTAGCCCAATTTTTCTATTCTAGCTCTGTTGTTGGCAATAGCGTAATCTGATGAAGTACCATTCTTAACCACCAATCACATCCTTCTAAGTAGTCACTAAGTAGTCACTAAGAGGACAATGCAATACCAGGAAAAAAAATGCACTGTAAATGTTAATATTTTAGAAATCAGGTATTCTGTGTGGTAGTCTTAGTTCTGTCTTCATCCGAGAACACAGATAGTCACATAATACTGTTGTTTAAACATTGTGAGAATTAGAATATTCCAAGTAAGTAAATATTCCATTTATCTTGTGATTAACAGAAAAAATTGTTATTATATAAAAAAAAATGACTCTGGATCCAGCAGTGCCTCATTATGAAAAAGATTGTTTAGCACACAGAAGGTATAAGACACCGACTGGAAGTAGAAGACTGAGCTGGTGTCCTGTACTATATAATTTAATGAAGACATCTTTTAAATTATGTTCCTTCCTTCCACTGATGTTTTCCTCTTCCCTAAAATATCAGAGTGCTGTCTATTTTAATTACTTTTCTATTTCTATAGAAAGAAAATTAACATTTTTATATTTTATATACCCAAAGTATGATTCATTATATAATGCATGCACAAATAGAAAAAAAATAAGGATATAGTCAGTTATGAAAAATATTCCTTTGCCAGTCGAAGAGACTACCTAAGATATGAGATTTTCTTAGTACTAGACACTGACATATAGTCAGTCTCAAAAGAAGGTTCCAGGCTTGAAATCTAATTCACTTTAGAAATAAAACTAACAGAAACATTGAAGCATCAGTATTTATAATATTAAAAGATGGCATATAAAAAATTCCATTACTGCAAACATCAAAGAGCAGCTCTGGCATTAGTTTACCTGATGCGCACTCCAACACCTCACATTCATGTCCTGCTGCTGCTATTTCTTTCTGCGCCAAATTCCCCATTAAAGTGGTAATAAAGGAATATTGCTGATAAACACTAAAATTAACTTTAGTAGAGAAAAAATACTTTTATACTGTTGGCATACTTTTATATTTTGAGATATTGACTAAAACTCCAGAAAGTTTTCTTTATCCTCTCACATAGTTTGTTTAAAGAAAAATATTTAAATTTCTACCAACGAGGTATTTCTTTATGGTGCCCTAAATAATGGAAAGGGACAATTTGGTTGTGCTAGTTCTATTTTTACAATGTATTTTATCAACAGAAGCATGCACACAAATATGCGTAAATACATATACATGCATATTACATTTATACACTTTCTGAAAAGGCCATGAAACTATGCTTATGAAATATTAGCCACATTTTCTTACCTTTTACAGATACTGAAGCTACGATTTCAGCAGAACCAAAGACATTTTCCCCTTGGCAAACGTACTTTCCCTCATCTGATTTAGAAGCATTTAGGATCCGCAGACTCCCGTCTGGAAGAATAGCTATTCTGAAAATTATTAAAAAAGGGTTTTTTTCTTGTTTTACTGCATATCAGCTAAGTGGTAAGAAACTCTGATAAAGTTTGAAACTATGCTTCCAAGGTAATAATAAAATAAAGGACTGTTGTGGAATATGCAGTGATAGTACAAATGTTTTATCCTTCAAGAAATTATATAAAAAATCCACTTAATATCTTCTCATATTTAAAAGGGTTAGGGAGTTACAGGTTTTTCGTTTGACAGTTAACTCTAAAACTTATGGAAAAAAGGTGACCTTGAATTTGGTTATTAAAATTTATACTATAATAACACCCAGCAATATTTTAATACTAAGCTTAGGTATTTCACCTCCAAAGAGTGAAACCAAGACTGACCTCAAAACTCAAATATAAAAAGAAAGTATAAAAACATAAAGGAGGACAAGTACAGAACACAAAATTAACTGTAATATACAGCCAAGAGATGATTTATGGTAGTTTCTCTACAATGCCACTTGTGCAGCAAGGGTATGAAATTGAAACCTGATACCTGATACCTGGGCTGCTTGCACTGCACTTTTTAAACATGAAACATGATATCTGAGTTTGCATTTCAGCTCATTTGGAGACCTTTGTTAAAAGTAGACCTTGAGTCTTATATGAAAGTGAAAAATTACAGTATTATTAAACAGTTTTAGAAGTTTAGTGAAAATGAGTTTGATATTAAAGATTATCATATTCTCCTGTGTAGTTATCATTCCAGAAACATACAGATTTAAATTAAATTAGTACTTTTGTCCTTTTCTCTTTTCTAAGCTCCTAAAATATACAACCCATTATTTCACTGGTATATCAATCTACTCAAGCAAACTAAAGGAAGTGGCTGTTATAGTTTTATTTGATATGCCATTAGAGTCTGAACTGACTTCTTTGGGAAAGAGGATGTAGCAGACTGTACAGCTTTTGGTAAGAACCAGTGATCCCAATGAACTCAAAATCCTAAAATTGGATCCTCCTAGTCTGAAAACAATGATTTATTCCATAGCAACATGATAATATTAAACTCTTTAAGATACAAGAACGGCCGAATATGTTTAGTCAACATCCTTCCTATTATATTGTGTATTCAATCTTGCTAATAACCCGGAACTGAGAGTTATTGAGATTATTGAACTTTATAACAATTGGATTAGACTCTAGGCTGCCAAATATTGCTTATGAATTTACTTATATATTGTCATCAATAAAGGTACCAGTTTAAAAATATCACATTATCACATTGTTTCCAAAATGGATCAAACTCGATTTACAAAATATAAGAATGGAGACAAATTTAGAAGCAAGGCAAACTAGAAATAGAGAATTTGATTTTGTAGTTTGTCTAGGAGGTATGCTAACTTTAGACATATGGAAAGCACAGTGACCTCAAAAGATATATAATCCATTCAAGATGGCGAATGAAAAATTATATTTATTTATTTAAATAGTGCCCAGTTTCTATTAAAGTGGAATATAATTAATTTATTCCATTTCAATCCCTAAAATACAATGCTACAAAAAAAAGACATATTTAAAAGCAAAAATTCCATTTTGTAAATAAATATTTTGTGAGAAAAACAAACTTTACTGAAATTTAGCTAAAAGACTATAATTTGTACAAACTGTAAATAAAATACCTTGAAAATATCTGGATTTTACTGATTTATAAATTCTAATCCAGTAGGTGCGAAATTTGGCTTAAAAGTTTACCTCCTTTAAAGAAATAAATGTATCTTAGATACTGGCAGTATTGCAGCTCTTGATTTAAGATAAGTCCTTTCTCACTGACAGCAGGCAATATATTATATTCTCCTTTTACAGACAGTTTATGAACACTCTTGTATTTTAGGCCACTGATACGCCAGGGGATGAGGCATTTTAAATACCATGATGTTTTTTATCTGTCGAGTGGCAGTGTCATTTAATCAAAAGCCTGTCTACTGATTCATATGGCATATCCTTATCAGATAAGCTGATATTTTTAACTTAGATAAGAAAAAATAGACAATGAATGTGATTCACATTATAATGTCTGGCTACTGCATACATAACCACTAGATAATTAAATATTGAATAAATATTTCCCTGCAATTTTCCACCTCCACCTATCTTTGCTATTATTATCATGTAACTCTTACATTTGGAATTTTCAGATTTGGGTATTAATGCTGCTGAGACATCCTTGAACTTGGAATAGGGTGGTAAGGGAGTGGTGAGGTAAAGGTCTGTTGGGGTAGGAAATATCTTAGAAATGCAAACTAGCATTCTAGCATTCAGTATCAAGTCATGCTTAGTATATTTTTCTGGTCTCTTAATTTCTCCATTGAGTTTCTTCCTAGACCTGGAGATATCTTGGGTCTAATCTTGTACTTAATCAGGGTATCTCTGCCTTGCTAAATTGCCCAGTACTATAGTCTCCTAGGATGGCATTGTGTTTACCCCTATCTTATAAGGGGCTGACCTCTCGATGCCTGTCCTTATTTCTGAATTTCAGGATCATTTTCTGGACCTTCCATTTCCATGTTTTCCAGGTTTTGCTTACCTGTCAGACACCACACAATATAGTTTAGATCTTTCCAAGTATACTACTTGCCTGGGGGTGCCACCTATTTACCTCCTGCCATATTATTTAGAGATCATGCTCTGACTTTCAGACCTTCTGGTATTATTATAGCATAGTGGATATCATATCACAGAATCATTAATCATTGACTATATGCTTTAAAAACAGAGGGCTGGGTTCAAATCACTGTCATTAATTAGTATGTATATGAACTTAAGCAAAGTTACTTAATTTCTTTCCTTATAAGTAAAACTGTCATATCTAACTAGTTTTGTTAAATATTAACTAGATAAATATGTAAATTATTATACTTTAGTGGTACATAACAGATATTAATTGAAAATTTACTCAAAAATATATATAAAATCTGTGGCAAATTTTAAAAAGGAAAAAATAAAGCATGCCAGGGAAAACTTTGAATATAAAAACATCACCAATTTAGGGTGTTCTACAAGTCTTTTCTGGGGGGAATAATATTTAAGCTGAGAACTGAGGATTGAGAGAGAGTGAACTAGACAAAATGTAAGAAAGCAGAGGGAATAAAATTTGCAAAGGCCATGAAATGAGGTGGACAACAAAATCTTGAAAATCCAAATGGCCAATTATGATGGCAGCATATAAAGGCAGGGCAGAGAATGGCCCAACATGAGACTGGAGATGTAGACATGGTGCAAAATCATGCAGGACTTAGTATACTATGGAAAACATCTTGTCGTTATTCTAAGGATAATGGATTCTATTTTTTTTTTCACAGCTTTATTGAGGTATGATAGGCATATCATAAGCTCACATTTAAAGCATATACTTTGTAAAGTTTTCACATGTGGATGCAGTCATGAAACCATTACCACAGTCAAGACAGTCAACATATACATCACACCCAAAGTATCTGTGTTCCTTTGCATTCTCTGATCCTAACCCATTCTCACCCCACCCTTATCACTAGGCAACTACTAATCTGCTTTCTGTCACTATAGTAAGTTTGTACTTTTACAGAATTTTAAATAAATGGAATTATAACATTATATATATTTATGCATATATATTCCTTTTTCTTTAGTTTCATTCAGCATAATTAAGGTGTGATTCACCCATGAATTATTAATAATACATTCCTTTTTATTACTGAGTTGGTATTTTATTGTGTGAATATACCACAACTAGTTTATCCACTCACCTTTGGGTGAATATTTGGGTTATTTTGAGCTTGGGGCTATTACAAACAAAGCTGCTATAAACATTTGTGACAAGTTCTTTTATGGTTATTTGCTTTTATTTCTTTTGAATAAATTCTTAGGACTATAATGACTTTATCATCTGGTTTATATTTAATGTTTAACTTTTTAAAAAGCTGCTGTACTGTTTCCAAGTGGTTGCACTACTTTACGTTCCTAGTAGAATTATATGAGAGTTCTTACAACACTTGATATGGTCAGTCTTTTTAGTTTTAGCTATTACGATAAGTAGGTACTAGAATCTCATTGCGGTTTTAAATTGCATTTCCCTATTAACTAAGGATGTTGAGCATCTTTTCATGTGTTTATTTCCCATCTATGTATCTTTCTTGACGAAGTGATTGTGCAATTTATCAATTTTATTTTATGTTTTGTTTTTGTTGTACTAAGAAATCTTTACATAACCTAAGGTCACAAAGATTCTCCATTTTCTTTTAGAAATTTTATAGTTTTAAGTTTTATGTTTATGTCAATGATTCATTTTGGGTTTTTTTTTTTGTTTATGCTCTGAGGTATGAAACTACCTTATTTACTTATTTTGGATATGGTTACCCAATTGTTCCAAGCTATTATTTTAAAAAGACTATCTTTTCTCAATGGCTTTTTCATCATTGTCAAAAATCAATTGGCCATAAATGTGTAAGTCAATTTCTCAACTCTCTTTTCTGTTCCATTTATCTATTAATCTATTTTCATGCCAAAACCACACTGTCTTGATTACTGTATTATTATGATCTCTCCTGAAGTCAGGTAAGTTAAAATGTTCTATTTTACTCTTTTTCAGAGCTGTTTTGTCTATTCTACATTCTTTGCATTTCTGTATGAATTTTAAAAAGTTTGTTAATTTCTAAAAAGCTTGTTGGAATTTTGATTGGGATTTCAATGTATTTGTAGGTCGATATGTGTAGAGTTAAAACAATATTGTCTTACTATATGTGAATATTATATATCTCATTTATTTAGGTCTTTATTTTCTCTACATAATATTTTGTAGTTATTAGCCTACAGGTTTTAGACATCTTTTATCAGATTTATCTATATGTTTTTTGATGCTGTAGTAAAATATTCATTTAATTGGGAAATTTTGAGATAATTATAGTTACATGCAGTTTTAAGAAATAAAACTGAGAGATCTCTTGTATGCTTTTTCTAGTACCCCTCAATGGTAACATTTTGTAAAATTATAGTATAATACCACAATTAGATATTAATATTTTTGTACTCCCACTGGTTAGTTTTTCCCAGTTTTAACTTACTTATTTGTGTGTGTTTTAAGTTCTATACAATGTTTTCATTTAGCATTTGTGCATCCATCACCACAGTCAAGATACAGAACAGTTCTAACACCACAAAGATTTCTCATTTTCCCTTTTATGGCCATACTCACCTTCATTCCACACTAACGTCACCACCCTACACTGGTTCCTATTTCCTGCCAACCAGTAATTTGCCCTTCATTTCTAATTTTTTTTTTCATTTCAGTAATATAAGTGAAGTCTTACAATATGAGACTTTTTGAGATTGACCTTTTAATTCACTTACATTAATTCCCTGGAGATTCATGCAAGTTTTGTGTGTCAGTAGTTTATTTCTTTTTATTGTTGAATAGTATTCCATGGTATAGATATAGCACAGTTTGTTTAGCCATTCACCTGCTGAAGGACAGCTGGGCAGATTCTAAAATTTGATATTACAAATAAAGTTGCTATAAGCATTTGTGTACAGAATTTTACACGAACGTAAGTTTTAATTTCTCTGGGATAAATATCCCAAATTATAATTTCTGAGTCATAGGAAAATTCCATATATAGTTTTTTTAAAATTATTTTTCAATTACAGTCAACATACAACATATTATGTTAGTTTCAGGTGTATAACATAGTGATTAGACATTCATATATCTTGTGAAGTGATCATTCCAATAAGTCTAGTGCTCATCTGACACCATACATAGTTATTACAATATTATTGACTATATTCCCTATACTGTACTTTACATCTCTGTAACTATTTTTATAACTGGTAGTTTATACTTCTTAAGCTCTTTCACCTATTTCTCTCACTTCCCAATGTTCTTCCTGTCTGGAGACTATCAGTATATTTTCTCTAACTATGAATTTGTTTTGTTTGTTTATATTGTTTTTTAGATTCCACATATAAGTGAAATCATATGGTATTTTTCTTTCTCTGTCTGACTTATTTCATGTAGCATAATACACTCTAGGCCCATCCATGTTGTCATAAATACCAAGATTTCATTACTTTTTATGGCTAAGTAAATATTTCATTACATATATGTACCACTTCTTTATCCTATCATTTATCAATAAACATTTAGGTTGCTTCTATACCTTAGCTATCGTAAATAATGCTGCTATGAGCATAGGAATGCATATATCTTTCTGAATCAGTGTTTTCATTTTCCTTTGAATAAATACGCAGGAGTAGAATTGCTGGGTTGTACAGTATTATTTTTAACTTTTTGAGGAACCTCTGTACTGTTTTTCATACTGGCTGCATCAATTTATATTCTCACCAAAAGTGAAGAAGCGTTCCCTTGTCTTCACATCTTTGCCAACATTTGTTGATTTACTGGTGATAGCCCTTCTGACAGGTCTGAGGTGATATCTCATTGTGGTTTTAATTTGCATTTCTCTGATGGTTAATGATGTTGAGCATGTATCTCTGCAAATTTTTTTTAAATTAAATTGTTTGTTTCTTTGTTGTTAAGTTGTATGAGTTCCTTATACATTTTTGGATATTAACCCATTATTGGATGTACCATTGGCAAATATCTTCTCTCATTCAGTGGGCTGTCTTCTGTTTTGTTAATGGTTTTTCCTTCATTATGCAAAAATATTTTAGTTTGATGAAGACCTATTTATTTTTTCTTTAGTTTCCCTTGCCTGAGGTGACGTATCCAAAAAATATTGCTAAGAGTGATGTTGAAAAGTTTACTGCCTGTTTTCTTTTAGGAGTTTTATGATTTCAGGTCTTAACATGTAAATCTTTAATCCATTTTGACTTTAGTTTTGTATATATTGCAAGAAAATGGTCATTTCATTTTTTGCGTGTATCTTTCCAGTTTTCCAACACCATTTATTGAAGAGACTGTCTTTACTCTATTGTATATTCTTACCTCCTTTATCATAGATTAATTAACCACATAGGCATGGATTTATTTCTGGGCTGTCTATTATGTTCCAATGATCTTTGTGTCTGTTTTCTGCCAGTACCATGCTATTTTGATTACTATAGTCTTATAGTATAGTTTGATATCCAGTAGCATGATACTTCCAACTTTGTTCTTTCTCAAAATTGCTTTGGCTTTTGGGGTCTTTTATATTCACATATAAATTTTAGGATTATTTTTTCCAGTTCCATAAAAAATGTCATTGGTAATTTGATAGAGATTGCACTGAATCTACAGATTACTTTGGGTAGTATGGACATTTTAATAATGTTAACTCTTTCTATCCATGAGCACAGTATGTCCTTCCATTTGTTTCTATCTTCTTCAATATCTTTCTACAGTGTCTTATAGTTTTCTGAGTGTAACAGTTCTTTCACCTACTTAGTTAAATTTATTCCTAGATATTTTATTCTTTTTGATGTAATTGTGAGTGAGATTGTTTTCTTAATTTCTTTTTTCTGATAGTTCATTATTGGTGCATAAAAATGCAACTGATTTCTGAATATTAATTTTGTATATTTCTACTTTACTGAATTCATTTATTAGTTTTAATAATAATGAATATATTACTGCTTTCTTTCCAATTTAGATGTGTTTTATTTCCTTTTCTTGTCTGATTGCTGTGGCTAGGACTTACAATGCTATGTTGAATAAAAGTAGTTGAAGTGGATATGTTCTTGTTCTTGATCATAAAAAGAGCTTCAGCTTTTCATTGTTGACTATAATGTTAGCTGTGTGTTTGTCATGTATGGCCTTTATTATATTGAGGATGCTCCTTTCATCCCCACTTTATTGAGAGTTTTTCATAAAAGGATGTTGGATTTTGTTAAATACTTTTTCTGCATATATTGATATAATCATATAATTTTTATCCATCATTTTTTGCCTATGTGGTGTGTCATGTTAATTGATTGGCAGATATTGAACCAACCTTGTACCAAGGATTAAATCCCACTTGATCATGGTATGTGATCTTTTTAATCTATTGCTGATTTTGGTTTGCTAATATAAATATTGATACCCTTTGATATTGACTCTACTAAGTTTATGTGAACGAGACACATTCTGCTTTGAAATGAGAAACTGTACAGATTTTTTACATCAACCATAGGGTGGGGATATGGCTATAAATTGATGTCAGAAGGGAGAACCCAAGATAGAAAAAGAATAGCTACACAGAGGCTTTTATCACTGAGGAACTAAGAGCCTTAGTTAGAGGTAATTTGGTTTGAGTGTGTAGATCATCAACTTCATACTACAGGACTTCCTGCCACATCCCGCAAAGAGCATGGATACATAAGATTTAACACTGAAGGAACTTAAAATTCTACCTATACCTAGGTTCCTTGTTTTGGTGAATGAAACAGCCATCCTCTTAACAAGAAAGACAATTATACATGCAATTACAATTAAAGGAGATAAGTGCTAAATGGAGACACACTTTTCTGTAGAAAGTGACATCTAACCTGAGCCCTAAAAAAGTGGTAGTAATTAATCCACTAAATGGCTAGAAGCAGGAAACAGAGTGAAATGTCTCATTTAGATTCACCAACTTCTTTTTGAGTGGCTTCTATATTCTAGGAACTGTAGAAAGTATCTGGGATATAATGACAAGTCCCAGTCCCTATCCTTAGGAACCACAGGAATAGAGGAAGCATTAGACAAGTAAGCAGGAAATTAACATTCGGTATAATAAAATCTGTAAAGAAATAAGTACAGGAAACTATTTGGAGTACATATGGCAGGCAGCTCATTAACCCGTGGGATATGAGTGTGGTTAGGGAAGTCATCTCAGAGGAGGTGACATCACATTAGATGGTTGAAAATTAATAACTCTTATCTTTATACTGGTTTGGGAGGGGAATAGGTAAAATGACCTATTGATGTCTATTGAATATTTTTCCTAATTGCTTTTCTGAACTCTCATCTTTCATTCCTTTCATTTAAGTTGCACAGTACCTCTGTGTTTAACTTCCTAAATCACAGATCTGCTCATTTTTTTTTGCCTGAACTTTTCATGTCTCTCTACAGCATACAAAATAACATACTTACTCCTTAGTAGAACAGTTGAAAGTCTTCACTAAATGATCATAACTTCTATCATCCCCTTACATTCTGCAAGTCTCCAAACTATGTTGTAATGCATTCTCAATATATATATTTCATTGCATTTATAAATTATGTATAGATCACACAGACACCACACACACACACACACACACACACACACACACACACACACACACCACAGTATTATATTAATATATTGGGTATATTTTAAACAGACAATAATTAGAAATTATAAGCAAAAGCAAATATGTTATGCCATTTTCTCCTTTCCCTCCTCCCATCCCTTAATAGATCTCTTGCACATCTCTGAATTGTTCACACCTCTATTTGGAGACCACTGCTCTAGTCTTATAAAACCACATATCTTTCAATGGTCAGACTCCTACTCATTTATTATTGCTCAAATATACCAAATATCTAAATGCTTTCTTAATCATTTTTAGTTAGAATTATTCCTGCCTTCATTTTTGCTTCCTCAGAACTCCATCACAGCATTTGTCGCACTTCTCCTTAGTATAGAACAGACAGGGTATTTTATCCATTGAGCATTGTAGTTTCAGCATTGTAAAGGGCCTAAATAAATATTTGAGACCTGAAAACAATTGTTTGTTCAAACAATCAAAAATAACTGCAATGTTGAAAATAATACAATGTAATATTGTAACAATTAGTCAACCTCAATTCATCCTTTCCATTGGTATTAAAAAGTTATTGTTATAACAATATAATAAAAAATTTTACTATTATAATACTTCCAATGATAAAATTATAAAAATTATTTCAAAAGACTTATAGCAAAAATAAAATCATTTTATATAGGATGTAGGTACATTTCATTATTTTTGATAAAATCCAGGATGAGATCTTTGAAAAATAAGACAGAATAGGACCTATAAAGGTCCTAAAATGCTGATCACTTTTTATGTGTCAAGCATCATAGCAATGTTCAATATTTTATTTCACATAATGCTTCCAAACACTATGAGGGTTGAGTATTAGTCTCATTTACTGATGAGAAAACTGTGTTCGCCATCATTTATGACTTCATTTAAGGTTATTCAGCAAGTGGCAAAGCTCTGATTTCAGCCACACTTTTGATTTGTTGTTTGTCAGTAAATTCCTGACTAATGTAACCTGTTTTACTTATTGTCTTCTTAAACTAATTCCACAATAATTGGTACTCAATAAGTGGGGACTGAATCAAACTGAATATAGTTTAACTGATTTCTTTTATAGATGAAGAAAATGAGGTCCAGAGCACTTCAAATCACTTTTTAAAAAATAAAATAGCATGTAGTTTGTTTTGATAATATTCGTTATGCCTCTTCTATTTGCTGGGCCTTATACAAAGCTCCTTTAATACTTTATCTTAATTCTTACAAAGACTCCAGGATATATTATTATATTTCCTTTGTCAAAGAAGTATAATAATGAGGCACAGAGGACCGAAATAACTAACATTTTGGAATAGGCCTCTTGGACTAAAATTTATAATACACTTTCAGCTACTAGTATATTAAACTAAAAGTAAACAGCAAAAGAAAGCTTTGCATAAGTCCACATGCTTGGTGGCAACTCTGACCTACAACAGAAGCTGACAGAAGTGGGAACTCAAGGGTAACAAGAGAAGACACATGTTTCCGATAGATGATGGAAATAAGAGAAATTCATACTCCTTAACTTGATCAGTAAGATTTTTAAAAACCTAAGGGTTTTTAAAAAACCAAAGGAGGGATTTGCTGTCACCATACTCTTTCCTTTAGATGCAATTTAGCTCCAAGGAAGAAGTGAAGTGACCCAGAAAGACATATATGACAGCCTTTAGAAAGCAAGAAAAAGCTTAAGTGCAGAAGTTACTTTAATTAATGGACCTCATCCCTGGCTCTGAGCATCACTGCAAGCAACCTGAAGAAATTGAAGAACATTTTGTGCTAAACCAATGAAAAGTTTCAGAACCTTCAGGCTCTGAAAGAAGAGTGAGAAGGAGGCTGTCTCTTTGTCAGAGCTGGATATCAGAAGATGTTTGCTATTAAACAAAACAAAACAAAAACCTCAAACACATACTTGTATTGTCCTTGTTCTGAAGGATATTTCTACTACAATTTGTACAAATGCAACAAATTTAACATATACAGAACTACACTCTTTCTCTTTAAATCATTTTCTCACTTTAATGTTACCTATTTTACATGAATTTGTATGGAAAATTCTGAGTGTGCATGTACCTATTTTTGTGGAGATAGTATGTAACTTTCTTCAGATTCTCAAGGAAGTCTGTGATAAAAACAAGATTAGGAACCATCATAAAAACCTTTACTTTATACATGAAGTAACTGTGCCCAGAGAAAGAAAGCTTAGAGTATTTCCTTTTTAAAGCTCGGGATATAATTCAAATTATTAACTCAGAAGTCGCCATTTACTTTTCTTTTACCCTCATAACAAATTGATCAAGTTGGATCTATTGCACATTTTGAATATTTCATTCCCTTGTTTTTGCCTTATTGGAGGGTCTAAATGCAGTGGGTAAAAAATGCGAAGTGTTTTTACTTTTTCTAATCACTGCCTTTAACCATGTTCTCTCAAATCCATTTTCTATTTCCTTCAGACATCTGAAAAGGTCCCATAGCTTTTAGATAACTTTCAGTCATTACAAGGTAAAATTTGTCTCTGATTCTTGATCTTCTCCTCGCCCCTAGTTCAGCACTGAAAAATGGCTCCAACCCAGGACCCTGTAGCTGCAAGGAGAATGGAGAATGGTCTCTCTTCATGACTTTCTCCTCCTTCTTCCCAGTTCTTTATCTCCTCTGTGTGTCAGAGTTGCCAGAAGAGGGCTGGAAAGGAACCAGTGTCTCTTATTCAGTTTCTGTTGTGGTCTTTAGTAGGATATAGTTGTCACTCCAGGTAAAGCTGTTGTCCACCACGCCACTGTTGAAGCAGGCCTGCAAAGACTGGCTTCTATGAGCATATCAGTGAGTCTTTGGGGCCTCCTTACTGCAGAGTTCCCTCATGTAGTCTCAGGCACTGCCTTTTCTACCTCTGTCAGCTCCCACCTCTGGCATTTTACTCATGGATCCCAGAAAGCTTATGCTTGCCTACCTTCTCCAAAGTCTATCAATCCATGGGGTTGCCTTTCTAAATGGTGGGAGTGTAGGTTTCTTTCCTGTCATTTCCTTTTCTGCTGTTATCACTCTCCAGTTATGTTCTCTCCCTCTTCAGACAGGGCCAGGAACCAATAAATAAATCTGTTGCCTAAGCAAATGTTCAATCAATAATTAAAATAACCAGTTTTATAATTTCTTTGAGTGAATCTTTATAGCCTTACCCTCACTTGATTCTGGAGATGGGAAGGGTAAGAAAAACCTTAGCAGTCCCTATCAAGGCAAAGCCTAAAAAGAATGTCTTTCTTTCTCCAATATTCTCTTATATACACAGAGGTGAGGAGTGGAGAGTGGTGTGGATGACATAAGTAATGTTCTGCTGTTAAGATATATCAACAAGCAAAACTAGTTCAGATACCTGAGGCTCTGGAGGAGCTCTCTGATTCCTAAATTTTTAGGAGTCTCTTCAGAATATCAGGTACCTAATGTGGCTTTCTTCTTAGTTTTGGGTTTCAAGCTTAACATATAGTTTCCAGTTTCTCTCACTACCACAACCTTATTTGAGCCTTTCATTAGAATGCATTTATATTACTGCAATTCTGCTACCTCTGCCTTCAATAGCAAGTCACTCCTAATTTCAACATATTGGTCCTGCTGCCTTCACATTGTGTCATATGATGTTACCAACTGACTTAATGCCAATCCATGTCTCCACACTACATTCAGGATAAAATCCAAGCTTCTTAGCAAGACATATAATATCCTTTATAATTTTAATCTCCCTCTGACTTTCCAATTTTATCTTAGACTCCTAGCTGCTGTCTCACATCTACATCCATCCTACCTTTCATTCATAATGAACTACTTGTCATTCTTTTAAGACCATATGCCTTGGGTCTTGCCAAATAGTTTCCCTCCATCTACATGAGACTTTTCCTGCTACCCAGTCTCACATCTTTCTGGATTACTAATAAGTAATCTCTAACATTTTGTTGTTATTCAAATTACATCTGAGTGTGTTCCCTGATCCTCAGTTACTATCCTCCTCTGTCCTCTTGTACTTTTCGTACTTTTAGTGCATTCCTCATTATCCCAGGTCTCAGCATATTATCTTATGTTTTCCCTAGACTGAAAGTTACTTGAGGAATAAATAAGCATTATAATAACATAATAAGCAGTCAACAAATGGTAGTTAAACGGTGCTCAAATTCCCTATCAGAGTATCTGATTAATCACTATATTTTACTGTAATTTATCACACTACATTTTTTTTCCATGAGGGTCCATGATGAGAGCTTTGGCTATTTAACCATCATAAAGAAGCAAAAAGTAAAATTATAGAGGAGTTAGTAAGGCATTTTGACTTAACTTCATTTGACTTGATTGAAATTCCTGTCTTTATTTTCACTATTAAAATATTTTTCATTATTTTCATTGGTTTCAGTACATTTCACAGTGCTATAGTGTGTCTATTAGCATGGATCAATTTTTCCTTTTTAACAATACAAAGCTACTAAAAACTTAATGAATGGTCTTCCTTCGAACCATACTTTGAAAAACAGTACTTATTAGCTAGATATAAAGCTGTATGTATAACATTTTCTATTTTATTAAAGTTATTTCTTTCTTATAGGCTCTTGAATAGTTGGGTAAAAACCTGTTTCAAACAAATGTGTCTCTTCATTTTCACCTGGAAGCATTTGAATTAAGCAAATACAATAAAGCTAGATAAATGCTTTTGGAATGACTGTGCACTGGATTCTAAAGTTTTTCACCGAGATGTTTCTAAAACTGAAAGATGCTGTGAAATTGGATATAGCCCCAAACTGATAAATTTTTAAGTAAAAAAACATAGTTGAGTTTGCACTGAATCATTTACCCTGTAGCTTTTCTCAGTGTTCTGAACTGAATAATCTGTCATTTCCCATTACCTTGGACATGAAAACTCAATATTTCTTAATGTAGACAAAATAAGAAAAGGACAGATATTTATAAAGAGTTGAAATCTTTATTATTCCTTAAATTTGTGACCTTTTGCATTTTCTGTACAGTCTGCTGTCTATATAAATATCTAAATCTCATAGGAAATTTGGATAAATTGGTGCTCTTCTGAAACCTCTAAGGTCACAGAGATAGCATCTAGGGCAAAATTACGAAATTTTTATATCATCACCTGGGATGATTTTTAGTCCATTTTGAATTACGCTGACCTAATTAGAAAGCTTGATTGGGCTAAGCCCTTTAATATTAAGAGAATGCACTTTGTTATTTTTTGTATTAATTCCCTCCTACAGAGTAGCTTTTCCACTATTTAGCTCAGGAGGATTTCTGAACAGTCAAATCAACATTAGTTAATTGATTTTTATGTATAGCTGAGTAAGGTAAAGTAAAATGCATTATGCTGTCCACTTCTGATTTCTCATGTTAATGGACCTTTTTTAAAATTCTATGCCTCCTCTCTTTCATTTATAAAATGAATAAAGTGGACTGGATTTCTAAGGCACTTTTCACCTATTAAACTATAACTCCAAGGTTTTCTCTTAGTCTCAGGTTATATTCCATGACTTCTTTTGTAGCTAAGCCCAGAGAATCAGCTTATTTTTCTTCCTGGAGCTGCCTTGAAGTTTCTTTCTCATAAAAATTTGTCTCAGAATGACAGGTTCCCAGTGTCCAGCTTCTAATGTACATCCAACCACTGACATGTAGGGTGCTATCCTCTTCTGGGGATGACATACAAGAATATAAAACATTGCTCAGTGTCTTTTAGATATTCACTGATTTCTTTTTCACCTATGTGAAACAACCTGGTTGCTAACAAGGCTCAAGAATTGATTTGAGTGGTAAAGATAACTATAAGTATTCAAGGAATTTTAAGTTACTATTGATTAGTGAATATGAAGAAATAAAACATAATTTAAATTTTCAGTTGAGTTTAGGGCTTAAGTACCGCCACAAATAGAAAGGTTTAGAGAAATGTGAGGCTACTGTCTACATAAATCAATCAGAAAATTATATTAGCCCAATCATCTGAATTTTTTAGGTATCAGTTCACTAAAACTACCTCATTTATGCATTTTGTTTATTTCAATCAAATCATACATGGTGAAAAAAAAAAAAAAAAAAACACCCCAGACTCTGCCTCTTACCAGCTGAATGATTCTGGGTGAACTTTTTAATCCCTGAATAATCCATTTGTAAAATAAAAGAAAATAATATTTATCTGGTAGTTGGAAGAACTAGAAATGTATAAAGTAGTTTTCACTCCACTGAGGCTAACAGAAAGCATTCCACTGGCATTTCTTGTTTAACATTAAAAATAATAATGGTTACTATTTATGGAGTGTCCACTATAGGCCAAGAACTATGCCATGTTCTTTTACCTAAGAAAGTTGGAGAGGTTAATCTTATACAGTAACATTAAGCTAAGATCTAAATGATGAGAAGTAGACAGCCACTTTGAATGGGAGAAGAATATTTCTGGCCAGAGGGAATAACAGGTACAAAGGCCTTGACACTGGAATAAGTTTGGGCCTAGGGACAGAGAGAAGGTTAAGTGAATAAAGTCTGGAGTATAGTGGGCAAACACAACTGTAGTAGATATTGATATTGATAGAAAATTTAAGTAGATTAGCTAGAAAATTTAAATCTAACCTAGCATGGAAGAAAAAATATATGGTGAGAATAATATGAGTTGTGAATACGGATCAAATTACTTAAGTGGTATTCACTTTAGCTGGAAGTCAAAACTGGGATCATTCATATCTTTAAAAGTAATAATGTTTATACAGTATCAAAATTGGCTATAATAGAGTGAGGTCAGAAACATGGCAGAATAAGAGATATCTCCGATCTCTTCCCTTGAAACAACAATAAGCTAAACATCTAAAACTCAACAAAAAACACCCATACTGCACAAAAGCACATCTGAGCATAGAATCTGTGCATAAGAGCTACCACAGGTCAGAACCCTGGGTGACAGGTGGCAGACTGAAAGAAACAAAGAAGCTGCCTCTTGCAGCTGCCAGAGCTCCCTGTAGGAGGAGGGGGAAGGGAGAAGGGGAAGTCATTCCCTAAATAGCCCTGCCTGGGAGTGCCGTGAGCTTCACTTGGCTGGCAGCAGTGCCCAGTCATCAGGGCAAAAGGCAGAAAAGCAGGGACAGAAAAAAGTGGGGAAGGCAGAGAAACAACAGTTAATTTTTACCAGTCCTAGTTGCAAAACCGAGGCTGAGCCCCCAAACCCCAACCCAGAGGGCCCCTAACCCCATACCCTCCAGGAAGCACAAGAGGAATGTCACGGAGCACAAGAGGAATCTGAGCAAATGCTACTGAAACTGTCGCTTACATGGACAGAAACTGAGACTGAGGGTAGCGAGCATGATTAAAGATCTATAAGAAAAAAAAAAGACATTATTAAGACTTTATATAATGTAGAGATCCAAGAGATTTAGACGCCACCTACTGGAAATCAAAAGAAGACCACCTTCTTTGCAACAGGCTAGGGACTATTATATAATAAATCTTCTTAGTGGAAAAAATTAGAATATACTTCCAATAATGCCGAGGCAGAGAAATATTCCATTAAACACTATGCACAACCAAGGTGACAAGGCATCTCAGAAAGAAAGAGAAAAATCTCCAGAAAATAAGTTTATAGACATAGAAATATGTGACTTCAATGACAGACAATTCAAGGTGGTAATTCTGAAAAAACTCAGTTGAGATCTGAAATGAATCATATCAACAATTTAAGAAACTGAAAAAACAACTGAATGAGCAGAATGAATTCTTTAGCAAGGAGATTGAAACCCTCAAAAAGAACCAAATAGACCTTCTGGAGACACAGAACACACTGCAAGAGTTAAAAATGAAATAACGAGCTTGGGAAATAGAGTCGACCAAATGGAGGAAAGGCTCAATGATATCAAAGACAGAAATCTAGAAATCAGAAGGAAGAAGAGAGGAACCAAAGAATGAAGAATAATGAAAGAGAAATACAAGAATTAGCTGATACCATCAGGAGAAGAAACATAAAAATAATAAGCATTCTTGAACGGGAGGAAAAGCAGCAGGAATTAAAAAGCATTTTCAGACAAATAGTTGATAAGAATTTCCCAAATCTAAAAAATGACCTGGAGCTTGGAATTCTAGAAATCAATAGAATGCCCAATTATCTCAACACAAAAAAAAGCCTTTACCAAGACACATTGTATTAAAATTATCCAAAGTCAATGACAAAGACAGAATTCTCAGGACAGCCTGGAAAAAGAAGATGGTAACCTATAAAGGAAAACCCATTAGACTATTGTCAGACTTCTCAGCATAAACCTTACAAGCCAGAAAGGAGTGGAATCAAATATTTAAACTATTAGGTGAAAGGAACTACCAGTCTAAAATAATATATCCAGCTAAGCTCTCTTTTAGATTTGAAGGAGAAATTAAGACCCTTCCAGACATACAAAAATTGAGGGCATTCTCCACTATGAGTCCTGCACTACAGGACTGAAAGTGGTCAGCTCTCCTAAAACAAAATGACAAACAACAACAATAACAACAACAAACAATAATTAGGAGTAAAGTGACTATCAGGAGAAAAAAAGCAGAGGAGTGGAAACCTTACTGATAACAGGGCATTATAAGCTTAAATAATAATAGAATTGCTAGAGCAAGATAGTAATTAACATTCAGCATACATAGGGAAAAACTGAGATAACAATTACTAAAATGGGGAGGATTCAAAGATCCAAATTCCGAAAGGGGAATGGAGATAAGTCACTTGCAGAAGAAAATGGGCAACTGTATATATATAATTATCCTTTACATATTTGTAATGGTAACCACACACCAAATATTCAGAACTGAAGTATATTATATAAAACAACAAGAACCAGAGGGAACACCCACAAAAGCCAACCAAAATAAAGAAAACAGAAATACAAGAACAAGGAAGCAGTGGAATTACCAAGCTACCAGAAAGCAAAAGATAAAATGGCTATAGGAAGACCTCATATTTCAATAATCACCCTAAATGTAAATAGACTGAACTCACCAACAAAAAGGCACAAAGTTGCAGAATGAATCAAAAACAAAACCCAATCATATGCTGCCTCCAGGAGACATATCTCAGGTCCAAAGACAAATACAGACTCAAAGTGAAAGGGTGGAACAAGAAATTTCAAGCAAATAGCAATCAGAGCAAAGCGGGAGTAGTAGCACTAATATCAGATGAAATGGATTTCAAAATAAAAAAGGTTAAGAAAGATACTGAGAGACACTTCATAATGATAAAGGGAATCATGCACCAAGAAGACATAACACTTATTAATACTATGCTCCCAATCAGGGAGCTACAAAATATGTAAAGCAATTATGAACAGACCTAAAGGGAGAAACAGATCAAAACACTATCATACTAGGGGACCTAAATATCTCACTGTTGGTTATGGACAGATCATTCAAACAGATCAATTAGGAAATAACATCCTTAAATGACACAGTAGAGCAACTGGAGAGACTTTACATTTACAGAGCCTTTCATACTAAAACA
Source organism: Eidolon dupreanum (assembly GCA_028627145.1). Taxonomy (NCBI): domain Eukaryota; kingdom Metazoa; phylum Chordata; class Mammalia; order Chiroptera; family Pteropodidae; genus Eidolon; species Eidolon dupreanum. The sequence continues at coordinate 58,230,053 of CM053510.1, read as the reverse complement.
GCTGCTTATACATTCTTCTCTAGTGCACATGGACCATTCTCAAGGATTGAGCACATACTGGGACACAGAGATAGGCTTATCAAATATAAGAGGTTTGAAATCATACCAACCATATTCTCTGATCATAATGCTTTGAAACTAGAGATCAACTGCAGAAAGAAAGCAGGAAGAATCACAAATACATGGAGATTAAACAACATGCTACTGAAGAATAACTGAGTCAGAGAAGAAATAAAGGGAGAGATCAAGAGATACATAGAAACAAATGATAATGATAGCACAACCTATCAAAACTTTTGGAACATGGCAAAAGCAGCCATAAGAGGAAAGTTCGTATTATTACAGGCCTATCTTCAAAAACAAGAACGAGTCCAAATAAACAACCTAATGCTTCATCTTAGAAAACTAGAAAAGGAAGAACAAATGAAGCCTAAAGTCAGCAGAAGGAAAGAAATCATAAAAATTAGAGCAGAAATCAATGAAAGTAAAAACAAAACAAAACAAAATAAAAAATAGAAAAAATAAATGCAACAAAGAGCTGGTTCTTTGAGAAGGTTAATAAAATTGACAAACCTCTGGCTATACTCACTAAAGAAAAAAGAAATGACACAAATAAACAAAGTCAGAAATGAAAGAGGGGAAATTACGACAGACATCGCAGAAATACAAAGGATCATGCAAGAATACTATGAAAAAGTATATAACACCAAATTTAATAACCTAGAAGAAATGGACCTGTACTTAGAAAAACACAACCTTCCTAGATTGAATCAAGAAGAACTGAAAAATGGAAATAGACTGATCAGCAGTATGGAAATTGAAACAATCATCAAAAACCTACCAAAAAGTCAAAGCCCAGGACCAGATGGCTTCATCAGTGTATTCTACCAAACATTCAAAGAAGATTTAATGCCTATTCTCCTCAAACTCTTCCAAAAAATCAAAGAGGAGGCAAGACTTCCCAACTCTTTAGAGGCCAATATCACCCTGATACCAAAACCTGGTAAAGGTAACACAAAAAAAGAAAACTACAGACCAATATCTCTCATGAACACAGATGCAAAAATCCTAAGCAAGATACTAGCGAACAAATACAGCAACACATTAAAAGGATTATACACCACGATCAAGTAGGGTACATCCCAGAGGTACAGGGTGGTTCAACATACGTGTATCGATTAATGTGATACATCACATAAACAAATTAAAAAATAAGAATCATATGATCATATCAATAGATGCAGAAAAAGCCTTCGACAAGATACAGCATATAGTTATGATCAAAACACTTAACAAAATCAGTATAGAAGGAAAGAACCTTAACATAATCAGTATAGAAGGAAAGAACCTTAACATATATGACAAATCCTCAGCCAATATTATACTTATTGGTGAAAAACTAAAAACCTTCCCTCTAAGATCAGGAATGAGGCAAGGCTGTCCACCATTGCCACTCTTATTCAATATAACATTGGAAGTCCTAGTGAGTGCAATCAGACAAGATATAAAAGGCATCCAATTAGAAAAGAAAGAAGTCAAACTGTCACTATTTGTGGATGACATGATTCTCTATATAGAAAACCCTAAAGACACCAAGAACACTACTAGAAACAATAAGCAAATACAGTAGATCTCTGGATACAAAAATCAATGTTCAAAAATCGATAGCATTCATGTGCTCTAATAACGAAGTGTCAGAAGAAGAAGTGGAAAAAATAATGCCTTTTGCAATTGCAACAAAAAGAATAAAATACCTAAGAATAAATCTAATGAAACATGTGAAGGACCTATATAGTGAAAACTACAAGACCCTATTAAAAGAAATCAAAGAAGATATAAAGAAATGTAAAGATATTCCTTATTCTTGTATTGGAAGAATCAACATAGTTAAAATGACCACATTACTTAAATATTTAATGCAATCCTCATCAAAATCCCATTGGCATTTTTTGAAGAAATGGAACAAAAAATCATCTTTTGTATAAAAGCACAAAAGATGCTGAATTGCCAAAGCCATCCTGAGAAAGAAGAATGAGGCTGGAGACATCACTCTTCCCAACTTCAAACTATACTACAAAGTGTCAGTAATCAAAACGGCATGGTATTGACAGAAAAACAGACACATGCACCTGAGGAACAGGATTGAGAGTCCAGAAGTAAACCCATATTTATATCACCAAATAATTTTTGATCAAAAAGCCAAAAATATACAGGGGAGAAAGGAAAGCCTCTTTAAAAAATGGTGCTGGGAAAACTGGAAAGCCACCTGCAAAAGAATGAAACTACACTGTTGTCTATCACCACACACCAAAATTAACTCAAAATAGATTAAGGACCTGAATAGAAGACCTGAAACAATAAAATGCATAGAAGAAAACATAGGAACTAAACTCAAGGACCTTGGACTTAAAGAGGATTTTATAAATTTGACCTCAAGGCAAGGGGAGTAAAAGCTAAAATAAATGAATGTGACTACATCAAACTAAAAAATTCTGCTCAATGAAAGATACCATCAACAAGGTAAAGAGACAATCATCTGAACTGGAAAATATATTTGCAAGCAATGCCTCTGATAAGGGTCTAATATCCAAAATATACAAAGAACTCATACGACTCAGTAACAACAACAAAAAACAAACAAACAATGCAATCAAAAAATGGGCAGATGACCTGAAGACACACTTCTCCCTAGAGGACATATAAATGGACCACAAATATATGAAAAGATGCTCAACATCACTAGCTATTAGGGAAATGCAAATCAAAATCACAATGAGATAACATCTCACACCTGTTAGAATAGCCATAATCAACAGGACAAGTAATAACAAATTCTGGAGAGGATGCAGAGAAAAAGGAACCCTCATACATTGCTGGTGGGACTGCAAATTGGTACAGCCACTATGGAAAAAGTATGGAAGTTCCTCGAAAAATTAAGAATTGGTCTACCACATGATGCAGCAATCCTTCTACTAGGTATTTATCCCAAAGATTTGAAAACCCATATCCGAAAATATATTTGCATACCAATGTTCATAGCAACATTATTCACAGTGACCAGGACATGGAAGCAACCAAACTGTCCTCCAATAGACGATTGGCAAAAGAAGCTGTGGTACACATATACAATGGAATATTACTCAGCCATAAGAAGAGATGAAATACTGCCATTTGTGAAAACCTGGATGGACCTCAAGATAATCATGCTAAGCGAAATCAACTAGACTGAAAAAGTTGAAAATCACATGATACCACTTATATGTGGGATATAAACCTAAAAGCAACAAATGAACAGGACAAACAGAAACTTGTGGACATGGACAACAGACTAGTGGTTACCAGAGGGAAGGGAGGATGGGGGACAGAGTAGGTACATGGTTAAAGGGGGTCAAATATAGGGGGGTAAGGGAAGGGTGAACTGGGTAAAGGGGATCAAATATATGGTAACTGAAGAAAACTGGAGTTTGGGTGGTAAACACACAATAGAATATACAAGTGTCAACTTATAATGTACATCTGAAAATTAAATAATTGTATTAACCAATGTTACCCTAATAAACTTAATTTAAGTAAAAAAAAAAAAGGAAAAACAGCTAAATGGCAAAAGTATAAAAAGGCATACTCATAGTGGAGACTGTATTCTAGGTGATTTAGCAATAATATAGACCTTTTGGTGGAAGGTAAGCAATTTAAATAATAAGTTAAAAAACTGTTACATTATGTCAGAAAGAAGAATACATAAACTATATATGTACACTTAAAATTATGATGTGAATGCCTAAGTAACCATTATGCAGGACAGGAGCTAGAGTGTTGCCAGTGCTTCTACAGCTACACCAGATGACCTACCATTATCTGTGGTCACAACCCTATCCATTCTTTTGACTTTGTGAATGATCAATCCTTGGCTTTTCTTCTAGTTTTAATATCTATATTTCTCAACATATGGCTTAGTTTTGTCCATTTTTGAACTTTTAAAAATCACACTATGTATTCTTTTGTGCCTTGATCTTTTCATTTAACATTATTTTTTATGTGATTCTTCTAGACTGAGGCATGCAGCTGTAGTTTATTAATCTATTTTGTTGAGCATCATTCCATTATCTGAATATACTATAATTTATCTATTGTTTCATTACTAATGGATATTTGGGTTCTTTCAAGTTTCTGCTGTTATGAACAGTGGTGCAATGAACACTGCTGTATGTGTTTCCTGATGAACATGTGTAAGAGATTTGCTAGGTATTTACACGAGAGAATAACAAAATTCCTAGTATGTGCATCCTTGCTACACAATGCCAAATTGTTTCCAGGGGGCTGTTAAAATGTACACTTTCTCCAGCAGGTATAAGAGTTCCCTTTGCTCCATTACTTGATATTACTAGAAATTTTTTTTCCCAATTTGGAGTATGTATAAGATATTATACTATACTTAACATTTTTTAATTTGCTTTTTTCCTGATACTAATTGAGTTGAGTACTTTTTCCTATTAAAATTTCTCTTTTGTGAAAAGACCATTCAAAACTTTCCATTTTTCTGTTTTGTTTTGCTTTGTTTAATCATAAATCTGGATACCAGATCTTTTTTAGTTATGTGATTGAAATATCTTGTCCCACTTCAAGGTTTGTCTTAGCATTCTTTTTAAAATGTGTTTTCAGGAACAAAATGACATAATTTTTATACAGACTTTAAAAAAGATCAATGTTCTTCAATAAGTGCTTTATTCTCCCTTCTTGCTTATTAAAAAACAAAACAAAAAACCTTCCCTAGTCTAAGATCACAAAGATGTTCTCTTATACTATCTTCAAAAATTTTATATTTTTATTTTAACATTTAGGACTTTAATCCATTTGAATACACTTTTGAATCTGATTTAAAGTAGGGGTAACATTTATTTTTTTACTTTTTTATACGGCTTTTCAATTTTCCACTGATCTGCAATGTCACCTCTGCCTTAAATATACATAAATCTGTGCATGTGTTTTTGGTTATTCTGTACCATTTCTCTGTAATCCAATTTGTGTCAGGATTTCATTATCTAAATTCTATAACTTGTGGAAAGTTGCCCTAAGTGGAGACATTTTAATTGGAACCAGAGCAGCCATTCTAGAGGAACTGCTTCCATATCTTGATCGTTGAACCTTTGGAATAAACTGGATAAAAGCAAAACAAAACAGAACAAAAAAACACAATAACTTATATACTGGGGCAAATCAACACTGTCTTAAAACAACTGTAAAACTAACAGAAAAGGAGACATCCTGACCACAAGGGTTGTTGATTACAGACTTTACTTCTGACGGTAGAATTACTACCCAGCCATTTATAGCTAAAGAGTAACTCGTTTTGTTAACATTAATAGAAATTCCTTTCCTCTATTCATGTATAAGTTTTCCTTCCCATTTTCATTTTTTAAAAAACTTGCCTTCCACCCCTTTATCTGCCTGAGTCTGTGCCCCAGAATTGCAATTCTGTGATCTCAAGTAAATGTTTGTTGTCTCTCACTTTGGCTTTATATTTTTAGGTTAACAAAACTTATAATATTAAGACTGTATTATAGTGGTCTTCATATTCTATAAGGTAAGTTCTCCATCTTGTTCTTTTTCTTCATGTGAATCTTTACAATTATTCAGCTTTCGCACTTTCATATAATTTTTAGAATTTGCTTGTCAAGTTCCACAAAAACAAAAGTAAAAAATCCATGACTAATGTTGAAACACAGTTGAGATATTAATTAAAATAGTTAACTTTACAAAATTGGATCTTTTAATTCATGAACATGGCATAGCTCACATTTATTTAAAAATTCTTTAATGCCTGTAATTTTTTATGATATCAGTTATATATTATTAAAGCACATACACAAAATGTTAACAATCATCATTTGTGGGTATTGGAAACACAAGTGTTAGTTTTAACATTTTCTTATTTTCTGTAATTAAAATTGTTTTCAAATTAAAAACAATATAAAAAGAAAACAAGTAGGGAGCAGTTAATTGTTCCAAGTGTTATACTCAGGTCAGATTAGATAAGAACCAAATGTTGTATACACGATATAGCAAAAAAGTCAGTAACGAGTATTTGTTAAACATTAAGTACGAGACATTTTTTTTCAATTACTACTGATATTCGATATTCTTTTATATTCGTTTCAGGTATATAGCATAGTGATGAGACATTTATACAATTTACAAAGCATTCTCTGGATAAGTCTAGTACCACCTGGAACCATACATAGTCATTACAATATTACTGACTATATTCCATATGCTGTATTTTATGTACCTGTGACTAATTTGTAATTACCAATTTGTACTTCTTAATCCTTCAAGTTTTTAACCAAGCCCCTCAAACCTCCTCCAATGTAGCAATGATCAGTTTGTTTTCTATATCTATGGATCTGTTTTGTTTGCTCATTTATTTGTTCTTTAGGTTCCAAACTTAAGATAAATAATATTTGTCTTTCTCAGACTTATTTCACTTAGCATAAATACACTCTAGGTCCATCCATGTGGCCACAAATGGGAAGATTTTATTCTTTTTTTATGGCCAAATAATATTCTATTGTATATATGTGCCACTTCTTTATACAATCATCTGTTGATGGGCCCTTAGGTGGCTTCCATATCTTAACTATTATAAATAATGCAGCAATGAACATAGAGATCCAAATATCTTTTTGAATTAGTGTTTTTGATGTCTTTCGATAAATACCCAGAAGTGTAACTGCTGGGTCATAAGATAGTTCTATTTTTAATTTTTGAGGAACTTCCATACTGTTTTCCAGAGTGGCTATGTCAATTTACAATCCCACTAACAGTGCACGAGGGTTCCCTTTCTTCACATCCTCACCAACACTTGTTGTTTGTTAATTTATTGGTGATAGCCATTTGACATATTTGAGGTGTTATCTCATTGTGGCTTTAATTCGCATTTCTCTGATGATTAATGACATTGAGCACCTTTTCATATGTCTATTGGCCATCTATACATCCTTTTTGAAGAAGTGTATATTCAGGTCCTCTGCAAAAATTTTTTAAATTGAATTGTTTGTTCTTTTTGGTGTTAAGTTGTATGAGTTCTTTATAAATTTGGATATTAACCCCTTATCAAATGTATTATTGGTGATTACCTTTTCCCATTCAGTATTTCATTTTATTGGTGATTTTCTTTGCTGTGCAAAAATTTTTAGTTTGATATTATCCCATTTGTTTTTGTTTCATTTGCCTGGGGAGATATATCAGAACAAAATATTACAAAGAGCAATGTCTGAGAGTTTACTGCCTATGTTTTCTTCTAGGAGTTTTGTAGTTTTGTTTCTTACATGTAAGTCTTTAATCCATTTTGAGTTTATTCTTGTATATGGTGTAAGAAGATGGTCTAGTTTCATTTTTTGCAATCTGTTCACTTTTCCCAGCACCATTTATTGAAGAGACTCTCTTTATCCCCATAGCATATTCTTGCCTCTTTTATCATAGATTAATTGACCATATAGGTATGGATTTATTTTTGGGATCTCTATTTTGGTTCCACGTATATTTTAGAATTATTTATTCTAATTCTGTGAAAAATGCCAATTGGTATTTTGATAGGGATTGCACTGACTCTATTTTGGTTAGTATGGGCATTTTAACAATGTTAATTCTTCCTATACAGGAGCATGGTATTTATTTTCATTTATTTGTATTTTCTTCAATTTCTTCAATGCCCTATATTTTCAGAGTATAGGTCTTTTATCTCCTTGGTTAAATATATTCCTAGGTATTTTTTTATGTAATTGCAAATAGGATTGCTTTCTTAATTTCTCTTTCTGATAGTTTGCTACTGGTATATAAAAATGCAACCAATTTCTCAATATTATTTTTTATCCTGCACTTTACTGTATTCATTTATCAGTTCTAATAATTTTTGGTGAACTCTTCAGGATTCTCTATCTATATATATCATCTGCAAATAATGACAGTTTTCCTTCTACCTTTCCAATTTGCATGCCTTTTATTTCTTTTTCTTGTCTGACTGCTGTGGCTAGGACTTCCAATACAATGTTGAATAAAAATTGTGAAAGTAGACATTCTTATCTTGTTACTGATCTTAGAAAAACATTTTTAGATACCACCATCAAGTATAATGTTATCTGTAATTTGTCATACATAGCCTTTGTTATGTTCAGATATGTTCTTTCTATTCCCATTCTGCTGAGAGTTTCTATCATAAATGGATGCTGGATTTTGTTAAATGCTTTTTTTTCATCTACTGATATGATCATATGATTTTTATTCTTCATGTGGTTTCTGTGGTCTATCACATTAATTGATTTGCAGATACTGAACCCACCAACCCAGGACTAAATCCCATTTGATCATGGCATATGATATTTTCAAAGTATTCCTAAATCATTTGCTAATATTTTGTTGAAGATTTCTGCATCTATGTCCATCAGGGATATTTGGCTTATAATTTTCTTTTGTAATGTCTTTGGAATGTTTTGGAATCAGGGTAACGATGCCCTCATAAAATCTGCTTGGAAGCCCTCTCTCCTCTTGGAATTTTTGGAGTAGTTTGAGAACAATATGTGTTAATTCTTCTTCAAATGTTTGGTAAAATTCACCTGGGAAGCCATGTGGTCCAGTACTTTTGTTTGTTGGGAATGTTTTGATTACTTATTTAACTTAGTAGTGATAGGTCTTTTCAAATTTTCTTTCTTCTTGATTCACTTGTAGAATATTGTACGTTTTGAGAAATTTTATCCAGATTGTCAATTTGTTGGCATATAATTGTTTATAGTATTTTCATTTACTCCTTTGTATTTTTGTGGTATCAGTTGTTACTTCTCTTTCATTTCTGATTTTATTTGGGTCCTCTTATTCTTTTTCCTGATGAGTCTGATTAATATTTTATCAGTTTTGTTTATCTTTTCAAAGAACCAGCTCTTGGTTTCGTGAACTTTTGTATTGTTTTTTTAGATTCTATTTCATTTCACTCTGATCTTTATTATTTTCTTCCTGTTCTCTGGATTTTCTTCTTTTTCTAGTTCCATTAGATGTAAGGTTGGATTGTTGGAGATTTTTCATGTTTCTTGGGGTAGCCCTGTATTGCTATGAATTTTCCTCTTGGGACTGCTTTCACTGTCTCACAGATTTTAGGTCATTGTGTTTTCATTTTCATTTGTCTCAAGGTATCTTTTGATTCCTTCCTTGATTTCATTGTTAACCTATTCACTGTTTAGTAGCATGTTATTTAGCCTCCATGTGTTCATGTGTTTTTCAATTTTTTTCTTGTAATTGATTTTCAGTTTTATACTTTTGTGGTTAGAGAAGATGCTTAATATGATTTCAATCTTCTTAAATTTAATGAGACTTATTTTGTGGCCCCACAAGGCCTATCTTGGAAAATGTTCCATGTGCGCTTGAACATTCTGCTGCTTTGAGGTAAAGTGCTCTAAAAATATCAACTAAATCCATCTGGTTTAGTGTGTCATTTAAGGCCTCTGTTTTTTCAGTGATTTTCTGTCTGGAAATCTATCCATTGATGTCAATGGTGTATGACTATGTTATTGTTTATCTCTCCTTTTATGTCCATCAATATTTGTTTTATGTATCGCAGTGCTCCTATGTTGGGTGCATAAATGTTTATATGGGTTATATCCTCTTGTAGAACTGATTCTTTTATCATTATATAATGTCTTCCTTTGTCTCCTTTGTTTTAAAGTCTATTAAAGTATTGCTTATATAGTATTGTCTGACATAATTATTGCTAACCCAGCTTTTGTTTTCATTTCTAACTGCATAAAATATCTTTTTCCATTCTTTCACTTTCAATCTGTGTCTTTTGATTGGAGAACTTAATCCATTTACATTTAAAGTGATTACTAATAGGTATGTAGTCAGGGATGTTTTATTACTAATATTTATGTTCCCCCCTTCTTCATAAAGAAACCCTTTTAACATTTCCTGTAATACTTGTTTGATAATGATGAACTCCTTTATCTTTTTCTTGTCCTTATCTCCCTTCAATTTTAAATAATAACCTTACTGGGTAGAGAAGTCCTAGTTATAGATCTTTGCTTTTCATCCTTTGAGCATTTTGTGCTAATCCTTTCTGGCCTGCAAAGTTTCTGTTGAAAAATCAGCTAACAGTCTTATGAGAGCTTCCTTGTAGGTAACCAATTGCTTTTCCTTTGCTGCTTTTAAAATTTTCTATTTCTCTTTAACCTTTGACATTTTAATTATGATGTCTTAGTGTAGGCCTCTTTGGGTTCATTTTGTTTGGGACTCTCTGTTCTTCCTAGACGTGTATATCTATTTCCTTCATAGAGTTAGGGAAGTTTTCAGTCATTATTTCTTCAAATAGGTTCTCAATCCCTTGCTCTCTCTTTTCTCCTGGTACTCCTAAGATATGAATATTGTTATGCTTGATATTGTCCCAGAGGCCGCTTAAACTATCTTCACTTTTTTTTCATTCATTTTTCCTTTCTGCTATTCTGATTATTTTTTGCTACTTTCCTTTCTAAACTGCTAATTCAATCCTCTGCTTCATCAAATTTGCTATTGATTCCTTCTAGTGTATTCCCATTTCAGTTGTATTCTTCAGTTCTGACTCTTTTTTATGGTTTCCATGTCCTTTTTTTATGCTTACTATCTCTTTGTTAAAGTTCTCACTAAGTTCCTTAAGCAATCTTATAATCAGTGTTTTAAACTCTTTATGTTTTGAACTCCACTCTTGGTAGCTTCCTATGCTGAATCCGAAGGTGTATGGGAGGCTGTTCACCTCCATTTCATTTAATTCCTTTTCTGGAATTTTCTCCTGTTCTTTTAATTTGGGACATGTGTCTTTGCCTCCTCATTTTGACTGCCTCTCTGTGTTTGTTTTAATGTATTAAGTAGATCTGCTATGTCTCCCAGTCTTAACTGAATGGCTTTATGTAGTAGGTTCCCTTTAGGGCTCAGTGGCGCAGTCTCCCTTCTGATAACTTGAGCCAGGTGTTCTAGGAGTTTCTCTTGTGTGGGTTGTGTGTACCCTCCTATTGTAATTGAGCTTTGATTGTTGTTGGTACATCAATGGGTAGGGTTGACTCTCAGGCTATCTGGCTGTGAGGATTGCCCCTGACCACAGCACATGAGCTCCTGTGCAGAGCTGACTCATCAGAGTGGGATTTGCCCCACCAGGCTCTGGTGTCTTCCAAGACCACCCTTCGGGTGTGCTGCTTATGAGGCTAACTGGGTGATGCTTTATGATAGTCTGAGGCCGGCCACCAAGTGTTTTGGTTCTGGGATGTGCTCTAGTACTGGAAAAAGTCAGACTCTGGCTGTGACCAGTCCAGGGCTACCCGGCAAGAGCTACAAAGTGATCCACTCTTGGTAGCTTCATATGCTGAATCCGAAGGTGTGTGGAAGATGTCACACTGCAAATTGAGGCCAGCCACTGCCTGCTGGCTGCCTACAAGACTCAGCTGTTGAAAGAGCCTCAGGTGGTATGTGAGTTGGATGAGCAGAAGTATCAGGGAATCACCAGAATGGGGCAAGTAGTGTTCACCAGGGTAATGTAGATTCAGATTTAGTGCCAGTGCTAGCCTGGGGTCACTCAGCAAAAGGCTCAGGCATACTGAGGCCAGACACCACTTGCCTGGAGCCTGTGGACCTCTGAGAGTTTTTTTTAAAAGACTGCAGGTTGGGCCAAGGCCTGCCACTGAAAGTGCCTCTGGTGGTGTTTGAGTTGGGTGGGGTAGGGTTTCAGGGACTCACCATGGTGAAATGAGTGGAGTTCATTAGGCTAATGCAGATTCTAATTTGACCATGTGAGAGGAGGGCTCAACACAGGGACAATAGTGGTTGTCCCTCGAGTCTTCTCCCTGAAGTCACAGAACTCAGTTTCTCCCTGGATGTTTTTGGTGCCTCCTGAGCTGCTGTCCCTTTGCCAAAACCCAAGGTGAATGCCTGTGAGTGAGTCTGTGTGCGAGCCCTTTAAGAGGATGCCTGGGTTTCCAGCAGTCTTCCATCTCACCCAGATGTTTGGAATCCCTCCTAATTTTCACAACCAGATATTGTGGGGGTTCCTTTTCCCAGCACTGGTGCTCTGTACTAAGGTGCCTAGTGTGGGGCTGGGAACCTTTGCTCCTCAGGGGGACCTCTGCACTTGAGATAACCCTCCGAATTCTCAATTGCAACATGTGGGTGTGAGGCCAGCCAGTCTCACATCTCTGTCCCTACCAGTCACATCATGACCTCTTCCTCATATCCTTAGGACTTTTGTTCAGTTAGTCTTCAAATGGTTCTCCAGGTTGATTGTTCTATAATTTAGTTGTAATTTTGATGAGGTCATGGGAGAAGGTGAACAAAGCATCTTCTTATTCTGCCATCTTGACCAAAACTCTCCCCTCTAAAAATGTTTTAAAAATTCTTTTCCATTAAAATTATTACCTATTTTAATTAGATTTATCCCTTAGCATGGCTTTTTAAATTCTATATTAAATAGCAACTATTTGATTTTATTAATAAATACAACTACAACAATTCTAAACTCTTTTACTTCCAGTATTTTATCTATGTATTCTTTTGATTCTCAGTGTATGTAATTATTTAATCCACGAATAATGAGTTTTGTTTTTTCCTCATTTTTAAGCTATTATGTACTAGTGTTCATTATGAGGCCTTTATTTTTAACAAAAGTCCTGCTTCAGCTAATATGCATATTAAAAATGTGGTAACATTTATTTAACAAATATAGTAAAATTGCTATATTTAAAATAAATAGCTAGGTAGTGTTTAGTTCAGTGGCATATAAACATTTCAAGTAAACATGCACCTGACAAATTTGAAATCTACATGCACTAGAATATCTTACTGCTTGATACTGTTTTCCATATTTGACTAAAATTTAGTATAAACTAATTTACATGTTGTTATCAAATTATTAATTAGATTCTTTAAAATATTTCCACATTTTGGCACTAGAAAATACAGTGACCACTAATACCACATAAAATACTTTGGCATAGATTTTCCTCATCAAAGACTTTTTACACTCACCAAAATTGTGTGCCCCTTTTCAGGTGGAAAGTTGATATATTTATTGTTCAAGGAAAAAAGGTTAGTATTCAATGCCATTTGATTGATAATTGGTAAAGTTACTTTGCTTTTATAATTGTCTACAGAGTTTGGAAATCTTTATCATTTCTTTTAGATAATGAATAAAAGTGGATCAAACCAATTAAATCTGTTTACTATTTATCATACATTTTGACCAATTTTGAGTGAGATAATACAGTATATTTCCTTATATTTCATTAAATAGAATTTTGAAAATTTAAAATAAATACATAATCAAAGATATTATATCATCTTTTGTTTAAAATGAATAATTTTAAAGTACTTACAATCTAGAAAAATAAGATTATTACTGAGGAACTCCTAAGTTTTATTTAGTCTGCAATTCTGAAGAAATGAGTGATTTTTAACTAATTGTGTAGACCTACTAATAATGTTAATGTTGCAATCCTGTGACAAAAAAGGGGGGGGCAACATTACAAAATCATGAAAAGAATTTTGCTTATTAGAATTTGATTATTTGAAACTCAGGTTAGATTCTAATTTTAGAATCTTTGCTTAGTTGCTCTGGCCTCTTATTGTTTCTCATAAATCAGATGGAGTAGAAAATTACTTTTACTTTATTTTGTGTTTATTTTTATGAGAATATTTTTTGTGGTTATGCCGTTAAAAATTAATACTTTATGTTGAAAACAGTCCATGATGTCTTCTTCATGATAGCTATCTTGTTATAAAGATGTAATAAATCTTTAGTCTCTGTCAGATTTTTGGCAAATTACTTGATTTATGAGCCTTAGTTTCCTCATCTGTAAAACAGGAATGTTCTAACCCCCTTTGAAGGGTTTTGTAATTTAGATGTTACTCATGCATAGTAATTTAAAAATGGTTATTCATTAATAATGATAATACTTAGTGAACACTAACTGAAAATAGTGCAAAAAATTCTCACAGCTATTTTAAGTATTGAAGATACTCCTATGCATTTAGTAGAAGGGACTACAGAATGCCATTTCATTGAGGGAAAATCACATGGAATGATGAATCAATTCTTTTCAATCAATAGGTATATCTGTCACACACTAGGCATTAGTGCTCCATCAGTCTAATTACACTACCCTTCTTCATGTGGTTCACTTCTGCTCTGTTTCCATGAATAAGTGTTTTATAGTCAGTGGGTTTGTTGTTTTTTTGTGTGTGTGGGTTTTTGCTTTTTGTTTTGTTTTGTTTTTTTGGCAGTGAATGAATAGAAAATTCTTGAAACAGAGAGTCAGGAGAACTGAATTCCAGGTCTGACTCTGCCAGTAAATAGCCTTAATGTTTTAAACAGATCACTTTAAGGAATCTCTATCTATGCTTCTAATAATGCTATCTTACTAACTTCACAAAATACAATGAATTTGCTGCATGAGGTGAAGCCTAAAAAACCAGCGACTGCTGAAAAGAAGGCTTTGGAGTTAAGGAGGAGGAGGAGACTAAGCAGGAGGAAGAGACAAATGAGTAGCTAGCTGTAGAAGTCACAACAATTCAGGCAGACAGCCAAGTCATAGCAAGGGCAAAGGGCAGTGAAAGCCTGATTGGTGATTTCACTTAGAGGGTCAAGGCTAAAGACTGCTCATTTCCTCCAGGAATAAAGTTGTGGCTAAAGGATATGTTGTTAAAATCATATTGTGAAGGGTTAAGAGTTCCACAAAAAACTAGTAGACAGGATCAGGAGAGAATTCTGATGTAAAGATATTATTAAACAAAGATAAGGATAGAGGACTAGCTTTAACCACCTGCTGAGCTTTTCATATAGGAATAAAGACGTATTACACTCAGTATGCTAAGAAACAACAAAACCCTATTATAATGTGGCTGAAGATATTTCAAATACTTTAGGTATACAAAAAGTATAAGCAGCAGTCAATCTTTTCTGTGGGGGGGGAAAAAAACTCATGTAGCTTTGATTTGAGGAAAACACATTTCTATCTAAATTGCCCAAGACTATTTAATAAAATCTTGGAAACAGGCATAGCTGGAACAGATTTAAGGACCTGGTATAAGAATAAAAGTGAAAAAATAAGATAGTAACATCTGCTTAAATTAATGTAGAGAAGCCATATAGAATTGTACCAATATTTATACCAGGCAACTTGCTCAGTCAGGAATAAATCTAGTTTAAGCAGCATTCTTAAAAGGGGGTGTTTGTTAGATGGCTCACATTTCAGGCTCAAAAATTATCACTATAATGATCAACTCAGGAACTACTGGTCCCCAGATCTCAATTTAAATAAAACAACACTCTGACCACCATTTCTTATCCAATTCAATCCTCACACTCTTTCAACTGCATAGATATCTACAATATGTTGACCCTACCACCTTTTCACTATCCCTGCCACCCTTATTTCCTCACACTCCTCTTCTCCCAAGGTAAAATTTATATTCAATGATCATAATCACTTTTTAATAAACACACTCTTGTCTCTCTCATTTTATTATACCTCATACACAAATCCTATTTCTAGTTAAATCCAATTAATCACCAATCCTTGCTTTACTCACCAAATTAAGCATGACTGGATTAAAACACACAATCTTGCCAACTGCTGTCATCTTAAATCCATAATGTCCCATCTTAAGTAAACCCTTAAAGCTATCTGGTTCCTAATTTTCTAAATGATTATTTCAAAACTTTTCTCCTCAAAATTCCAAAATGTTATTCCATAGCCTTACTCTAACCTAATGAACTTACTTATTTCTATTACTCACTTCCTTGTGGATCCTAAGATTCATATTACTGTTACTATGTCTGCACTGTCTTTGCTCTTAGTCAAGAGACTAGATCTGATTCCCTTCACTTTACCTCTCTCACCTATTCAAGGACATCATTATGTTTTCTCCTCTCTACTGGTTCTTTCTCATTAGTCTGTAAACACTGTAATTTAGCCAATTTTTTTTTTAAATTTAAAAAAAAACTCTCTTGATTCCACTTATTCCATTTGTAATTGCCCAATTTTTCTGCCTCTCTGGGTAGCAAAACTCCTCAAATTAATGTTCTGTAGTTTCCATCTCCTATTTCTTTCCTCTCCTTCTTTTAAGCTCATTAAAATGAATCTTTCCTCCAACTATGCCACTAAAACTGCTACTGGCAAGGTCACTAATTATTTCCATGTTACTAAATCCAATGTGTAATTATTCCTCATCTTGCTGTGTCATCATTGGACACAGTGATTTACTCCCTTCCCTTTGACACACTTCCTTCACTTTGCTTCCAAGTCCTTACATATTCTCTGTTTTCTTCCTACCTCTTTGGCTGCCTATTATCAGTCCCCTTTATTAGTTTCTCCTCATCTCCCTGAACTCTAAAAATTGGAATTCCCCAGAATTTAGTTCTTGGAGATCTCTTTTTTTTATCTACATTCTCCTTGCATGGTTTCATCTAGCACTGTTGCTATAAAAATAATCTATTTGCAGATAAATCCCAAATTTGTATATCAAGACTGAACTTTCTCCTCTGAAGTCTAGTCTCATATGTCCATCTGTCTACCAGACCTCTACACTCAGATTTCTAATGGACAACTCAAATTTAATATGGACAAAATGAGCTCTTGATTCATTCCAAAGCCTGTTCCTCCTGCTGTCTTGCTTATTTCTATAAAATTCTTCTACTTTTTCAGCTAAAGTGAATGTAAATTCCATTCTTCCCTTTTATCCCACATAAAATCCATGAGGAAATCCTACTGGCTGGCTTTACATTTAAAATAAATCTGGAATTTGATTACTTCTTTTTTACCTCTGATGTTAACATCCTGACCCAAATCTCCATAATCTCTGGATTATTACAATAGTGTTCTACTTGGTCTTCTTGCTTCTGGCCTTGTCAGAATCTTCTCAGTAATACTTCCTTGGCCAACATACCCCCTCTATTCAAGCTTCTCTATCCTATCCCTATTTAATTTGATTAGCATTTACTATAATGCAATATGCTTTATATTTAATTTTGTTTTGGTGATTGTCTGCCTCCCTCAACCAATCATACACAGACTAGAATGCATACTCAGTGAGGATGAGGATTTTTGTGTCTTACTCATTGTTTCCCAGTGCCTAAGACAATGCCAGGAACACAGTAACTATAATATACTTATCATAAACTCTACTTACACTGCTGAATAAAAATGATGCACATTTATATATATAAGTATAAAAACATACAACAGCTACTATATTCACTATAAAAAGCATGTCTTAGTTCAGACTGTTATAGCAGATTACCATAGTCTAGGTGCCTTAAACAATAGATTTATTTCTCACAGTTCTGGAAGCTGGGAAATCCAAGATAAAGGTGCCCAGTCTGCAAATGGCTGTCTTCTCACATGGCAAAGAGAAAGCGAACTCTGGTTTTTCATTCTTTTTATAGGAATACCAATCCCATCATAGGGACCCATTCTCATGACCCCATCTGAACCTGATTATCTCCCAAAGGATCTACCTCCAAATATCATCACATGGCATGTTAGGGTTTCATGTATGAATTTTTGGGAGGACACAAACACTTAGTGCATAACAACACAATTCTGTTTCTGTCCTTTTTTTTTTCTTACGAGGGATATGTGAAAAGTCTTAGCCAAGTGTAGCCAAAAAATTAAGTTCTGTTTTGTTCATTGTTTCTCTGCTTGTTGTGTTCATCACATTCTCCTGATTTTCTGAGTATTCCATGTGTATGGAGACTGATAATTTAGTTTATAATCCAAATTAGGAAGTTTTGAGAAAGAAGAAAGGCACAATAAATAAATAAAATTACAGAATTTTTGGAATATTTATAGATTGGCAATTTTTTATGTTGGTGGACCCATAAAATAGTTCTCTTTGAAAGCCATTTTTAATAATAAAATTCTTTGAAAAATCAAACAAAGCATATATATTAAGGCAAAACCTAAAAAATTCTTAGTATTAATTTTATGGAAATTAAAAATAACATAAGCAGAGTAATAATTCTGGGAACATATTTATATATTTTACTCAATTTCTTGGTTACATATGTGTCTAATGCTTTGTCACTTGTATTTTTCTAAAGTGCATTTTTTTCAGTTCTTGATATCTTAAATTGACCTTTTTCTATGGACCATAATATATTTTACTGAGAAAATACTCTCTCTGTGGGTGATAATTTACCTGTTATGCTCAAAACACATTCTTCTAAGTGGAAGAGGTCCTCAATTCTATTGTGGGATAGTATTACAATGTTTAAATATTGAAGACTAAATATTTTCATAGTTTTTTTTTTCCTCTAGTCTAAGTACTTTCTTCTGTTTATATTCACAGACTATCACAATTTGTGTGGATTAAAGTCTAAATTACATGTGTACTACATAAAATTTCAAAAAATTCTACCCTTTAGAAGTCTTAATTTATAAAGACTATCACTGATATTATGGCATTGTGCTACACCAAAATGTATATTTTATCAAAAGTTCAAAAGCAAAAAACTTTACCTTCAATTTTGAAATTTTAAATTGAATTCACCATAGCATTCACAATGGTATCAAATATTTCATCTCCAACAGAATGACTCACCAAGAGCCATACTGTGATTCCATAATCTGGATGAAAGGTATTGACTCATTTTTCAAATAAACTTAATTGATATGAAATTTTGATCACCTTGCTATCAAACTGTCTCCACTCTGCTAATGGAGAAAATGCACTAACAGCTACTGCTTAACTTTTTGTACTTGCATAAGAAAACTTAGAATAGAAAATGAGTAAAATTAATTTAGAAGAATAGATATTTCTCTGAATGAAAAGTGATGCTTCATGGAATAATATGCAAATGTACATTCAGTAGCTTCACATGTTTAACTGTCATCTTTGGAAATGTTCTTCCTAAAATCTATTAACTTTTGAAGTGATGCTGATGTCTCATCAGCACATTTTTGTCTC
The DNA here is from genome assembly GCA_028627145.1 of Eidolon dupreanum. NCBI lineage: Eukaryota > Metazoa > Chordata > Mammalia > Chiroptera > Pteropodidae > Eidolon > Eidolon dupreanum. The sequence continues at coordinate 58,211,087 of CM053510.1, read as the reverse complement.
CTGGTGTTTGGGTGTTCAGCAGCTCTCTTGGTAAATATCAACAAATATTTTGTACACCTTACATGTTCATAATTAATTTTCTTAAGAAACAGAAATTCAATACTTAATTTTCATTAAACATTCACTTTAGGTTTTCTTTTTTTAAGCTATTGCTGCTGGAAGATTTATTACTAAATAAAAAACATCAACAATCAATCAATCAAATTAATTAACTAATTAATTTATACTATAACATAAATGACAAAACTACTATAGCAAGAACATTCAGAATACTCTCTGTAAGCTATCATGGGAAGGCCTGGCCTCTATTTCCCACACATGTTTCAGATATAATGCTCCCCAGCAGAGCTGGACTAGAGACTATGATAGCATGTAAGTACAAAGCTGGGCTTCCAAGCAGAACCTACCCAATTATAGGCTGAGTTGCAGATCCAGCTGATTCAGGCTTAACTTAAAAGAGCTAGGACATCGATCACAAACTAACTAAACCTAAGGGTACAGAACTAAGGCAATTTACCACGAGACATAAGAAATAACATATGAACAGTGACCTTTAACATGTTAACCCAGTGCATGTCTGGCTCTCAGTCTCAACAATCAGATAAGTTACAACTCCTGAAGAGTGTAGAGAAAAAGATCAGTGCTAACCTCTTTCTCTCATGAGTGTGAATGACATTAAAGGCAGAGGAAACAGTATAAGCCAGATGCATGGAGATGTGGAATTTCCTGGAACATAAGGAAACTCCAAAAGCTCTGCCTTTCTCCAGAGTTAATATGAGATGGGCTGGCAAAAGATGATGAAAAGAAGGATCAGATCAAAGACAATCTTCTTTGTCATGCTAAAGAGCCTGGACTTTATTCTGAGGGAGAGAGGAATGAGGAGACTTTAAAGATAATCACAATTACATTTTAATTTTAGTAGTATTCTTCCAGAGAGATCATTTAAGAGGTTACAGAAATAGCCTAACAAAAGATGAGAAGGTCTATATTATAGGTCAGCAGCCCCCAACCTTTTGGCACCAGGAAACAGTGCTCCTATGAGAATCTACTGCCTGATAATCTGAGGTGGAGCTGAGGTGGTGATGCTAGCGCCGGGGAGCAGCTGCAAAGACAGATGAAGCTTTGCTTGTTTGTTGGCTGCTCACCTCCTGCTTTGTGGCCCAGTTCCTAACAGGCCACAGACCAGTACTGGTCTGCAGCCTGGGGATTGGGGACCCCTGTTATAGGACCCCTATTATAGGCAATGTTAGTATGGAGACTATATCTTATATGTTATTTTGTATATACTTTAGTGTAGCATCTTGTAGAGAGCTACACTAAAAAATATTAATATGTTTTTATATGTTGTCATAATATTTAAAACTCAATTTGCCTAATCACTTATATTGCTTTATATTAGCCTAAAGGTAAAAATATATTTTGAAAAAAATAAATTTATCTTGCATGTAAAATGGCCAGAGGGTCTTTTTAACTATATCACAATATTTTCAACATTGAAATGATCTACTTACTGAAGATAGTAATTATACATTTTGTGACATGTTTATTGTGAACTGCAAAATTTGTCACAGACTGACATCTTATTTTGTCACTAAAAGCTGAGATCTAAGAGTAAAGAAAAAAACTTTAAATAATGAGAGAATACTTCCTAAAAGAAGCTAGCAGATTGTTTCTATAATTATAGTTCCAGCCCTCCTTAAAATAAAAATAATAGAAGAAATACAAAGAATATTTTTAAATGTTTTTGTGTGTGTATATTCATGCTTAAAATATTTAGAAGTAATAAATATTCATTATATATGGAAATTAAAATATATGTAGAAGAAGATATCTTATATAATTTCTCATCCAGATATAATCACTGTACATGTTGAGCTATTTTCTTTCAGCATTTAAAAAAAAGGTATATATATGAGAAAAACTGTAATACAGTCAGTCTTAACCAAGCCCAAATGTAAAACCTTTAAACATTATTGTTATTTCCTTCACAAGGAACCAAAAATCCTTTTGTGGGCTACAGACCAAAAGCCCTTAAGGGCCTCTCACAGTTTGTGATCGGTCAACATGAGGTTTCCTTATCTCTTGAGTATGTCTATTAAGAGAACCTAACCCTGTTTGCTTATAATAGCAAGATTCTTGAGACTCAAATCCCAAGAGTGCCTGGAATTTCAGACCATGTAGCCAAAGGCAAGTCAATAAGCCTTCCTATATCTGTTTCATCAGTAAGATGACAGCAATGGCTCAGAGAATTGAAGGAAAAACAATGATGGCAAAGCACTTAGCAAATACAAGTTCTTAATTAACTGGTCATTAAGGAAACCTATTAGGCCATGATGATTCCCTAGAGCCTCCTGTCAAGTCACATTTTCCATCTAAATACAAACTGTGTGTTCATACATGCTGCCTATGTGTCACACAAACACCTCCCAGGATAAGAATTACTCTTCAGAAGCTTAAACCCAACAGTATTCACTGAGCCAAGATTAGTAGTCAATGAGCAAATAGGCCAGAGGTCTGAAAATGCCATCCCAGTGCATGCCCCAAACCATAACTTTCTTCTATATGACATATATGACTGGTGATAGGTGACAAAAATAGCTTCCTCCTGAATGGTAACAATGACAATAGCTGCTGTTTATTTGGTATTAAATGCCAGATTATTTGCTAAGTGTTTTATAGGCATAATTTCATTTATTCTTCATAAAATCTCTATGATGTAGATACTATTATCTTCATTTTTATATTTATCAACAATGATCCATCAGGAGATTGTTACTTGCCCATGATCACACAGCAACCGGTTGAGTCAATAAACTGCTTGAATATTTTTAACAAAACAATTTAAAAATGATGTCTTCAATGGCAGGGTCTCCAACTCATTATGTGAAGTTGAAAGCATAATCCTGACACCTAAACTTGACAAAGACAGCATGAAAGAAGACACAGACCAATTTCACTTAGACAGACATTGGCGAATTGAGTTCTGCAGAAAAATCAAGTATTTAAACATCATAACAAGTAGAGGGCTTTACTATAAAATACAAGAATCTTAATTATTTCTCACTTCAAAAGGCTAAAAGATAAAAATATTATACAATCACCTAGATTAGCATTTTCTAGTTGTATTTTATGGATAACACCTAATTGTTAAGAGGTATTCCAAGAAAGGAGTTACTGAGATGAAATAAATACTAGGAATTCATGCTACATTGTCCTTTTGAAAGTCATACAGCAAATACAAGTATTAAATGTTCTAAGAAGTTCTGGTATAGGAGATCTGTTTAACTGTTTTAACCCAATATTTTTAAATTTGTTTAACAACAAAACTCATTTGTTTTCACGAACCACATATTAATTTTCTGAGGAATGGGTTTACAACATTGATCTAAACAGATGCTAAAATAGTATTTAATAAAATTCTATATTCATTTATGATTAAACTTGAATTGGCCATTTATACTTACTTTTTTTAAAAAAAAACTTTAATAGAAATCATTTATAGAGAATTAGTAAAGACAATGTTGTAAATAAATGCCACCGTTCTTAAGAAGATAAAATAAAAAAAAAAACATGCAAGATAAGCATAAAAATGAGAATCAGCTTGATAATAAAAGCCTTTGGACTATTTGCAAGTTGAGACCATGTCTATTGCAAGTTGAGACCATGTCTTAATGAGGGGGAAAAAAATTTAGAATCATACCACCTGATATTCCCCTACTGATTTTTTTTTCTCTTGAAAGTTCTAATGCATGAACAAATATAACTTCCTTTAATTCTTTTTGCCCCAGCAGAAATAGCCTCAAATACATATTTTTTTAATTTTAATTTTAAAAAAGTAAAAAGGAAATACAATAAAAGAATGGGTTTCATATTCCCAACAATCTGGTGTAGAATATGGTTTGAACTCTGGGGTTTACAGACATCACCCTTTCATTCTCTTGGAATCAGAGAGGTCTTATTCCAGTAACTGGTCCTGCTGCATATCGTCATTCTGTCCAGGAGTGACTGCAGACTGCACAGATGAAGCATTTAATGACTGATCCAAGAGAAAAACGAGACCTGTTCTTTTTTCTTGCATAAATAGACTTTGCCCTATGAATCTATTTTTCTGTTTTTAGTTCATGTTCTTCAATGGCTAAAGTTGGCTGGTAGGAAAACCCTGCCTCCTGCTAAGGGACAGGCACTTAGAGGTTTTGGCTTCAATGGGCTTCAACAATCAAAATACTCTTCAAATATGTTCAACACTCAGGTAATAAGAAGGGTGATGTTTCCTTTAGATACTGTAAGGAATTGTGCCTCAATTTTAGATCATTTTCACTACAACTAGAAAAACTATAAAACTAGGGAGGAACCATTCGCACAATATTACAGTGTACGTATATAAAAATTTTCAGTTTACCATAAATAACAGTATATACTATTTAACTTAATCATTTAAATAACCCTGTCAGGTTGTCATTTTTATGCTATTTTATCTGTTTATATAATAAATATTGATTCAGAGTATATTCTGTGCCAGGTACTTTGATAATATTGGGGGTACAACATCAACAGATATTGCTGTTCTCAAGGTGTTTTACTCTGAGATGACAGGTACACAATTAGGACAACATGATTTAAAGACTAGATAGATCAGTTATTCTGTTCTTGAGATAATGATAAATGCAGATTCCACTGTCAAAAACACTATTAACAGGGGGCAAAAGAATGTTCCTGGGCTCACAGTAGAAATGCCCTCTGCTGGCCATGGAGTGGGAAGTCCATAAGGAGCCCCAGATCTTTGTGTGTTCCTGCAAAGGCACTCAGCCCCATTTTGCCCTTGAAATAAGCAGTCTCACTACTGCCTTGTGCCTTGGGACCTCAGGGTTAGGCTAATCTCATTCTGCCCTCTTTCCTTGCTCCTTTGGGCACTATAATAATCCTAAAACTTCCAGATCCACCCTATTCTTTGAACTCTAATCCCCACATGGCTCCCTTATCCTGCCCCGTGTGACCCCCAATTTCATTCCTCTTCAATTCCTAAACCCTTAACACATGTCCTATGGAAACGAACAGCTAATCATCAGCATACACTCCTCTCTCTTTAATTTTTCTTAATTTTTTCTTTCACCAGTTTGCTCTGATGGAAATCTAGTTATCCCCTCCTGATACTACTTCCTTTGCAGCCCTCTGATAAGGAGGTCGTTTCCCCTACATCAACACTCATATCATAGGGACAGTGGGTGTGAGGTAGGGGACTTACTGGCTCCTCACTGCTCCTTCCAGAATATCTCAATTTCTTTCACTAAAACACCCAGCTTTGACTTTTATATCACCTGACCATATCTTCATTGACCCTTTAGAGTTACAGAGCAGAGCCTTTGCTTCTCTGAGTTCTTGAAAATTTTAGGCTCATCTCACTTTCTAACACTACTCCTGTCTTAATTCTTTGTGATTTTAATACCCATGAAGATAATTATTTTACTCCTCTGGCCTCTTGGTTTCTTCCTTCCTCTGCACCAATAATCTTGTCCTCTAACCCACCTCAGCACTTCATTCCCCTGGTCATACCTTAATTATCACTAATAATTGAAAGCCTTCCATAATCACAGTTACAAATATCCTCTTCTTAAACTTCAACTGTATCCTTCGAGCTTATAGTCTTCTGTACCCTAACTTCAACAAGATTTCAATCTCACCAGGTCCAACAATGTATTTATCTCACTGTCTTAGTCTATCCAGGCTTCTATAACAAATACTAAAGACAGAAATTTGTTTCTCACAGTTTTGGAGACTAGAAGCCTGCGATCAGGGTGCTAGTGATAGGATGAGGGCCCTTTTCCAGCTCACAGACTTCTCATTGTACTCTTTTGTGGTAGAAGGGGCAAGGGAGCTCTCTTGGGCCTTTTTTAGAAAAGCACAAATGTCATTCATGAGGGCTCTGCCCTCAATATCTAATCATCTCCCAAAAGCCTGCCTCCTAATACCATCACGCTGGGCATTAGGATTTTAATAGATGACTTTGTGGGGTGGGAGCACAACCATTCAGACCACAGCATTGCTCTTTGCCACCTCTTTATCAGGCTTAAAATCCATAATCAGTTATTATTGTCACTTTTTTCAATCTCTTTCTATCTCTTTCTCCTCTTTAAATTCATCATATGGATTTGGTAAAATCCAAACCTTTACTAAATCACCTTCTTACTTCCTTAATACCTGCACCTATGCAGTTAAACACACTTGGAGAAAAGAACACAAAACCATTCTGATATATTTCTCTTGAATTCATTAGCACTAACTTAAATGAGCTCCTAATGCTGCCTGGAAATCACTGGTCTTTATCCTCCCATTCTTTTAGACAAGTATTCATACCAACTTCGTTCTGCTTACACCTCCTCCTATACTCATTTCTCCTCACTTTTAGGTGATGACTTTGCTTGCTATGTAACTGAATGAATAGAAGCAATAAGTAGAGAATTTCCACTAAGTTCCCACCACCACAATTACTGACATTTGTGCTCATATCCTATTTCTCCTCTGTCTCTGGATAAAATGTTATAGCTCCTAGCTGAGGACACTCTAGTGTGCACTATATTAGTGGGCCATCACACGCTCAGCAGCATAGCTCCAGCAATTCTCTCCTTTCTCTGAATAACCATCAGTTTCTTTCCCTTCCTATGCAAAACTCCCGAGAAGAAAAATCTATTACTTCCTTTCTCTAAAAATTCTTTCATTCTTTCTTAAAACTACTCCAAACATACTTTTGCCCCTAATACTTATCATAACTACTCCTATCAAGGCTATCATTAAATTACATATTACTAAAATTTTATGGTTAAGTCTCTGTTCTCATGTTACTTCATCTACCAGCATCATTGTTACATCTTTTCTTCTGTTTTTTTTTGTTTGTTTGTTTGTTTTAATCCTACCTAAGTGGTTGTGCCTAATCAGTATCCTTCTCTGATTATCTCCAAGTCTTCCAAATTTTGAAGTGCTCTACTCCTACAAACTCTTTCTCATCAACACTTGCTCTATGATGACTAATCTAGTCTTATGGCTTTAATTACAATTTACGTATTGATGACTCCAACTGTTCCTATCTCATATATCCAACTGCCTTTAGATACTCTCATGTGTACAGGGTTCTCACTTAAATTCCCCAGGCTTCCAAGTTCTACTTTTTCTATAAACTTTCACATTCAGTAAGGGTCAATTCCATTCTTCTGGTTCTTCCAATTTTTCAGTCATCTGCTACTCCTTTCTTTCTCTCACACTCCAGTTCCAATGAATTAGAAAATCTCATCATTTATCTTCAACACATGTCTAGAATCATACCATTTCTCATTATCTCTACTACCAAACAGTCCAGTCCAAGCCACTCTTTTTTGTTTGCCTAAATTTACATAATAACATCCTGTCTCCCTGCTTCTACTAATATACACTACACAGCTGTTTATTCTTTATACAGTACTCATAACAATCCTTTAGAAAATAAGTCAGATCATGCTTCTCTCCTCGACCTCTCCAAAGACTTCTAATCTTGCTCATATTGACAAACTGTAAAATTACCTATTCTGGCCTTTCATTATCTATGTAACCACATCTCCTATCATACATCCCTGAGCTCACTCAACATCGGTCACACTAATCTCTTTGATATTACTCAAATGGGCAGCTCTTTTCTGATCACATTATATGCATTAGAAACTCGTACTACTATTTCTGGCATCCTTTATCTTATTTACCTTCTTTATTTTCTTATTGTAGTTAACGCAATCTTACAAATTACACTTATGAAAAATATTTATCTGAATTCCTCAAATAAAATATAAATTATTTGATGCAGGGACTTTGCTTTGTTCACTGCTGGGTTCTAGCACTGAGAAAAGTGCATGTCTGATAGTAGGTTCTCCATAAGTATGCACTGAATGAATGAATAATAACTCAAAAATGTTTATCATCAGCACTATTTTTTCTTTAGTGCCAGATCTATACATCCAATTGCCTACCTGATTTTTACAGGTGGATAGTCCAAAGGAATTCATATATCAAATGCCTTATTTTCTTATCTTTCTTATTTTATTCTCTTTGCCATATCTATCTTTGTAAATGGTGCCCCAATCCAATCTGAGCCTGCATGACTTTCTTTCCCTCAGTCTCACTTTACGTTATCCAGTTTATCAACCAAGTTCTGTTAATTCTACCTCTTCAATATCCCTCAAGTCAGTCTTTTATTCTTCAAATTCACTGCCAGTGTCAATGTTTAAGGACTCATTATTTTTCATATAGATATTTATAATACCCTTTAACTGGAATCTCTGACTCGCTTTCCAACTCTCATACTATTGGGAGAATGACTAATACAAATACAGGTACTGCTTTGCTCTCTTTATTCCCATATTATTCTTTGCATTTTTTGTTAAAGTACTTTTCACAGTGTAGTTGAATTAATTGTTTCCTGATTGTATTTTTCTCATCAACCTGATAATGCACTGTAATTGACCAGCGGATCTAAAGCTTATGATATGATGACTTGCCTAAGTTGCCAGTAAGTGACTAGATTCCAGATTTGTGATTTCTATTCCAGAGCACTTCATTTGTACATACATACACACACACAAACATACACATATAATTTTTATCACGACTAATATTTTATTTAAGTAACATTAAGTGGATAAACTGATAGTTATTAAGCAGAAAAAATCCTCATCTTTTGAGTTAATCAACTATTTCAGATGAAAATTTATTTATTATGTAATCATTTGCTTTCTTCCCTATGAGATTACCAGTATTTAGAATATATCTGGCACATAGTTGGTGCTCAATATATTTTTTAAATGAATGAATGAGTGAATAGTTTTTGATGTGCTTCCAGTTTAAAATAAAATTCACATTTAAAACTCTCTTAATATATTGGTTTACATTAGGAATTTCACATTACAAGCCTTCCATACAGGTTTCGCAGCCTGAATATTCAAATGATGATTTAATTTTTATTTTATATGACTTCTCTTTTATGTATATGTGTTGAGATAGTGCTTTATACAAAATAAAGACTAGGATAAATCTTTAGTAAAATATAAAGTTTCTCTACTCAGTCTTTTAATATGCCACATATTTTTATGTCATTGTACCTGAAACATATTTTTGTTAAAATATTATATGTATTTACACGTGTTTAAGTAAATATATGTATTTTAGTAAAAGAGTTAATTTGATCAAAATATTTTGATTCATTTATAATTTCTTCAGTTTTCCTTGCAGGTATAGACATAAAGTCACATCACCATAGGCTGTTCTTGATATACAACCTAAATAAGAATAGAAAGGTAAATATATATATATATATATATATATATATATATATATATATATATATAATTTTTCTATTTTTTTTCAAATTGTTTGGAAAACTATATATTATTTTCCTATTTTTTTCCAAATTGTTTGGTTTCTTTTGTGTTGCTCTTTTTCTTTTAAGTTTAGGAAACCAGGAACCTGTTTATTTTCATGACCTTTATAATTGAAAGGTGTTGACATAAATCCCACATGGTTTTAGAAGTACTTTGTTTAAACAAGTGATCATCCTCTTATCTTTAGCTAGAAGGAGATTTAAAAGAGCTGAAAGCATATCTCTTATTGTCTTGGTAGTAAAATATATTAATTCACATGTTATTTTTTGATATATTATTAGATTGATTAATGATAATCATAAAGAAATTGAGAAAAAATGAAAGAAGAATGCACATCTAATTTAGTTATTTTTCCTCTAGCAGCGAAGATATAAGCCTTGATAGAAGTAGGGAAAAGTCCATTTTATTTTTTAAAGTAAATTAGGAGAAAAGCAAGAGAATTGGCATAAATTAGACTTTTGGCAGGCTCTATGTCCAAATACAGATGAATATGTGGTCTTTAACAAAGATGGGAAAATGCCACTGTCATAAGGAGTGATATATGAAGAAATTTTATTTCCATTTATATTGAATAGAAGAATTGAAATGGCATGTCTTGAATGTCATATTCAAGGTCATTTGAATACCATATTAAAATTCCCAAGGCTAGTATTATCATGATGGCTGTTATTTTGTACCTTTACTTTGACAATCCTGAATTTAATCTGATTTTTATTGAGCTATGGATGATTTAACCACATGTTTTCCTAATTCAACAAAACACTATTCTAAAGTTAAGACAATACTATAGATGGAGAGTATCATTTTTACACGTCCTGAACATAGTACTGAAATTCCAGATAATGGTAACAAATAATGTCACTTATCGGTATTTAAAAAATTTCAAAGCAGAGATGAGGCCAGACCTAACTCAGAAAACAGCAAAGATATATTTAACAAAGGGAATGATGGATCATTATTTAAAACCAGCCTATCAGTTATGATTGAAACCAAATGGAAACAAGATCATAAACTCAAATGAGAGATGAAAAAATTATTAAATAATACTGGCAACTGCAAGCAATATTTATTAATCAGAAAAGAGCCCAGTAAAATTATAACTAATGTAGAAAGCAGTACAAAGGGTAATATTACGGGCAATTTTACTCCTTCTTTAACATAACGAGCCATATTTGTCTATGCAGGGCAAGTAGTACATGTATAATAAATATGTTATTTTTTAAATAAAGATTAGCAATGAAAGCAAATTAGAAAATTGATCAAGCTTGGTTCTCACCACATTTTGGTAAGAAGCATATTTGTTTTATTTGGGAGATTTAAACATAATTCTTTTTTTAAAATCTCATATGATTTGAACCATATTATCTCTTTATGTCTTCAGTATCCCAGGGGAAAATAAAGCAATTAATTTTTACAGTTGTGCAAAAAATGAATCAATTAAATAACAATCAATTAAACCCATATATACTGAGAATTCTCTAAGTGCTAGACACTATATAAATACTAACTATAAAGAGGTGAGCAGGTTGGAGAAGAAACATAAATAAATAATTGCAATGTCCCCATCTTTGGTATAATATAGAATAATATACTATTGAAATATAGTAGAAGGGATGACTCACTTTGCTTGTATTGGTTAGATGGACTCAAGGCCATGGGAAAGCTTTTCTGTGAAATGATCATTCAAGCTGAATCTTAAAGGTGAAGTCAAGGTTTGTAAATCAGCAAGTGTTAGTAAGGATATTTCAGGCTGATAGATGATCAGAATGTGTAGTATTGTTACATAAACATTGTCTAAGCAGCTTCAATGTACAGGCATACCTCATTTTATTATGTCTTGTTCTACTGCATTCACAGATATTGTGTTCTTTACAAGTTGAAGGGCTGTGGTAATTCTGAATTGAACAAGACTATTGGTGCCATTGTTCCAACATTTGCTCACTTCTTGCCATCTCTATAGCATAAAAGTGCAAGGTGAAGTGGCAAGTGCTAATGTAGAACTTGTAGCAAGTTACCCAGAAGATCTAGCTAATTATTGAAAGTGGTTACACTAAGCAACATATTTTCAATATAGATGAAGGAGCCTTATATTGGAAGAAGATATCATCTAGATTTTCATAGCTAGAGAGGAGAAGTTAATACCTGGCTTCGAGGACAGGCTGAATCTCTTGTTAGGGGCTGACATAGCTGGTGACTCTAACTTGAAGCCAGTGGTCACTTAGCATTCCCCAAATCTTAAGACCCGTAAGAATTATGTTAAATCTATTCTGCTTCTGCTCTAAAAAATGAAAAAACAAAGCCTAGATGTTAGCACATCTGTTTACAACATGGTTTACTGAATAAACTGTTGAGTACTGCTCAGAAAAAAAAAATCCTTTTAAAATATTACTGTTGATTGACAATGCACCTGAAGGAGCTCTGACGGAGACATACAATGAGATTAATGTTGTTTTCATGCTTACTAACACAACATCCATTCTACAGCCCATGGATCAAAGAGTAATTTTGACTCTCAAGTCTTATAATTTAAAAAAATACTTTCTGTAAGGCTATAAATGACATAGACAGTAATTCCTCTGATGAATCTGGGCAAAGTAAATTGAAAACCTCCTGGAAAGAATTCACTATTTTAGATGCCATAAAGAATATTCATGATTCATGGGAAGAGGCTAAAATACCAACATTAACAGGAACCTGGAAGAAGTTTATTTCAACCCTTATGGATGACTTTGAGGGGTTCAAGACTTCAGGGGAGGAAGTAACTGCAGATGTGGTGGAAATAGCAATAGAACTACAATTAGAAGGAGAGCCTGAAGGTGTGACTGAACTGCTGCAATCTCATGATAAAACTTTGACATATGAGGAGTTGCTTTTTACAGATGAGCAACAAAAGTGTTTCTTGAGATGGAATCTATTCCTGATGAAGATTATGTGAAGACTATTTAAATGACAGTAAAGGATTAGAATATTACATAAACTTAGTTGATAAAGTGGCAGTAAGGTTTGAGTGGATTGACTCTAATTTTGAAAGAAGTTTTACCGCAGGTAAAATACTATCGATACATTGCATGCTACAGAGAAAATCATTTGTGAAAGGAAGAGTCATTTGATGTGGCAAATTTCATGGTTTTCTTATTTTAAGAAATACCATAGCCACCTCAACCTTCAGTAACCACCACTCTGATTAATCAACAGCCATCGACAATGAGGCAAGACCCTCCATCAACAAAAAGATTACAACTTGCTGAATGCTCACATGATGGTTGCACATTTTAGCAATAAAGTTTTTTAAATTAAGGCATGTACACTTTTTAGACATAATACTATTGAATACTTAATAGACTACAGTATAGTGTAAACATAGCTTTTATAAGCCCTGGGAAAGCAAAAAATTCACAAGTCACTTTATTGTGATATTTGCCTTATTGAAGAGTCTGGAACTGAACCCACAATACCTACAAGATATGCCTGCACTAGGCATTAGTTACATGTTAAGAATACAAAGGTGAAAAACAGATGGCCCCTGACTTATAGGAATTTCTAGCCCAGTTAAGTCAATTGACTGATAAATATATGCCTTTAATAAAATAATAAAACTACAATATACCATTTATTAGATGTTAGCCAGATGCCAGGCACTGGCATAGGCACTTTATATTCATTACCTCATTTAAATTCCTACCACCCACTTTATAATTTGTGAAACTGAGACTTGGAAAAGTTAATTTGCTCAAGGGTAAATAGACATTAAAATGTGGAGGCTGAATTTTATCAGGGAATACCAACTTTTAAGGGAAGGATAGAAGAAAAGGAGATTCTCTAAATGGGTTATACAAGGTTTAAAGCCTGCCCTTCCAAGTTCATATTTCATTTATTTTGGTGAAAACCAAATTTAAAGGGAAAAGTTATGCTCAGTAAGTTCATTTCATATGTAATTGAATTGCTGGAAGCAGCTATGAGCCCTTCTCTATCAACTGTGAAAAGACATTTTCTTTTTCTTTTTTGTTGATATGCTTAAGAAGTTTTAAAATATCTGTTATTTGCATCTTTAGTGGCTTTTACCTTAGTTTTCTATTTAGAATTTTAAAAAATTTCTATCCTGGCAATCCTTTGCTATTTTCTGTCATTTCAACCTCTGGGCCAACTTTTACTTTTGGTGGTACTTCCATCTATGAATCCATCTTTGGCATCACTAAAAAAATAATCTAAATTAAATGACATTATAAATTGAATTTGAGGAAGAATTATCTTTGAAATTAGGTACAAAATTATACTGTTCAATTTTTTAACTCCAGTTACCAGCCAGCAGCTCATTACATACCCTGATAATCTCCCAAGGAAGTAATATCAGTAACAAAGGGCCAAATCATCTCTCCCCTTCCAGATTACATGGTAAAGGGGGTCAAGCTCATTGCTGCTGAGAACAATGAATAGCTTAATAAATATATACTGAAGGAATGAATGGAGAGACATTGTGACTACATTCATAACTTTACACAGTTCTTGATGAATTGTATTAGGGTCAAATTATCCATCCTTGGTCCAATAAGCCCTTATAGATACAACCCCTATGCAAAAGTATGATTTTGTTTTCTTTGAGTTGCCTGTGTTGCTAGAGATAAACAGAGAGTCTGGAATTTTCCATTTTCACTACCATTTCATTGACATTTTATGAGCAGAATCTCTATTAAAAGCAATATTTTCAAGGGAAGAAAAATTAAATATACTAGGCTGAATCTGACAAAAAACCAAAGTGAATCTCATTAGCCAGCTGGACTTTCTAAATGGAACAGTTAATCCTCTGATGTTGGCAATGCTTTCCCTATCTGTTGGTGACAGTGTATTTTGCGCAGGGAATATCTAAAAGTAGACAGTCTTTGGTGAAGAGTGACAGGAGTTGAAATGGCCATTAACTGCATATGTAAGTTGCTATTCATTATTAAGTTCATTGTCAATGACTGCACATAAGCCTCAGTGTATATAATTTCTTTTAATCTATGTGGCCATCGTTGAGAACATTATTGAAGAATTTCCAAATATCTTTCATTTGTTGTCCATTTTTAATGTAATTAAAATAATAAAATGTGCTGTTCTATTATTTATAAAGGCAACTAAATAATTTATAGCACATAAAGTTTATAATAACTCTATAGAGAAATTAATAAAGAAAATATGAGTTGCTTTTGGCTTTGCAATGTATAAATCAAAAACACTAGTTTTGCTCCATATTGACAGTAAAAACTGGGTTATTTATAAATATTGAGTTTATCAAGGCAGGTAAGTTGTCTAGTATATGGTTGCCATTAGAAAAATATATTGAAATAAATATGTGAATAAATTTGAGAATGAATGAAGAATTGAAATGTTTAAAACATACAATCTTTTAAATGACTATGACTCAGAGGTATTGCATTTTAAGCTTTATTTTTAATTATCTTCCTTAAGGAGAATGTAGATGTCAATGAGCAAATGTGGGTGTGGTTTGGATGTTATGTGTTGTATGTGTGTAGTACTTCTTTCTTCTTTCTTTTGCTTCTTCTCTTTTCTTTCCTTCTTCCCCATCCTCTTCTCCTTCTTTTTAAAGTAGCTTCCTCACTTATTCCACTTATGTATATTTATCCTTGGCCCTGGTCTGAACCAATGGGACAACATCTGAAAATTAGAATATGTTTTCATCCATGAATTCCAATCCAGATTATTTTTTTTTAAAAAAATTGCACTAATCAGGTAGGTAGGTAGGTAAATACATACATACATACACACATACATACATACATACATACATACATACATACATACATACTTCTGAGGTGGAATATAAGATTCTCTTTGTTATATCCTAATTGTAGGTGTCATATGTGATTATGAGAAAAGGGTATGAATCAGAACTGTGGCATTTTCTTCAATGATATGATAATCCTCTGTAATTTGCAACTTCATGGTTTTTAACTGTTTATTTTTGGGAGAAGTCTTCGCTAGTAAATTTAAATGCCGAGATAGGGCCAAAAGAACTTCTGTAGCTCCCAAGAAAATCAGAAAATATTTATGCTCAGAGAGCTATATATTTATGTCACTCTTTGGAAGTCCTGATGGAAATAGTCCTTTGTTACACTTCTAAGCAACTGCGGTTTTATCTGTGATTGCATCTCTTTTTTCGGCCTTCAAAGGAATTTTGATTTGATGAGTGGCTATGCATATGTGTAAAAATAAAAGCATAGAAAAACTGTTGTAGAATGGCAAACAACTCTCATGGACTGAGATTTTTACTGGTCCACTGGTCAGGATTAATACAAATCTATATCGAAAATATATCTTTCAAGTTGTCATATTTCTAGCTATGAATAAAAAGAGGCCACCTACCAATGGTATAGCCACTTAAAATAAGCACAAGTCTCCATCAGAATTTTTTTGTAATTCCTTCCATACATACATATATACATGCATTTAGTTATTTGCTCATTATCAGATATTTTCTGAGAACCTACTCTATTCCACGTACTGTGCAAGTTGCTAGGATATAACAACAAACAAGGAAGACACATTTCCTTGCCTCAGATTCCTTGGTGCTTATAGTCTACCTGAGAAAACATAAGTCTTAAACAAACTGTTACACAAATATTAAATAATTCAAATTGTAGCAAGTGGTATGATATGTTTACAGAACCTTATTAGAGTGCATGATGGGAGGAGAGGCTCCAACCTAGTCTCATGCAAATTTGTAGAATTTTTCCCTGTTTAATAGTTTACATGAGACTTGGTAGACAAAAGGAGTTAGCTAGGTGAAAGAGGGTCAGATAGGAGTGAGGGTGGAGAGAAAGTATTTCAGATAGAGGGGACAGCACATAAAATATCTCCCCAGGGCAGAAAGGAGCATGATGCTATTATAGTTTTCTTGCCTTTTCAAGCTTCTAGAGGCTACCCACATTCTTTGGCTCCAGTCCTCCTTCCCCTATATTCAAAACTAACAAAGTGGTGTCTTCCTGTGCCTTCCTTCTGTAGTCACACTGTTCTCTAACTCTCCCTTTTACTTTTAAGGATACTTGTGATTATATTGGGCTCACAGAGTTAACATAAGGAAATTTTCCCTAATATAAGATCAGCTGGCTAGAAATCTAATTCCCATCTGCAACCTTTTGTCATGTAAGGTAACATACCCACAGATACCAGGAATTAAGACCTGGTTATCGTGTGTGTGTGTGTGTGTGTGTGTGTGTATGTGTGTGTGTGTGTGTGTGTGTGTGTGTGTGGCAGTGGGGTAAGAGGATGTTTTTCTTGCCTAGCATAATCATGAAAGACCTATAGGAAAGAGAATCAATTGGCGGTACTAACTGATTAGATGAGGTAAAAAATAAAGATGAAAGTACAAAAGATGACTTTTAGGTTTCTGGTTTAAACACAGGGGATAAGAGCTTTTGCAATTTTTGTTTACTAAAATAGCAAGAATAGAAGAGTCAGTTTAAAAATAAAGTTAAGTTTATGAGTCTAGGCTTGGGGTTCCTAAAGTGAGACAGTCAGCCAAGAAGAGATGTTGAAAGGGCAACTGGATACATTGAGTCTAAGCTCAGAGTAGATGGTTAGATTCCAGATACAAATTTTGAGTGACTGATGTACAGATAATTGATGCGATAATGATCACCTGCAGAGAGTATATAAAAGAAGAAAAACTAGGACTGAGAGAGGCCATTATTCCTACCCTAATAAAGTCTATTTATGAACCATTAAGATTCATCTAGCTTTCTACTTCCTTGACTTCATATTTTCAGGTAAAACATTCTAGAAAAAGGTTATCCATTTTGATCTTAACTTTTGGGGAGTGAAACTTCTACCACAACTAAAACAAATCCATCTTGCTATATGATTATACAACTAACCTTTCATGTAAGGTAGGCATCTTGATCTTCCAAACAAAATACCATAGCAAACTATGATGAAAACCAGGGGATTGCCAAGCAGGAAGTTATGACTGCTTTCAAGGAAGGACAATTGTTGCTAATTCTAAAAACATGGAAGGTAAGTCTGCATGAATTAGGCAGGTGTAGCACATTTCCCACTTCATTCTCTATCATGTTTTGTCTTAAATTCTCAGCAGCAGCAACACTTAACTAGCTGGTTGAGCAGTGGTTTCCTAGGTCAGCAGCATTAAGAATAATTTAAGAACTATTAGAAATGCAAATTCTTGGGCCCTACTCTACATCTACAAAAACAGAAACTCTGAAGGTGGGGCATAGATAGCTGTATTTTATCAAGCCCTCCAAGTAATTCTTGTGCATATTGAAGTCTGAGAACCTCTGATTTACAGTACAAGAGCTACTTTAGTATAAATTGTATTCAAATGAGCAGCTCATTGGTACACAGCAACACTGACACATTGCTTGCCTGGGCCCTACAGACATGGGTTTCTTTACATGATTCCATCCTGTTTTGATCACATTCTCAACATTATTACTATTTCTTTCAGGTCTGTTGAAGATTGAAGATCACTGGTCCTTTCTGTCTAGTATTACAAGTTCTACTGTTGCATTAAGACTAAATTACAATATAATGTATTGTGCCAATGCACTAAAATCAGTTGCTTTTTCTTCCAAGTTTCAGAAACAGTGGAGTCTCTAAGCTGGATCTTGTCAGATAATCTCCTCAGTGCCCTCCCCTTGCCTCTCATCCTTATTTCTTTTATGCTTTTTCATTTCATGTTTACCTTTCTCTGTTCTCTGAAAGGTTCTGTGGTAATTTTCTTGAGACATATTTACAGGACTTTGCCCTTGTATTTAGTTTATATAAGTTGTCTCTTATCCACAGAAAATAAATATGTTAAATATAATAGAAAAAGAGGATATTAATTCTACATTTACCAATTTTTAAGTGTCACTATTCAATAGCATGACTTTAGAGTCAGAATATCTGGGTAACTAAATAGTATTTGTAGCATTTTTATCATACAGTAGATTCAATCTATTTACTATGTTTTAACTAAGTTGTCCTACATTCACATACATGTTCTTAATGTTGTCTGTCTTCTGTGCTGCTTCTGTAAATTTGCTTATTAAAATAAATTGTTATAAAAAAGTATATCTGGGCTCATATCCTACCTCTACCATTTGCTTCATGTGTGACCTTAAGCTATTTTAGCAATTCTGAGCCTCAGTTTCTGTATCTTTAATTTGGAGACAAGATGAGCACTGATCTCAGAAGGGTCCTGAGAGTATTAAACAAGATATTATACATGAAGTGCTTAGTACAGTACCTGGTGCATGGAAAACACTCAATAAACATTGGCCATTATTATAAAAAGGGGAAGTAATTTTTAGATCATCTTAGTCCATTTGGGCTGCTGTAACAAAATATCATAGAATGGGTAGCTTATAAACAACAGAAATTTATTTCTCATAGTTCTGGAGGCTGAAAGTCCAAGATCAAGGTGCCAGAATGGTCAGGTGAAACCCCGCTTGTGGGATGCAGAATTTTCACTGGGTCTTCATAAAACAGGAAAATGGCTAGAGAGCTCTCTGAGGCCTCTTTTATAAGGACACTAACCTCATTCATGAGAGCTCTTTCCTCATAACCTAATCACTTCGCAAAGGCCTCACCTCCTTATAGCACCATCACCTTGGGCAATAGGTTTTTAACATATAAGTTTTGGGGGAACACAAACATTCAGACCATAGTAGTTTACAAGCCTACTTTAATATGTCTTAAAGACAGTTTCCTTTATTACTTACTAGCCTGTCACTGCTAATCCAAATTAAGCTGGTGATTATATAGTAATTTCCAGGCTTTAATTTTCTTCTGTCATATGGCATCATAGCAGATAATTTTAACTACTATTACCCTAGTGGGTGTGAATAAATATTAATTCAATTTTACTTAGAAATACCTTTTCTAATCGAATCAATTTATAATCCAGAGTCTCTAATTGCATTGCAATCACTCATTGTTATTTTGAGTTTTAATACTTTTTTTGTTTTTGATTAATTTCTTTTTATTCCTTAGATTCTGCATATAACTGAAATCATATAGTGTTTATCTTTCTCTGTCTGACTTAAATACCTTCTAGGTTCATCAAAGCAATATCTTTTTCTATCCCCTTCCATTTCATATATAGGGGTCTTGTTTTCTTATCCTTTCAGCCACTCTATCTTTTGATTGGAACACTTAATTCTTTTCCATTTAAGGTACTTATTGATAGGAATGTAGTTTTTACTATTCTTTATTCCTGTTTTTGACACATGTTTTTTCTTCTTAAAGAAGTCCTTCCAACATTTCCTGTAATACTGGTTTGGTGGTCATAAATTACTTTAGCTTATTTTTGTCTAGGAAGCTCTTTAACTGTCCTTGAACTCTAAATAATAGCTTTACTGGATAAATTATTTTTGGTTGTATATCCTGGGTCTTCATCCTGTGGAAAATTTTTTCCAAGCCCTCTGTCCTGCATAGTTTCTTTGAGAAATCAGCTGCCAGTCTTATGATTGTTCACTTGTAGTTAACTATCTGCTTTTCTCTTTCTGCTTTTAAGAATTTTTTCTTTGTATTTAAACTTTGGCATTTTAATTATAATGTGTCTTAGTGTGGGCCTATTTGGATCCCTGATTTTTGGAATTCTCTGAGCTTCCTGGGGTTTTATATCCATTTCCTTTACCCGGTTACAGAAATTTTCCATCATTATTTCTTCAAACAGCTGTTCATCGTCTTGCTTTTCTTCAGTTATGCTGATCAGACAAATATTTGGAGCCTTAATAGTGTCCCATATCCTCTTTAAATTATTTTTATAGTTGTGGCATCTTTTTTCTTGCCATTTTGATTGAGTGTCCTGATTGGCTTTCCTGTCCTCAAGATAGGGCATTTGATCCTCTTCTTTAATCAGTTTGTTTATTCCTTTGTTTATTCCATTTAATATACTTCTCATCTCAGATACTGTGCTCTTCATTTCTGACTGGTTCCTTTTATAATTTCCATTTCCATTTTTATGTTTTTTTTATCTCCTTGTTGAAGTTCTCACTAAATTTGTCTATACTTCCCACAAGTTCATTGAGCATCTTTATAACCAGTGTTTTGAACTCTACATCTGTTAGATTGCTTGATTTCATTATTTCTGGATCTCTGTTCTGGTCTCTCATATGGTGTCTGCTTCTGTGTATTCCCAGTTTGGCTGCCTTTCCGTGTTTCTATGTCCTAAGCAAAGCTCCTAAGTCTCCCGGTCTTATTAGTGTGGATTTGTGAAGTATGTGCCCAGTGGCATAGTCCTGAGAGGGGTTCAGCTACAGGCCAAATTTAGCCCAAGCCTCTGCCCCTCCAGGGCCACCTGTTAAGATTCAGCAATCAATCCACAGATGCTGTGCTTATAGTTACTTCAAAAGGCCACACCAGTGTTAGTCTAGGCACTGCTCAGCAAGGAGCACCTGACTGGCTGGGGATGTACCTGGATGTGGCTTGGGTGGGGCCGCGAGTTGAAGGAGGCAGGGTTTCAGGGAATTTTCTGGGTGTAGCGACCTCTGTTATCCAGTTTGATGATGTCAGGGCTATGGGAGCGCTGTGTCCACTGGGATGGGGGAGGGCTCAACAAGGAACAATGGATACTGCTGGCACTTCTTTACAGGGTGAGTCTCGCCTAAGTCTTCCCTCCAACAACGTCTCCCTGTAAGTCCCTGGTGCCTGCTGCATGCAGCTGAGTCAGCTCTGGTGCTCAGAGCGAGCAGGTTGGTCATTGCAAAAATCCACGCATAGACACAGCCCCTTTTAAGAGGCATCTGCCACTGCCACTGCTGCAGCCTCCATCTCACTCAGCCACTGCAGACTGGGCAGCCCCGTGTTCTCACCTCGTCCTACCTTATGCCATTATATGGTGATTTCCTGGTCTTATCTCTAGCTGTATGGCTTGTTCATCAAGAATACAGGAGATTTTTCCTTGCTGCTGCTCCTTATTACCATCACAACTTTGATTTGGTCGCCAGAGGGATGAACAGAGCCTCTATCATCTGCGCCATTTTTTTTCTCTCCTGATTTTGAGTATTAATACTCTTAAAGATGGACACATTTCTCTGTCCCTCAAAAGCATTTTACTGCCCTTCAAAGCATCCTGAATCACATAATTTGTGTCAATTACTCATTCTCTATTAGAGTACAAAAACTATCTCCATTTGCCTTAGAAATTTGGCTAATAGTAAAATAAGAAAAAAAATTAAGAATTTCTAAGTTAGCAATGATTAATTTCAATATTAAAATGAACTACTGGCACTTTAATCAGTTAAATGGCATCAAAGGATGTTTGCCGCTAAAGTACTTTGCTTTCCATTACAATTGTGATTAGCATGGCAAGTCACTATATTCATATTTATTCCACCTAGGAGGCTAAAATGTATTATTTATGAATTTGATTCCTCTCTCTGCATGAAATATTAAGGCTAGATATATAAAGATGTAAAGGGAAGTGCTGATTTTCATTTAATGGTAATAGAAAAACCTAGTGGTAAAACATTTCATGTTTAAAGGGTAAAAACTGATAGACTGATTTGTTTATACTATTCACAAACTTTAAAGCCAGAGATGTAGTTCTGTCAAACTTCTGAAATATAAGACAAAGATGAGTATATTCTCAGGAAAAAAACAACCCAGGGCAAGAGCTGCAGACTCTACTTTTTACTGTTCAACTATGCTAGAAGCTAAATTAAGAAATAGGTCTCTTAAATATTATTCACAAATGCCATAGTGAACCCTTGGCTATCCAGAAGTATATTAACTGGCTTATGGATTAAGTAGAGTAACAAATAAAAATACATTAAGAATTGACCAAGCAGAGAAAAATATGTACTTTTTAAAAAGTATCTATTGATAGTATTGACATAAAAATCCATTGATACCACATTGAATGTACTGCAACATGGGGTCCCCTTCATTTTTTTGACTTTCAGAATTACTCAGTGCAATAGCACCTTGTTTCTGTGTAAAAATCTTCGGACACAGACCACTCAGTAAGGAAGGTGGCAAGTGGTTAAAGAAGGGAAGAGAAAGCAAAAAAACAAAAGCTCATTTCTCTGCCTAGCTCATTTCTCATCTAACACTGGGGTTGGGAGTGGTGGAAAGAGTTTATGGAAGCAACAACAGTCTGCTTTAAGCAAATGTCATATCTTCTCACAAGAGGTAAAATGTAGAATGAGTGGGAAAAGATATTTCATTTTCAAAATGTTAAATTGCAAAAACATGTGAGTATGATAATAAAGAAAAACATGTAGGAATATACTCTAGTAAACAATGTATATGATATTTTGGACCTTAGTATCAAGTTTATATTTTTGAATAATGCATTTCATTGTACTTCTCTCTCACTCCACATCCAAACCAACAGCAAATCAGTCAATAGTATCTTCAAAATACATCCAATAATTTTTTTTAGATATTGCAAAAGTCTCTGAACTGATCGATTTCCATCGTCATTTCTTAGAATCTATTTTCTATGCATTGGGTGATTTAATATGAGTATGATAATGTCAAATCTTCAAATATATTAAGGAAAATATCCAAAGTCCTTTTGTAACTTAATCTTCAAGGCCCTCTATGTTTTCCTACCATGCCTCCCAGCTCTGATTCCCTACTTACAGCTCTCACTTCACTTACCGCACTATCAGGGTTGCCCACTTACTGGTCTTCAAACCTAAACATATTCTAGTCTCATGGCTTCACCCCAGATTTCCCCTCCACCTATGAGAATCTTCCTAACATAGTCACAAGGCTCACCTCTCATTTTATTAAGATCTATGTTCAATGTGACCTCTTTGAATTGTCTCTCTTTGATCATCTTTCTTAATGTAGCACTCCTCCATCATTCTCTGTTCCTTTAATCTACTTTATTTTTCTTCATAATACTTTCTCTCACTTGGCTTATTATGTTTTTTTATTTGTTTATTGTTGTTCCCCTCCAATTAGAATGTAATTTCCAAGGAGACACAATAAAAGATTGCCTGTTCTATTCACTATTATGTTCCTGAACTTAAATCAGTTCCTAGCACATGATATGCACTCAAAACTAAATATTTGTTGAAAAAAATCACTAAACAAATGTCCGTAGAATTACATATATGTTAAAAAAAATTAGATGCTAAAAATAGTAATTTGGGAGTAACTACACCTTTCTTTGCACTCTCATTATCCTGGTAAATATAGAATTGGCTATATTTAACATGAATGATGTAAAAATAAGCTCAAGATATCATTTCCAAGCCAATTTACATAAAATCTATATAATCTATATAATCTACTTGAAATAAACCTTTTCACATTATTTAAAGTGTTTTTAAATTCTAATTTTCTCTTCCCCTAAATATACTGTTTACAATCCTAAGTGTTCCAGCCAGACAGGATGCTAGATTAAACAGATTATGATTCTTCTATTGAATCATATATCTTCCATTTCTCCCTTTTCTTGGCTACATTAATCCAGTGTGAACTGGTTTGAGTTCATTAAACTTTTCTGAAACACAGAATTGGGGGTAGAAAAAGAGTCACTATTAAAGTAGACTACTGACACTTTGAACAGTTTAAATGGAATCAAATGAACTAACTGATATTGTCTTACATTTAATGTGGTGGTATAAATTTGATCAACTTCCCTGCAGAGCATCTTGTCAACATTTATAAAATTCTCAGTCACATAAGTATTGTTTGATACAGAAGTTCTGATTCTAAGGGAGTAATTGGACAAGTAAGGCAAAGATGTATGCTTAAGTATTTCCATCTTAATGCTAACTAATGAGAGGACTGCTTAAATAAGTGATAGTATAGGCATGAAAGGAGACATTATACAGTCATTAAAATTTTTCTGTGGTAACATAAATATGGAAAATGACCCTTGATGTAATATTAGGTGAAAAGCACAAAAATTGAATATAGAATATAATCCAGTTGTAAATATATTGATAGCCATATCTTTAAATTAAACTACTTTCATTTTGTAAAATATATAACACTAATAAAGCACAGCTCTCCTTTATTTTGTTTGCTTAATTCAAGGTACTTTATTGATCACTACTTTGACAATCTTCAGGCATAAACACATTAAAGGTGTGGAGGGATTTCATCTAGGCCAACCTAGAGATAAAATTTGGAAATAAATCAACTTTATCTTTGATCACAACTCATCTGTCTTTCAGTGTCTTCTCTAGCTTCATGGTTTTCCTTTCCATTCTGCAGAATCAGCCCTCAAAGCAAGAAATCTATTTTTTTATGTTCTTCCACATTGTCTTATAAAATTGTTTTTATATACACATTGCCTCAGAATCAGGGTGAGGTTGTTCTCTTATATTTTATTCATTACACAAGTACTTTTCAAAGAAAATACAGAAGTGAAAAATACTCTAAAAGTGATTCCTTTACAAAGTATTTTTGAGTAATCAATCTTGGACAGCGTAGTAACTGTTTTATTGTCTGGTTACTGGTGAAGAGAAGTTGTATTTTTCCAAGTAGTAATTTACATGTAAATAGCAATCACCAAATAGCAACAAGAGCATAACAATAATCTTGCAGCTGTTTGCATATCATTTGCCTTCTTAGGGATCCCCAAGGAGAAATGTAAATGAATAACCATGGACAAATTGATCTACTTTCTTTAGCTGTTTTAATAAGTGTTTCTAACTTAACCTGTTTCTAGCTGAGAATACAGTGATGTTCTGTTTACACAACTGTACAGTTCCAAACTAAGCCAAATAAGAATTTAGAATAATCTCTTTAGAAAGTGTTCTTGTGCCTCCTGTTATTCACAGGAAATAACCCTGTAGGCATATGTGTTACTTGGTGAGTGCAATTCAGAGAATGTCTGAAATCATTTTTTTAATATAAATAACATGTGAATAATGCATTGTAGTAGCTGAAAGCTACCTTACTACTTCTATGTCCATTTTACAATTTTAAAGTAGATGTTCTTAACAATTATACCTAAGATACATTTAAAAACAAGATGGATATTTATGAAGAGAGAAAACACATTCTACCCATTAAAATGCCTTATTGTATTCCAAAAGCCTTTGATTATGGTCAATTCTGACAACCTTTGTATGAGCATGTAATTCTGTAAACCATAAAATATGACACTAATATAAAGTCAGTTTCCAAAAATAAAAAAAAGATGAATTAGTTAAAATTCAAAGCAATTATAAATTCTCATTAACTCAGTACAGCTGAAGACAATAGATAAGTCTAAAATGCTGCCTGGTTTCAAATCAATTCCATTATTGAATAGTTTGTACTCAGTAATTTATTATTGATTCAAATAGTCATTTGCATTTTATATCAATGGCATTTCTTCATGTCTATGACTAAATAACAACATAAAGGCATGGTTAAAAGATACTATAGTCTAATGAGCAGCACTGTCTTTACACCATTTTTTATAGCCTTTTCAATCTTTGTTTTGTATTGATTATAAGAAATTTAGAATCAATGTAGGTCAGGAGCTTTCATTCTGCTATAGTGAGTAGCAATTTAGTCAAATGGTAGCAAGAGAATCAACAGTAATACTCAAAAAACTTATAATCAGAAATATTATTACATAAATAAAGTAGTTACTTTGAAAAGCACATGATGTCCTTAAAAGTAATACAAATTTTAAAGGTAGCTATAATATTATCTTGTATCATAGTTTTGACATGTTAGAGATTATCTTCAATTCTGGCAAACCTCTGTAAATTAGGTATTATTATGCCCATTAAATGTAGGGGGGAAAAACCCTGAGGTTCAACAAGTTAAATGTTCCCAGCTCATATCGAAGGCATGGATTCTCTTACACAGCCCAAAGCAATATCACAGAGTGAGTCAGGTTCTTGTACGTAGTCTAATGAAATACACAACCGAAGATGTATTACATATTAATGCTTGAGTTGAGAGGCACTCTATTCAACTGACTCATTCACTTATCCAAGTGAATAATATTCACTTATTGAATAACTAATAGATGTTGTGTTAAGTATAGATTCAATAAAGCACTTGGTATGTTGAAATAGAATGCCATTCTTTAAAAAAAAAAGTCTTGCAAAAGTTAGTGAACTGATTTTCCAATAATAATTTTAGGCTCTGGGAACTCATAAAGTCTGTTATCTCAACCCCAGTAATCACAGTAGCAGCTATTATGGCTGATGCAGATATTTTCAGGTGGTAGAGAAGATTTTACTAGAATGAGATAATGGAACTGACTCTGGGGCAAAGAGATTAATATTTGTTGAGCACATGCTAGGTGCCAGATATTCCAGACACACTATTTCATGTAATCCTCTCAGAAACACTGGTTTGCAATCAATAATATCAGGTCAGGTTTAAAGGTTTTGTGTTTTGATATTTTTTTCTCACAGAATTCTATGATATTAAAACAGTAGAATTATAGCATATGCACTAGTGGAAAGAACATTATTTATTGCCTTCATTTTGCAGGACAAGTAGTGGAATTTCAGGGAAGTGAACTTACTCCAGGTTATAAGGTAAACTGCTCACGTATGAGCAAGATCTGCTAGAATCCAGGTCCCAGATTCTCACTCCACCCCGGACTCGTAATTAAAATGCTTAATAAAGGCAATGGTGCACAGTGGTTCTAACAGGTACACCATGTTCTTGCCTGAAATCTCTTCAGAAGACAGCAATTCCTTCTGCCATAAGTAGACAAGCATGCACTTATCTTAGAATCCTTTTTCTTTCTTTCCCCCACCTTGATACAAGCCCAACCACGCAAGTAGTGTTGAATGTGTGACTATGATGCACACATTTATTGGCTGGAAAAAAATCAAGGAATTTCCTCACCTGCCACCTGTGATGTTGCTTTCAAGGCAGGCAATTCAATTTGTTCTATTATCCCAAAAAGCTAAAAGAGCTTCTTGGAAGCGATTATCCAGTATTTCATTTACTCTACTTTATGCAAACGCTTTCTCTTTAAAGTTACCTTAAATCTTATATTTTACTTTCTATCACCCAAACTCACCAGAAAAAATGTACAAAATCCACATATAAAATAATTTAGGACTTTGCTTCCAAAAATGAGATTTGTTAATACTAATAGAATAAGAATGAAAATATACTATTATCTAAAGAAAGGTAAACTTGTAATAGGCAATTAT
>CM053510.1:58148005-58183109 GCA_028627145.1 Eidolon dupreanum | reverse complement strand
ATTTGACTGGGATTTTTAGCATAAAAACAGATTTGCGCCACATTAATTTTTCTTACTTATTACTCTAAATCTATAGAAGTCGGTAACATTCACTTGGTTCTACTTTGAGATTTGACCACTGAAGAGGCGGGGATCCTAGAGAAATTGGTAGTGGAGGCTGATGATGTAAATGCTGTTCAGTAATGGAGATCCACTATCCATGGAGGTTACCCAGTCATTAAGAATTGTGGGTGGAGCTGGGTGAGTCCTTAGATGGAGGGATAGAAGGAGGGCCAGTCCTCAACTGTCTTTGTTTATAAAATCATGATAACATTACTATCATTCTAGAGCAGTTGTAAAGATCAAGTAGGTAATTTACAAAGTACTAAGAACAGCATAGTGTCTGGCACAGCAAATATTCATTATCTATTTGTTAAATGAATGAAATGACTTAAACTTAGTCTTGAAAAAGGAAAGAGTAGTTGCTAAATGAGGAAAGATGGATAGTCCTCTAAATAGTTGGAGCAAAAAAATTTTCAAGGACTGACAACCAAATTTTGGGCAGCAGAAAGGAACTGCTGTAAAAGTGGGGTGAAAAGCAAGGCTGGTTCCAGGTCTGAAGAACTTTTTACACACTACATTAAGCAGTTAAACCATGGGCAGAGGGAGCCACTGGTGGTTTCTAGTTAATGTGAAATCTATCAAACATTCTATAAAAAGAAGTAATATAAAAAATTTAATATGTGTTAGGATTTTTAATAAAACATCGAGTTATTTTAGATGAAGATTAAGGAAAATATTTAAAATTCTCCCTGCCACAGATTGTTCTATCTCATAAAACTGGCATTTTGGATACAAATACAGATAAATAAAATTGGACTGATATCAGAAAATGTATATCAGTGCCAGACTAATTATACCTTGCAAACCTAAAATTAATGATTATAAATTGCCAAAATCTTTCCTTGAGTTTACCCACAAAAATAATCTTAATCAAGAAAAACATTTTATGTGATTATGTTTTCAATTAATTTTGATGTTGCCTCACAAATATAACAATGTCTATTGTTGATCTGATACCATGGAACACAATCTGGTAGTTCTGCTTTATTGCTAAAATATAAGACCTTGGGTGCATACCTAAAGGTCACTCTTATAACTCATCTTTCTAACTTTTAGTGGAAGAATAGGGTAGATATTTGAATGGCCGTTCCAAATAGATCAAGAACGTACAGATCTAGGATAGATTTGAAGGGTAACTGTTGTGTCTTAACTGGCTCTCCTGAAAATTTGGGAGGTATGGAAATGGTAAGTTTCAGAAATTACTTACGGGAAAGTCACTTGGTAATAACATAATGTTGTTACTCATAAGATAATAATTTTTAAAAATTATTGTTATTTTTTTTAATCACCCAAATTTTACGTAGAGACTTTAAACTTCCATAGAAGCAAAATCTGGGTAACTTACATAATTTTTATTTGAAATAAAAGTAGAAGTAACTTAAACTATTTATGATTTCTGATTTGCAAAAAAAAAAAAAATTGTATTAAGGACTATAGGATTTGTTTCGTGACAAGAGTATAAACTGGATTAAAAAGAAGTGGGGAAAATTATCTCACAGTTTAAATTTTGTACCTGAAACAATTTCAGGAGACAAAAGACATTTAATACTGTTATTTGCAATAAAATACTTCTCTAGTAGCAAAACCTCCTTTCATTGTGCTCCTTTACCCCCATTAGTAATCTTGAAGCAGTGCTGAGGTTTTGAATGCTAAAAGTTTGGTGTTGCCCCTTCCAAAATTTGTATGATCTTGAAGACTCAACCTTATCCTCCAGTTGCACTGTTGTTATGGTAGCTACTAGCTATATTGGGCTACTTAAGTTTAAATTAATTAATTATATAAACCTAAAAATTCAGTTTCTCTGGCACTTAGCCACATTCCAAATCTTGATAGTGGATATTGTATTGGGCAACACAGATATAGAACATCTGATCTGATCACAGAAAGACATTGAATAGTGAAGATGAGATTTGACTTTAATAATAAATGGTTCAAATTATACAAAATAAAGAATGTATGTTTTTCTCTAAGACTAACATGGAGGTAACAAAAAGTTCTGTTACAATGCTATTTTGATTTTGCTTTCTTTTTAAGATAGATATATCACTTGAGCAATGTGATGCTCTTAATATTTCAGAGTACTAGGTGGAGGGTTAATGAATTATCTGTGTCATAAAGGCCTCCTTTCTTCCTTACTCATATTATTTTTCATTCACCTTAAAATGAAAAATTCAGCTTTCAAGTAAAGGAAGATATGTCCCACCTATTTTCCACCCTCTCAAGTTTTATATTACCTTAGTTATGAGAAATGAAAAGGTAATTGCCTAGGCTTCATAACACTATACAAAGGAGTTAATTGTAACAAGTATCTTACTACATCTCTAAGCAGGTATTACAATTTTTCAGTTCTAACAATGGACTAATTTAGAAAGAACTAAGACAAGGCAGGGATGCTTGTTCCATCTGCTTGTTCCATCTGTGGTGTCTGGTACCATGTATCATCAATTCATGTTTTAAAATATAAAATAGAATTTCTCTACTAATCATTTCTCTCCTGTTCATAACATTAGTGTGCTAATCATCAGTGAAATGTACCAGGAGAGGACAACAACAACAAACCCTCTAAATCTCAGTATCTAAAAACCACAAAGGGCCCTTTCTCTCTTACTCCTGAAGGTCAGCTAGAGGTGCTAATTTTCATTTTCTTCAACCTAATGACCTAGACTGTTGGAGTGGCTCCTGTCTATTTTGGTAGCAGAGGGAAGGAAAAAAATGGTAAAGCAGTCTCTGGCTATTAAAGCGCTTCTAAGAAGTGACAGAGGCACCTTCCACTCACATTTCATTGGCAAAAGCAAGTCACAGGCCATATCTAATTTCAAGTAAATGGAAAGGCGTAGTCCCAACATGTGTTGAGGATAGAAAATATTTATGAACATTAAGGATGAATACCACAGGGGGGAAATGCAGCATTTTAGGAAATATTTCTCTATACAACTTTGCATTAAAAATTAGAGAAAAAGATAAGGTAAGAAACTACTTTAATTCATAAACAAAAGGTATTGCAAGAAAGAAAAAGTTAATAAAATAACATTGTTGGAGGTAAACAAATATCTTTCTGTTAGGGAGATAATGAATAATAGAAAGAGGTTGGGGATGTTAAACACTCTTTAACTATGAATGCAACTTCATTCTGAGAGCTATTTCAAAGACAAATAAATCTCTCTGCCATGTCTCTGGATCACAAAGATAACTTGATTGGCTGATACATACCTTTCCTCCTTTGTGTCCTGTCTTTTTGAGACGTTGCCTCATCGGTCTATTTCATTCAGTTTCTCTGTCCTCTTATTTTGTCATTTTCTAAAGTGAATTAGTAACTGAATATTTTAACTGAAACTGAAAACAGCACCAGTTTTAAACAGTATCTACAAAGTCCAACGAAAGTCAGTTGAATGAATAAAGATTGATCTAAACTTTCCACTTTCTAACACCAAATATCTGACCTTGGTTGTAATTTATAACCAGTCTTTATATTGATAGGTCTTACATTTAAATTTAATGTATTTCTCTTTCCCTTGGCACACCTACATGGCTATGTTCTGTTAAAGAGAAATTTAGGATTACAAATTTACTTTGACTTTACATTTTTCACAATGACACTTTGGGAAAAGCTATATTCTAGTGAAGGATATGGCTTGATATCCCCTCTTTAATTCAATACTCAATAGGCTGCTACACTTTCAGGAGTATGTGCACAAATGCTGCAAGATAATAATAAAAATGGCAACATTGATGCTACCAGAGACTAAGCATTTTCAAATAAAACATCCCAGAGTGAAGCCACATCAATCCCGCATTTCACTATAACTGTGGTAAATGGTTCCCCTGACCCTGTGCCTCCTATCAATCTCCGATTCTGAAGATGCAATCAAGGCAATCAGATTTGTCATTGGACATTTAATTAAATACAGAGCCCTTCAAGGTACTATTATTAAACAAATATGTCATTTTTCTTCTACTATAAAAAATTACAGTCTCTATTACAGACTGTAAATTAGGTTAGGAGTACTTTGTAATACATTATATGGCTTATGATTATTTTTCTCTAATGCATTTGATAAGATCTAGTGAGAAAACTCATATCTAAGTTCACATTCCCATTTTGCTTTTTAAAAATTCAGAAAATAGTTTAAGCATGTATCAGAAAAAGCAGCAATCCTATGTTATTGAAAAGTATTAATCTGGATAGAAATCTTTATAATTGCATTTAAAATACTAAATTTATCTTCAGAGGTGTTCTTGTTTAAGTAATGCTTCTCTGTAAACTGATTATCTTAATATCATTTACTTAAATGTTAAAAATCCAGTATTATTTCTTAGATTTCTAGAATTTATTGAGAAAATTCTATTCTTCTTATGTTCTGTTTGTATTTAGACTCCAGAATATAGAAACTAATGAGTTGACTTCAAATCTAAAGCCAAATATAAGATAAATTTCTTAGATCCCATCATGAAATGAATAAATCAGATCTTTATATTTTTCTATGCATTCTGCATTGGTAAGTTATATCCTTGCTACTTTTGCCTTTCATTCTGAATGCTCATTCAAGGAGTAAAATCTATCTGAAGTACAAGTTGAAATAAAAACCATCTGTTTTCTCTCATTTATAAAGAATTACTAAAGTATAGTTAATTAGTAATTTTTATTTTGTTATTAGAATGAAAAATGATAAGAGGGACTATGTCTAGGATCAGTTCTATTGTGTAAGTGGGAGAAATAGCTGCTTGGGTGAAACCCAAAAGTGTGTACCTCAGGAACATCCCAAATACCATCATCTAGTGATCTAATCTCTTTTATGGGGGTTTTAAAAGGCAAATAATACAAGTATTAAGTGTGATTTAATTTTATAAGCTTTTCTTTAGTGATAATAGAAGACCATAGTGGTATGAAAGGATTAGATGCTGGAGATGACAATTTGGATAGGGTGTTGCACTATTATAAAAGGGGAAGAAGTCTCTCCATAATGATTTATGCATTTTTTTTAGAGCTGGTTCTAACAATGATAAATTTGTGTAAAATGCACAGAGCTAATATATTGCCAAATGACTCTGACCCTTAACATTGCCAGTAGATCTTCATTAAAAATTATTTAACTTCAATATGTGTTGGATAGAATGATGAGAAAATGCACTTTTGCACTCATGTTGTTTACTGACTGGTGGGATCAGTCGCTTTTCATATAAGGTAATATAAAATTAATTAATCCAAAGGGTAATAACTCTAAAATGAAAGTGTTATGAGAATATGTAACAGTGGACTCTAGGAGAGCACAGAGAAACTGTTTCATAGTTTAACCTTTGTACTCAAGTTGTTTTGTTTTTTGTTTTTGTTTTTGTTTTTGTTTTACAAAATTTTGACATAATTAAGAGAAACACCGCACATGTAAAGAGTTAAAATATGTGCATATCCCATTTGACTCTTTTCATTCTTCTGGCCAACTACCCTGTCCACCACACATCTGAATGATATTGTATCAGCCTCCTACCTCCAGTCTCTTTTCACTTCTGTTTATCTCATACATGACTGTCCAGTGATGTCTTCATAACCAACTGTGTATTGTATTTTATGTATTCTTTTGCTACATAGCACTAATCCTATTGCTTTCTATCCAAGCTCAATAATATTTGTTAGACAATGCTGAAAATTCTGTATCTCCCTATTCTCTATAAATCAAATGCAGTCCTTAGCCTTGCATTCAGGGGTCTCCCTATTGTAATCTCAACTTCTTTTTCTAATCCTTCTACTCCTTTATTGCTACACAAATCTTTCACCATAGTTAAGCTAATCTGTTCAGAATGCCCTTTACTTAGGCTTTTTTTTTTTCCTTTTTTTAATAAAGAAAGGTCTCCTCACTATTGTCTGTTTAGGTAAATTCTACTCAGCCTTCCAGGTTTCACGCAAAACAAACTTTGCTTCCAATAAACTATGCAATATTTTTTTAATAGTTTGATAATCAAACACACATATGTATGCATATATATGTATAAACACATGCTGTTATATTTAAATATATGTGTAAATATATAAATTATATATGAGTACATACCACTAAATTATTAAAAAGTCTTGGAAAATGACAACTTACTTTGATAAAGTCTATGGTTTTATATGTAAGTTTTTCATAATAACTTGTTAATTGATGAATTTGTGATAATAGAGAGGAAAAGTGCAATTATCAACTATCTGATTTTAGAGTTGTACTTCAACCAATCTATACAATAAAGTATTTTTCTCCTTTGTCCATTAGTAAAACTTCTATTCAGTTCTCAAAATTGGCTGTCAATATAGTTCTCAAACATTTGATTCTGTTGTACTTTGGCCTGATTTTAGCAACCATGAGATATTTAGGGGGAAAAAACAATAAAACTATAGCTGCAGCCACTGAAAACAAACCTTTTTTCTATAATCTAGCGCACTCTGGGATTTGCTGAAATTGTCATAATTAGTATATTTTAATATTGTTTATACCATGAAATTTTTTCATTAAGTCTATTGACCTCATGCTAAGAAAGAAATTATTTTTAATAAATAAAAATTTATCTACCAGTTGTCAGAAACTCTTGTATTTTACACTCGGGGCCTTTATTTTCCTCAAAATCTGCAGGATACCCGGCATGAAAGAAATAAAGCCCTAATTTACTGATAAGTGTGTAAGCAAATCAGGAGTGAGGGAAAAGTCTTGGGGATATTTTTATTAGTCCAAGTTTATTATTAGCCTACTTTATGAAGGTCTAAGCTATGTTCAGAAAATAGTAAATCCAAATTCACTAAATTCAGTTTCCAAACCTAATAAATCTGGGTTAACTTAGTTTTTGAACATTTAGACTTAAGCATAAATAGATAATGATGATAGTATATCCTCTAACTGCCAAAATATTAAATTGCTTTCAGAGTTGACTGAACTCCAGAGGTGGACAGAGAACTCTCTTGACAATAAGATGTTATACAGAATTTTTCAGCTACCTCTGACAACAATAGGCTATTTGATTTGACATTGTCTGATAGGGACAACAGTTTAGATAAATACCATGTCACCTTATGATGTTCTCCCTTAGAGAGAGTGAGTCCATTATTATTTCTTCTTCCTATCTCCAGAAACAATTTAAGGTGATTTAAATTGTCAAATTAAGGCAAATAGACAAACAGCTATTTTCCAATCTGAACAGTTTTATCATCTTCCAAACACATTTTATTCTTTTACTTTTAAGGCAGTGATGATTCCCCTTTTACTGTGTTACATGATAGTTTTACCCATACAATGTACAATTTAAACTGCAAGTTTACTTTATAAAGTATTCTAACACATTTCTAGCATTGTCTTAATACTGAAGAGTTTTCTTCATCTCTTTTTTCCCTCTCTTCCCTATCCTTCTCCTTAGACTTCTGTCCACTGTATAATGTCCCAAATCTAAGGAAAGGGAGACTTTGGTTTGCCTTTAGAGAGAAAATTTTGCATTGCATGGTCTAGTTATCTCTTTAGCAAACCTCTCTTTTTTCCTGGTCATCCAGTTAGACTGCACATTCCGGTTAAGAATACATTTTATACAAATGCTGTGACATTTGGTGGCCTTTATTCTTTGATTTCTTGGCAATAAGGTGTGGCTAGTGTTCTGTGAATAGACATGACAGCTGCCATTTCACATGTAGCCTAATCAAATTTTCCATGCCGTTTCCTTTTTTATAGTTTGATGCAGAGATGGTGGCAGCACAACTTACAAGGGACCTAAGTCCCTGAATCACCATTTGCAGGAGAGCAGCCTTCTGATCAACAACACCATCTGGATTTATATGAGCTGAAGTCATGTTCAGTTATGGTAAGCCTTGTGATGTGAGGGCTTATCCTCTGAAGTAGCTAGTAGTTCATTAAATAATACACTTTGTTAGAATACTTGAGCATTAGAGTTCTACTATAAAATGTAGGTGAGGTTGTGAGAGAAAAGACTGTTTGACATAAAGAAGTTTCCTTTTGAAGAGTTTGCATATCTTAAAGATTTGTTTTTAAGCATAAGAAATTGTTGTTTGTGGATACTTGGGCACTGCATAGAAATAAAAAGACCTGGATGTGGGAATTTTTGTCTTGAATTGGAACCAGCTCAGGGGCTGAGAAGTTTGAAAGGATGGGACCTAGTAAGATAAGTACAATGGAGAGGAAAAACAAAAAGAAGCTCCAAAAGTAAAGGCAACCAAAGTAAAAATAAACAAGTAGAATTACATCAAATTGGGAAACCTCTGCAGAGCAAAGAAAATCATCAACAAAATGTAAAGGCAAACTACTAAATGGAAGAAAATATCTGTAAATATATTTCTTAAGAAATTAATATCCAAAGTATATAAAGAACATATACAACTCAATAGCTAAACAAAGAATCTAGTTAAAAATGGGCAAAGGACTGAACATTTTTCCAAAAGAGTACATACAGATGGTCAACAGCTATGTAAAAAGATGCTCAACATCACTAATCATCAGATAAATGTAAATCAAAACAACACAATAAGATATCACCAGATGCCTGTTACAATGGATATTATCAAAAAGAAGTAATGTGTTGACAAAGATGTGGAAAAAAAGAAAACTCTGTGTACTCTTGAGGGAAATATAAATTGATACGGACACTATAAAAAACAGTATGGAAGTTACTCAAAAAATTAAAAATAATACTACTTTATGATCCAGCAGTTACACTTCTGGATATTTATCCATAGAAAAGGAAACACTAATTCAAAAAGATATATGAACCGCCATGTTCATTGCAGCATTATATTAACATTAGCCATGATATGGAAATAACCTAAATGTCCATCAATGGATAAAGAAAATATGGTGTACACACACGCACACGCGCGCACACACACACACACACACACACACACACACAGTGGAATATTATTCAGCCATAAAAAATAATGAAATCTTGCAATTTGCAAGAACATGGATGGAACTTAAAGGCATTGTGTTAAGTGAAATAAGTCAAACAGAGAAAGACAAATAACATATGATCTTACTTATATGTGGACTCTTAAAAAACAAACAAACAAAAGCAACATAAAATCAAGCTCATAGATATAGAGAACAGATTGGTGGTTGCCAGAGGCAGGGGTTAGGGAGTGGGCTAAATGAATAAAGGGGGTCTGAAGGTACTAACTCCCAGTTACAGAATAAATAAGTCATGGGGATGTAACATACAGTATGGTGACTATAGTTAATAATACTGTATTGTTTGAAAGTGGCCAAAATGATAGATCTTAAAATTACTCATAACAAGGGAAAAAAAAATTAACTATGTATGGTGACAGATGTTAAGCAGACTTACTGCAGAGATCACAATGTATACAAATAACTAATTATTATATTGTACATCTAAAACTAATATATTGTTATATGCCATTTATACCTCAATTAAAAAAATAAACCCTTCCCCCCACACCCCTCCCCCCAAAAAAAGAAGATGAAGAAGAAAGGAAGGAGGCAATATAGAGAATAAACTCCTGGATACTCATAAAAGGCAAGTCAGAATAATGGGTGATTCAGTGGTAAAAGTGTTATGTTTGTGGTTATTTTATTGCATGATCTTTTCTTTCTGGTAGAGGTTTGTACCTGTAAACGCTTTAAACTTTGTGTGCATATTTGAGGAGGTGCACATACCAATATGGCATTTAGAGCTCTGCTGCTATGTGGTATACAAGTTGTTCCAGAAGACAAGTATCCAAAGGATTCTCTGATTTGCTGTAAAACTCACAGAGCTTAGCATTTGCCTCTTGCTTGCCACCAAAGCACTGTGACTCTAGTCACATAGGTGCAACATATTCTCTGTTTAGTCTCAGCTCACACGTCACTTCTAGAAACATCTACTAAAATCTAGGTATTCTGCTGCTTGGAATCTTCTTCATGATAAGGATGTGACAGAAGTAGCATGAATCTGAAATCAAATAACCTCTGAGTCCCAGTCTTATCTTTTCCTCTTAGCAGTGGAGTAACCCTGGACAAACCTATAAAACCCTTTTCACTTAAGTAACCCCTGTGAATAAGTTAACCCATGAGTGTTAATTTCTTTAACTGCAAAATGGGAATTATAAAACCTGTCTTTCTGGTTGTGATGTAAATTAGTGTAAGATATAAACAACATGTTATGAAAAAAAATGGTGTAGATGATAGAGGCTCTGTTTATCCCTCTGGCAACCAAATCAAAGTTGTGATGGAAACAAGGAACAAACAGCAGGAAAAATCGCCTGGGATCTAGATGAACAAGCTATACAACTAGAGAGAAATCTAATAAATCACCCTGAAACAGCAGAAGGTGGGACGTGGTAAGGACTGGGGCTGCCTGGTCCCGAGTGGCTGAGTGGGATGAGGCTGCAGCAGTGAGCAGGCAGAAGCCTCTAAAAGGGGCCAAGTCTGGGAGTGGACTTTCACCGGGACAGACCTGCTCATTATGAGCACCAGTGCCAATTTGGCTGCGCGCAGGGGGCACCAGGGATTTACAGGGAGGCATTGTCAGAGTGAGGGCCAAGGCAAGACTCGCTCTATACAGAAGTGGTGGTGGTATCCATTGTTCCTCTCTTGAGCCTTCCCCACTCCAAGTGCGTGGACACAGTGCCCCCATAGCCCTGACGTCATCAAACTGGATAACAGAGGTTGCTCTGCACAGGGATTCCCTGAAACCCTGCCTTCTGCAACTCTCAGCCCTAGCCAAGCCACATCCAGATGTATCCTCAGCGAGTCAGGAGCTCCTTGCTGAGCAGTACCTATACTCACACTCAGGTAGCTGGCCTCGGTTTCTGGTGTGGCCTTTTGAGGCAACTATAAGCATAGCATCTGTGGATTGCTTGCTGAATCATAACAGATGGCCCTGGCAGAGCCTTGGGTTAAATTTGGCCTATAGCTGAACCCCTCTCAGGACTATGCCACTAGACACCTACTTCACAAATTTAATAAGACCAGGAGACTTAGGAGCTTTGCTTAGAACATAGAAATGGACATGGAAAAGCAGCCAAAATGGGAATACAAAGAAGCAGACACCATATGAGAACCAGAACAGAGATCCAGAAATAATGGAGTCAAGCAATCTAACAGATGTAGAGTTCAAAACACTGGTTATAAAGATTCTCAATGAACTTATGGGAAGTATAAATAAATTCAGTGAGAACTTCAACAAAGAGATAAAAAAATATAAAAATGGAAATGGAAATTATAAAAGGGAACCAGTCAGAAATGAAAAACACATTATCTGAGATGAGAAGTATATTAAATGAAATAAACAAAGGAATAAACAAAGCAAATAAAGAAGATCAAATGACATATATAGAGGAGGAGAAAGCAAAGGACTCCCAATCAGAATGGCAAGAGAAAGAAGCCAAGACTAAAATAATAATTTAAAGAGCCTATGGGATACTATTAAAGATAAAAATATCCATCTCTTCGGGGTACCAGAAGGAAAACAAGATGTTGAACAGATGTTTAAAAAATGATGATGGAAAATTTCCCTAACCTGGTGAAAGAAATAGACATACAACCCCAGGAAATTCAGAGAATCCCCAAAACCAGGAATCCAAAGAGGCCCACACCAAGACACATCATAATTAAAATGCCAAAGGTTAAATACAAAGAAAGAATCTTAAAAACAAAAAGAGAAAAGCAGATAGTTACCTACACGGGAACACCCATAAGAATGACAGCTAATTTCTCAAAAGAAACTATGCAGGACAGAAGGGTTTGGCACAAAATATTTGACATGATGAAGATCCAGGATCTACAACCAAGAATACTTTATCCAGCAAAACTATCATTTATAGTTGAAGGAGATATAAAGAGATTTCCAGACAAAAATAAGCTAAAGGAATTTATCACCACCAAGCTAGTATTATAGGAAATGTTGGAGAGACTTCTTTAAGAAGAAAAAACATGTATCAAAAACAGAAATAAAGAATGGTAACAACTATATTCCTATCAATAAGTATCTCAAATGGAAAAGAATTAAGTGCTCCAACTAAAAGATAGAGTGGATGAATGGATAAGAAACCAAGAAACCAAGCCCCCTACATATGCTGCCTACAAGAGACACACTTCAGATTAAAAGAAACACACAGACTAAAAAGAAGGGGATGGAAAAATATATTGTCTTGACATACCTAAAAGGTATTGCGCTGAATGAAATGGGACAGATAAGGACAAATATCACATGATTTCACGTACACGTGGAATCTAAAGAACAAAATCAACAACAATGACAACAAAGGTGGAAATAAACTCACAGATACAGAGAATATTTAGAGGGCTACTAGATGTGAGGGGGGGTTGGAGGACTCAAAAAAGAAAGGCAAAGGGATTAAGAGGTACAAATGGATAGTTACAGAATAGACATGGAGAAGTACAGTGCAGCAATGTTGTAATAAATATGTAGGGGGAAGAAGGGTACTAGATTTAGTGGGGTCATCACTGCGAATTATGTGGATCTCTGATCATTATGCTATACAACTGAAACTGGTATATAAGTGGAAAAAAACTCACTGAATTGTACAATGTTACTACAAGCAACTAATTGTCTATTATATTTCAATAAAGACAAAAATGAAAAAAAATAAAAACCATGTTGCAGGAAAATAAAAGAACATGTTACATCAAGGCTAATTCTTCACCGCCCTGCCTTTATTACTGTGGTATTGCAACATGTCATTCTCTGCTTCTTACTACCAGTGTCAAGTAGCATCTCTCCTAGTTCATGTGAAATATAACATGAAGATTCTAGGGTGCAGATAAGGTAAAGAATATCTGCATAGGAGAAAAAGGCTAGATAAACATATATTCTTAGAAAGGTACCACAGATCTTTTAATTAAAGAGTAATACTACCAGATTCATGTACAAAACAATCACAGAGTTTAAGATGTAATAACAGAGGGATCGAACTATTCAGATAGATATTATCACGTTCCCATCCTTCTCAAAGGAGAACACCTGAGGTCTATATCTATCTATCTATCTATCTATCTATCTATCTATCTATCTATCTATCTATCTATCCATCCATCCATCCATCCATCCATCTATCTAATCTATCTATCTAATCTATCTATCATAAAGTCAACTGTATTTTCACCTAAGGATTATTTCTATTAATATTTTGCTATAATTTCCTTTATATGTATATCAAATTACATATCTATATATTTTATTTTGCTTTTTCATATAATCTTATATTATGAAGAAATTCATACAAGGCCAGGAAATACTGCAAAAAAGAAAAAATAGATAAAACTACCAGGCACAATTGTGTTTGAAACAATAGGGAGTGGGAAAATTTTTGACAAACTGGGAGCTCAGAACCTAATTGGAAGAGAAAAGCCGCTACTCAGATCTGCCAACTGTGGCCACGCTGGATTTTGTAACTGTTTAAAAGAAACTATAAAGCTTGAATTTTATGCAAAATTTTTCTGTATTTTAAATTTTTGCTAAAAACAATGTGAAGACTAAACAAAATATGTCTGGGTCAAATAGATACATCACAATGCCACATTTAGCAGTCTCTGCTTTGAATGTACTTCAAACACATGAGTTTCATGGGTAATCACATAACATTATCATCTCCCTATTCTTGGACATTAGTTATTCCATTTTTTTCCTATAATAAATAATGCTTCAATAAACATTTCAGAAATAAACCCTTGTGTGTACACTCAGAGATAAAGCCCTAGAAGTAAAACTATTGGGAAACATAAACACTTCCTGGCAATCCCAGCAATGTTTTAACAATGTAATTTCCTACTAGGGGGGCAGGGGGGAATAAGGGGCCTATCTCACAGGCAGCTAAGCATTAACATTTTAAAAACTGCTAATTTGATAAATGTGAACTGGTATATACTTTTTCGCTGAATAATAATGAGAATTGTTTTTAGGTGTATTCATTACTTTTTTTCTCTTTGTAATTATCTGTTGATGTGCCCAATTTACTTTGCTTTCAAAGTATTAGTCATTTCCTTTTCAGTTTATATAACTTTTCTATTTATTTAGGGTAAATATTTCTTCAGGGTTTTACATTAGCCATCAAAATAAAGACCAAAACTCCTTTGGATGCCCTGGAATTAAGTTTCTGCTCATTTCTAAAGCCTCAGATTGCTATACTCCAAACCACGGCATCTTGTTCTCCAGCCTCCCCCAAGCTTCTGTGCTTTGGCAACTTCTGTTTCAATTTTTGACTGAAATGCATTCTTTCTCTTGTCTGGTGAATTCCTAATCAGGCAAGGATGTAGGATGTTCTCAAAAGTGTACAGGCTTATCAGACAACCAAGCATTGAATTTTTTTGCCACTAACTAGTCTTACCACTTACTTCTAGTTATACAACCTCATCTTAGTTTCCATACCTGTAAAATGGGTATAACCATTCCTAATATTCCTCATTGATGTCAGGACTAAATTAAATATATATATAAAGTGTCCAGTATAGTATTTGGGTTCTAATGAGTACTCACCAAAAGATATTACATGTGACTATTTGTTCTGGAACTTCCTGCTACTGTATCTGACTATACCATGATGCCTGAAAACTACTTTTCCTAAACATAATATTTTTTTTACCTTGTATCTCATAGTTTTGTCTGTTTTTGTTTGTTTGTTTGTTTGTTTGTCTGAAGTAATGTTGTGAGAAGCAAATAACTTGACAATTTCCAGTTCTCTTTGACAAAATAAAATATAAATTCTGTGACTTTGTAAAGAGTTTCAAATGTTCTATTTACTTCATAAATTCAATCTTCATATTTGTCTGCTATAAGTCAAAGATCTCTGTAATCTCTTCATATGTTGGAGAAAATCATCATCAGCCAACAGAAATTGCTAAGTGTGAGTCAAGGGTTCCTCATGGTATAGACAACATTGTAGAAATTTCCCTCAACCTGAAGAAGGTGGTCTAATAATAGCTTCCAGGTGCCTTGTAGCATCTGTAAGCACTGCTAGACAGAATACAAGTAACAAAAATATACTCAACTCTTCAACGTCTCAATGACTGGTAAAATTTACAGGATTATGGCTACTCCTTCTAAAGGAGAGTGAGTTCACAGATGAACCATGCAACACCAAGTGTGAAATGGTGTTATTAAAAATGAGAGTTCAAAGTAAAAGGAAATTGCTACATCAAACTTCACCTTGTGGAGGCAAGGTTAGAGAGTTGTAAACACTTGGAATACCTTTTTTGTCTGGTTTTAACAAGAAAAATGTAACAAGAGTTAAAACTCCCATTACCATGTTGTCAGAGTAAAATTCATACATGATGTGCTGCAAAACATGATTGTTCAAAATTTATCGACGCGTGAAAGCAGAATTAGGCAAAATGCTGGAATTAGGAGGAAAGCTGGCAGACTCATTTGCAACTAACTGATGTCAATAAAAATATTAATATTTTTTTTACCAGCATTTTCTCTAAGTTTTAAGTAAATTCTAAAGGGCAATAAGAATGTGCAAAGTCACACAGCTAGTTAGAGAATCCACATCTCTTTATCAATCACATTATGACAGGTGCTAATGTTAAGAACACCAGTAATATAGAAGAAGGAAAAGTCATATACCGTGAGCAAGGATCACTAATACTAATTAAAAATCTTTCCTATCCTGTAAGCTATTTTATCCCCTAAGATATAAACATATAATAAAATATACATTTTAGCAATATCTCTTACTAAAACTGTTTTTAAATACTTCCTTTCAATGATCAGATTCTTGATAACTCGAATTACTCTTTCCTGTAGTTTTTGACCTTTTTACTACATTTGACAATTTTACTTCATTTCTTCTTGAAATTCTTTTTTCAACCTCTGAAAAACTACATTTTCAGAATTTCCTCCCACTTCTTCTAT
Source organism: Eidolon dupreanum (assembly GCA_028627145.1). Taxonomy (NCBI): domain Eukaryota; kingdom Metazoa; phylum Chordata; class Mammalia; order Chiroptera; family Pteropodidae; genus Eidolon; species Eidolon dupreanum. The sequence continues at coordinate 58,167,170 of CM053510.1, read as the reverse complement.
TCCACAGCCTCTATTTTTGTTTCTTCATCTTCCATCTTTTTTTAAATATGGAAGCATTTCTGCAAAACTCTGCTCTATACTTTAAAGACTATGTACATCTTACTATGTCTAGGTTAACCATGTTCAAGTTTCATTCATTGACTAGAAGCTCTGTTCTGAATGCCTAGTTGATAACCAAATATTTCAAGTTCTTCCTCCTACCTGTCTACAGTATATCCCAAATAACTCATCATATTTTCCAACAAAACAGCGATTGCTTCCAATTGTGCTTTATCTACAAACATGAGGATTCATTCATTGAACTCATTCACTATTATTATTATTATTATCATTATTATTATAGCAGCAAGCAGGACATGAGCAGCAGTCACTATATTTGGTCCTAATTAAAAAAAATAAATGAGATACAGTGATAGCCCTTTTAGAAGTGTAGAAAATTCAAGGAGAATCTAGATCATGAAGAACAAGTAGGAATTTCTCAGTAGAAAAGGGTTAAGTATCAAGCAAAGGAAGTCATATAAGCAAAGACAATGGAACCATAGGGATGAGATAAATTCAATGACCATAAAAAATTGTGTCATTATAGCATAAAAAATATATAGCTCAGTGGTGAGAGATAAGACTAGAAAAGTGAATTGTTCTTCACTTCAGAAATATAAATTCACTTTAATCTTATATACCTTTTTGAGTATATGTCTTCTTCCCCATTTTTACTGCCAGAATACCATGTTTGTTTAACAGTGAGAGACTCCAAATTGTTTTTTTGTCACTGGTGTTTTCTACTAAACTTTCATAAATGTAACTTAATATGCTCTTCTTCTATTCATATCGATTAATAGGTTAAGCATACATATCCCAGCTTAGTTTCAATCATCATCAGGGCCATTCTTATCCCATATTCTACTTATGAGAAAGTGTTTACTATTACAGGGACACACTGTGTTATTGCCATTTCATGCATTTGATTTTATTTCCCTTATCTGAAATGCCTTCTTTTCTTCTGCCAAACTAAGTTCTACCTCTCATTCCTGGAGTGGTTGAAATCCTATATCTTCCATAACATGTTTTTGATGACTTGTAGATGCCTTATCAATGTTGACATAAGCAAAGTAGCAAATCCAATTTATTCATAATTTATAATCTAAATTATACTTTGTACTTAAAGTTGAAAATTCAGATAAAGCAAATTAGAGAGATTCACAAGCCAAGAGCGAGACTTTTCGTCTTCTCACCTGCCAAGTCTTGTAATTACACGTGCTGCTGCCAAGTTCTGGGGAAGACACAGGCTGTTCTGGACATACAAAAACTATTATACAAGTAACATAAACCAAGAGAAAGTCTGAAATATTACTTTCTTTTATAAAATATTTTCCTATCAAGCTATATTTTTGGATTAACTTAATTCGATTAACTAATTCATAAAATAAACAAAGATTGGTTGTGTATTTACCATGAGCTAGGTACAGCAAAATTAAATAGATGCTAGGCTTAAGAAGTTTACAGAGTATAGAGGAAAAGATAAACAATTAAGCATTTAATAATATAAAAAGATAGGTGTTATAGTAGAAGTGTGTAGAACACCAACTGAAGAGGGATTTGGTCAGAGAAAGCCTTCCAGAGGGACAAAGTCTAAGAAGATTCTAATATGTGCTTGATATTTTTCTGGACTCTGTGGAGACTTTAAGCCAGTACAGCTATTGCAAAGTGTAAAAGCGAAAACACAAGGCCTCAAACAAAATGACTTCAAATCCCAGTGCAGAATTTATATAGAATTGGGTTAGAAATACCATTATTGGAACTAGTTTCCTAATGTTAAGACTTGTAGCCATTCCAAATTTAGCAAATTAGAAGTGGAAGCTGTGTTGTTTGAGAAGGAGTTACAGTGGTAAAATATAAAAACGTATAAAATACATAACTGGAGCTAAAAAATAAAAGGGCTCTTTAGTGACAGAAAAGAAATTTCTCACATTGCAGTAGGCCACAAGAAAATAGTCTTTTTAAAATAAATGAACAAGCAAAACAGAAACAAACTCATAGATACAGAGAACAAGTTGATGCTTGCTAGACAGGAGGAGGGCTGAGGGGATGGGTAACAGAGGTGAAGGATTAAGAAATACAAACTGCCACTTATAAGAACAGTTATGGGGATGTAAAGTATAGCATAGGGAATATAGTCAATAATATTGTAATAACTATGTATGGTGTCGGATGGGTACCAGACTTACCAGGGTGATCACTTCATAAATTATACAAATGTCTAACCACCATGTTGTACTCCTGAAACTAATATAATATTGTATGTCAACTGTAATTGAAAAATACAAACAAAAAGAAAATAGATACAAAAAAAAAAAAACAAAAAAGAAAATAGTTTGTTCATTAATTTATTCAGAAAAAACAACAACAGAAGAAATTGGGTGCCTACTGTATGTGAAGGATTATGTTAAATGAAGGAGATAAATGGTGAAATACACCTTAAAGTGAGGAAATCGGATAACTTGTTGGAAACAATGTGATAAGTGCTGTGAACAAAATATAGGCCAAGTATCCTAGGAACACAGAGGCAGTAGTGATTAATTCTGTAAGTGGGGGAGACATCACAGAGTAGGTAACTAGGAACTGTAAACTGAATGATTTTTTAGCAGAGAAAAAAAAAGTAAAGGCCATTCTAGACAGAGATAGAGTAAGCACAAACCAGAATTAAAGCACATTAGTAAAGCACATCAGAAACATTAAAGTACATGAAACATTTAAAGAATGGCAATGTGGGCTTATAGTTATCACCTTGTGATGTATAGTCCTTTATAAGATACCTTAAACCCTTTGAGGACAAAGTGAAGTGACACCAATAAACCAACTAATTAAAAATAAGCAATTACGTTACTGGAAGATGCATATAGTTGTATAGGTTGATCTTATACTACTATCAACTTAGTCACATAGATTGTCAAGGAATATTTTAGTGTACTGAAAAGAATAACAGATTAAGAGTCAGGAAATCCTATTACTAGTCTAGGGTGTCCAGTCATCTCAGTTTGCCTGGCATAGTCCTAAGCAGAATAGGATGATTTGTCAACTTAACTCTTCCATAAACTAATCACAGTCACTTGACTCTTGGCCTCACTGTTTGTGTGTGTGTGTGTGTGTGTGTGTGTGTGTGTGTGTGTGTGTGTGTGTGTTTAACTATAATCAAAGTAATTAAATAAAGTTTCTGTAGAAATTCTTCCAGGTCTATGATAAATTATTTACAAAACTGGCTGCAAATATTCCCCTCTTTCTATTCATTCCTTTTTTTCAATATGACTCTGCAATTCCTCTCACTTATTTATTCCCCACTCTGAATTCTGGTTCTATGACTTGCTCTGGCCAATAGAGTACAGCAGAAGTTATGGAGCCATTCCAAGGCAAGATTTTCATTCATTACCTTGGAACCCCATCTATGACTGGTGGACAAGCCTAGCAATTCTGATAGAAAATTACACAATATGTGGGCCAGACTTAAGTCAGCCCAGTTGTGCTGGACAGATGAGACAGACAAGAGATGCGTAAGAAACCAAGAGAGATCAGAAAAACTTCTGACCGTACCTACAGCTGACTGCAAGCAAATAATGGAACTCAGCAGAATAACTACCCTGCTATCCCCAAAAACTGTGGAGCAATAATAAATGGTTATCATTTGTAATCACTGACTTTAGAAGTGTTTTGTTACACAGCAACAAGTCTAAAAGAGGATTTCTAAATTCAAGGTAAAGTGGGTGCCAAAGTATACTAATCTGATCTGAAATGTATGGTATTCCAGTGAGGAGAATTGTAGGGACAAATGTTGGGACTAATATTTTTTAATAAAGAAACAGAAAAACATAACACAAAAAGCTGTTGGGAATATGGGAATCCTAGACAAAAGAGGGATCCCTTAACTAAAAAATCATATTCTCGAGATCCTAATAGTATTTGTATTTTATAAGTATACTACAAGTTAGGGGTAATGAGAGATAGTTATACCTATATAATACAGAATAATCACTATTCTTGATGTCAACTTTGACTATAATAAAAGATGAATAATGTACTCACTTCATAGTCTGAGGACATATAATCTCTTTGCTTATAATAGCTAAAATTCATACTGAAATGTCTCTGGGTAATTGGAAATAAGCTTTAAAATCTACAGTAGTCTCTCAATACCTAAACACTAATGAAAATGAACCACAAAGAGAATATGCAGTTTGTTTATAGAAGGTGACTTTTAGCTCATGGGACTAGTTCATCTTATAGAATGTTGGTGATTGTGACAATGGGACAAATGGAAGTTTTTTTTTTTAATGTTCCCCAATTAAATTTCTTTTTCAATGCTCAATTCTGTCCTTGGATATTCATTCACAATTTCAATTGATCTGCTACTGAAGGAAAATACATGAGAATTAACTGAGAGCGTAATTTTGCCTTCAATACAGAATGTGCATTCTGTCTCATTGTATGAAAAATGAATAGCTGTTTTAATACATCTTGTGACAGTGCATAAATCTGTCCCTAAAAATTTAAGTAACACTGTATTTATTATTTCTGGAGAATTTTGTCTCAAGATTTCTAAATGATTGTCAAATCTAGACGTCATCTTTCGTTCCCTACTCTACTCTTTCTTAAGATGTCAATAGTACCAAAATTTGATTTATCTCATCATATTCTTCATTTGCCTGTCATTAAAGCTTTTTATAATTTCTTTTCCTTTCAGTCAATTGCCAGGAATAGCTTCTTTTATTCTGTGTTTTTTTTTTTTTTAACTAACATTCATCCACATAGGCATAATGACACTCTGCATCCAGAAAACCTCTCCTTTTTAATTCTAACCTCCTTTTATTCTCATGGAAAATAAACCTGATTCTCATTATATAAGAGCAGTGTGGTATTCTGGGAATTTAGGAGAGACAGGAGACAGAATTTGAGCACATCATTTTACTTCTCTGATCTTCAGTTTTATTACCTGTAAAATGAAGAACTTGGACTGAATGATATCTAAGATTTCTTTCATTTTGAAGAACATCTGCATACTCAATATTATGGAAGGCATTGAGGAGATTACAATACATCAGAATTATACAAGTATTTCCTGCCCTAGAATGGCTTTAGCTTATAATAACCAAAAAGAGAATTTCCATAATATCCAATAGTTAAGAGAAAATAATCTACCAAGTTTTCTTGTTTTTGTTCTTTTAAATGATAAGAGAGAGTTACATGGAAAGTGATGAGGAATTATTGCTCTGGGAAATGAGTAAAAGTTTTAGAGAAGACTAACATACTAATAGAAAATGACTTTCTAGATAGATTAATTTTACATGGTAAGATATACAGCCTACATTTTAATATAGGTAAACTTGGAAACTGAATTTAAGTCAATAGGCTTAGATAGTCCAAGAGTGATGTGGTAGTCAGGATTTATAGGTTTTGGTGACTAATAAGGCATAGAAGAGCAATTAGTGAAAGAAGACAATTATTTCAAGCCTTGTAGATAGAAAAATGGGGGGAATAGTGACAGAGCTCCAGGTAGGAGGAAGATCAGGTTTCAAAGGATGATGTGTAAGAGATGTCTACACATTAGTCAATACCAAGAGCTCCAAATGAAAGGACCACCTCTGAATAGAGGTGCATATCAGCCAATGTGTGAATAATAGGTGCTGAACATGAGCCATGTACTGTGCTGTATTGTATTAAACATACTGAAAGCATTATCTCTTTTAATTATTTCAAAAACTATGAAATGGATATGATTATCCTCTCATTATATATGCAGAAAATGAGGCTTACAAAGATTAAATAAATTGCTTGGACCAAACAGCAAGAAAACATCTAGTGACTGAACTGGCTACATTATTTGTGGGACCAGTGCAAAATAAAATCATGAGAGAGCCCACTGTGCAAAAAATTATTAAAAATTTCAGTTTGGTGACAGCAAAACACCAAACCAAGCAAAGAACCACTCTAAGTGTGGTGCTCCGTGCAGCTCCATAAATGGAATGCCCATGAAGCCAGTTCTGTCTAACAAAAATTAATCCTAAGTCTACTGAGCTCACAGCTGGTACTCTTAACCTTTACCTCATATACCTCATACCCTAGTTGCTGTTGAATGGGGAGAAGAACTATTATGACGGAAGTTTAAAACAGTTGCAATGATTAGAAATAAAGATATTGACAATGGCTCTTTCCTAAAAAATAATTAAGACATATTATCTGATGAAATGTTTAAATATACCACCAAAGGCACAAATATGGATAAAAACTGACTGAAGTTATTTTCTGTAACTGTTTTCTCTCATGGGCTTGAAAAGTCATCAGAAATACAGCCTGGTAGTTTAAAACACACAAGCTTGCATGTAAGTCCAGCCTGAGCCTAAATTTGAGACTAAAATAATTGGGGGAATGTATACTGAAAAAGTAGTATATTTGTCAAGCTACTTCAAACATCATCTTACCTTCAAACAGAACCTCTTACTTCAGATAAACTTTTTAAAAAGAGAGGCAAATTTGAAATCATTCTACAGAATGAACCTATGCACATTATAGATGTATTTGCCTATGTAGCATGAACATTACTTCTGGTGTGGATGCTGCTGCCTTTAGTCATGCACTTCATGATACCAAAAAACTAAACATAGGCGTGTACTATATAATTAGAAACATTCTGAATTCTTAATAAATAAAGAACAATTACAGCAAGTTTTCTAGATGGTCTCATCCCAAAACACATTCTGGGTTTTTGTTGGAGACTCGATGTAAATTAAGACATTATGTAATTTCAGAAAGAAACTTTGGATAGTATATATCTATTCCATAAATTGGAATCTTGCTTTTTATCTTATATCCTCTTAGCTTATTAGTTCTTTATGGAATATAGTCATCTAATAAGCTAAATAGAGAAATCATGCTACAATATGGATGTTTTGCTAAAATATTTAGATCACTGAAAGTGTTTTATATTCGCTTGCCTTCACTAATTGTAAAATACATTTGCCAAAAGGGATTTTAAAAAAGATTGGTAAAGGTAGAAACAGATCAAAACACTATTGTAGTAGGGGACCTAAATACCCCACTGTCGGATATGGACAGACAACATCCAAGCAGAAAATCAATAAGGAAAAAACATCCTTAAATGACATGTTAGACCAATTGGACATAATTGGCATTTGCAGAGCCTTCCATCCCCAAAAAACTGTTTATATATTCTTCTCTAGTGCACATGGAACATTCTCAGGGATTGGCTACATACTGGGACACAGACATAGCCTCAACAAATATAAGAGGGTTGAAATCATACCAACCATATTCTCTGATCATAATGCTTTGAAACTAGAGATCAACAGCAGAAAGAAAGCAGGAAGAATCACAAATACATGGAGATTAAACAACACACTACTGAAGAATAACTGGGTCACAGAAGGAAAAAAGGAGAGATCAAGAGCTACATGGGAACAAATGATAATGAGAGTATAAGATATCAAAACTTTTGAGGCCTGGTAAAAGTGGCATAAGAGGAAAGTTCATATCATTACAGACCTATCTCCAAAAATGAGAACAAGCCCAAATAATATAATGCTTCATCTTAACAAACTAGAAAAGGAAGAACAAATGAAGCCTAAAGTCAGCAAAAGGAAAGAAAAAATCAAAGTTAAAGCAGAAATAAATGAAATTGAAAAAAAAACAGAAAAGAGCTGTTTCTTAAAGAAGGCTAATAAAATTAACAAAACCTTGGCCAGACTTGACAGAAAAAAAAGAGAAAGGAAACAAAATCAGGGATAAAAGAGGGGAAATTACGACAGACACTGCAGAAATACCAAGGATCGTACAAGAATACTATGAAAAAGTATATGACACCCAATTTAATAACCTAGAAGAAATGGACTTGTACTTAGAAAAATACAACCCTCTAGACTGAATCAAGAACTAGAAAATTGAAATAGACCGATCAGCAGTATGGAAATTGAAACAATCATCAAAAACCTACCAAAAAGTAAAAGTCCAGGACCAGATGGCTTCACCAGGGAATTCTACCAAACATTCAAAGGAGATTTAATACCTATTCTCCTCAAACTCTTCCAAAAATCGAAAAGGAGGCAGTACTTCCCAACTCATTTTATGAAGCCAATATCACCCTGATACCAAAACCTGATAAAGATAACACACAAAAAGAAAACTATAGATCAATATCTCTCATGAACACAGATGCAAAAATCCTAAATAAGATACTAGTGAACCAAATACAGCAACATATTAAAAAGATTATATGCCATGATCAAATGGGCTTCATCCCAGAGGCACAGGGATAGTTCAACATATACAAATTGATAAATGTTGATATATCACATAAATGAATTAAAAAATAAGGTTCATATGATCATATTAATAGATACAGAAAAGCCTTCGACAAGATACAGCATCCATTTATGATCAAAACACTTCACAAAATTGGTATAGAAGGAAAGTAACTTAACATAATAAAGGCCATCTATGACAAACCATTGGCCAACATTATACTTAATGGTGAAAAACTAAAAACCTTCCCTCTAAGATCAGGAACAAGGCAAGGCTGTCCACTTTCACTTCTGTTATTCAGTATAACATTGGAAGTCCAAGTGAGTGTGATCAGACAAGAGAAAGATATAAAGGGCATCCAAATAGGAAATGAAGAAGTCAAACTGTCACTATTTGCCGATGTCATGATTCTTTATATAGAAAACCCTAAAGACTCCACAAGAACACTACTAGAAACAATAAACAAATACAGTAAAGTCTCTGGATACAAAATCAACATTCAAAAATCCATAGAGTTCCTATGTTCTAATAATGAAGTGTCAGAAAAAGAAGTGGAAAAAATAATTCTTTTTGCAACTGCAACAAAAAGAATAAAATACCTATGATAAATTTAATGAAACATGTGAAGGACCTATATAGTGAAAACTATAAGACTCTATTAAAAGAAATCAAAGAAGATACAAAGAAATGGAAAGATATTCCTTATTCTTAGATTGGAAGAATCAACATAGTTAAAATGATCACATTACCTAAAGATTTAATGCAATCCCCATCAAAATCCCATTGGCATTTTTTGAAGAAATGGAACAAAAAATCATCAGATTTGTATAAAAGCACAAAAGACCCTGAATTGCTAAAGCCATCCTGAGAAAGAAGAACGAGGCTGGAAGCATCACTCTGCCCAACTTCAAATTATACTAAAAAGCAACAATAATCAAAACAGCATGGTATTGGCAGCAAAACAGACATACTGACCAGTGGAACAGAATTGAGAGTCTGGAAGTAAACCCATATTTATATGGGCAAATAATTTTTGACATGAAAGCCAAAAAACATACAGTGGAGAAAGGAAAGCCTCTTCAATAAATGGCACTGGGGAAACTGAAAAGCCACCTGCAAAAGAATAAATATAGACTGCTGTCTATCACCACACACCAAAATAAACTCAAAATGGATTAAGAACTTGAATATATGACCAGAATCAATAAAATGCATATAAAAAGACATAGGAACTAAACTCAAGGACCTTGGACTTAAAGAAGATTTTATGAATTTGACCTCAAAAGCAAGGGAAGTAAAAGCTAAAATGAATGGGACTACATCAAACTAAAAAGCTTCTGCTCAGCAAAAAACAACCTAAAAACAACAAGATAAAGAGACAACCATCTGAATGGGAAAATATATTTTCAAGCAACACCTCTGATAAGGGCTTAATATCCAAAATATACAAAGAACTCATATGACTCAATAACAACAAAAAAAACAAACGATCCAATCAAAAAATGGACCAAAGACCTAGATACTCCGCCTTAGAGGATTTACAAATGGCCAACAAATATATGAAAAGATGCTCAACATTGCTAGATATTAGGGAAATGCAAATCAAAACCACAATGAGATAACATCTCATACCTGTCAGAATAGCTATAATCAACAGGACAAGTAATAACAAAAGTTGGAGAGGATATGGAAAAAAAGGAACCCTCATACACTGTTGGTGGGACTGCAAATTGATACAGCCACTATGGAAAATACTATGGAGGGTCCTCAAAAAACTACAAATTGATCTACCATATGATGCAGCAATCCCTCTACTGGGTATTTACCCCAAAGACTTGAAAACCCATATCTGAAAAGATATTTTCACACTGATGTTCATAGCAGCATTATTCACGGTGGCTGGGACATGTAAGTAACCAAATTTCCTATGATAGGTGATTGGCTAAAGAAGTTGTGGTACATATATACAATGGAATTTTACTCAGCCATAAGAAGAGATGAAATACTACCATCTGCAACAACATGAATGGGCCTTGAGATAATCATGCTAAGTGAAATAAGCCAGACAGAAAATGCTGAAAACCATATATCACTTATACGTGGGATATAAACCTAAAAGCAACAAATGAACAGGACAAACAGAGACTCATGGACATGAATAATAGACTAGTGGTTACCAGAGGGAATTGGGAAGGGGTATGGAGATGGGGTAAAGGGGGTCAAAGATGTGGTAACAGAAAGAAATCTAACTATGGGAGGTGAACACAGACTGTAAATATATATATGTCTTACTGTTAAAGTGTACAGCTGAAATTTACTGGATTTCGGTAACCAATGTCATAATAAAAAATAAATTAATAAATTAAAAATCAATCAATAAATAAAAAGCCATAATCCTTCCTCTAGAGATTTAAAAAAAAAATGGTTTCCAAATATGTCTTGATTTATACTAGTGTTTTCATTTATGCAAGGAGAGCAATACATTTTCATTTAAGTATATTGTCAAACAAACACGAAGCCAATTGATGAAGATGTTTTCCTCCTCCTCCTCCTCCTCCTCCTCCCTCTCTTCCTCTCCTTCCCACGCCCCCTCTCTGGTATGGGTCATAGGGAAGCTGAAGGTAAGGGATACCACTTAGAGAGTTGCATCAGCACCCGGAACACCACATCACCTCTCCTTCCTCTCAACACACCACAGGTCTTTATTCCTGTGATTAGAAGAGTAACTTTATGATTTAAACATTTTATAAATCTGAATTTAAGTTTTAAAGCACTTAAAAATAGATTTACTCTTTAAAAATGAAGTGCAGCAAGAAAACTAAGAGTTTTGAAAATGCCATTTTAAAGTTAATGATTATGCATGTAGCAGATGTGAGAGGGGCAGACAGATTTCATTAAAGTCTTGTTCTCAATATGATTCAGAGCGGTATGAATAGCAATCTAGTTAGGGTTAGGAAGAGAAGCAAGAAGACCCATAATAAGATGCACAGGGGAAAAAGGAGAAAGGTTCTAGTCAAGGTAGGTGCACACTAGAGTTAGGTCTATGGACTATAGCTGATAAAGTTTCTGGATCTGCCTGATTGGGACAACTGTCCAGTTCAACCTCTTGGAGACCTGGCTTCTCTACCTGTATTATTTCTTTTTATCTGAGAGATTCCTGCCTCTCTCATTGCCATATGTAACCATACAATTAATCCCCATTAATTAAGAAAGCCTAAGTATGTCTGGTTTCATGTAAACAAAAGGTCCTGACACAAGTTATAAACTGTATCATTAGAATCAATTAATACAAACCAGGAGTATAAAACTCTGTTCAGTTTGCCCTATTTGAGGGCAAATGCTAATCATTAACAGCTGTGTTTCTTAAACCTGCTTACTACTCATGAGAATCTCCGTGCACTAATAAAAATTCTAGATCGTGGGACTCACCATAGTTGTGCTGCATCGGAATTTCCAGCGGAAGTGGTCTGTTTATCTGTAGTCATAATAAGATACATGTAAAATTCTTATGACTAAACCACTTTTGGAAAAATTGTTGAGCAATGATCCTGAAATCATGGTGTGCCCCCAAACTCAAGTTACAGTTATAGAGACTGTAGAAAGAATCAGAAAGCCCAGACTTGTTTTATTATCTCTACTTTCATAAAACACATCAATCAGTGAGAGGTATGCTGTTAAAAACTGCATCTTTCAGAAATGATCAACAAATTGCAAGCTATAGGCTGGAGAGCATCTATGGGAAGACAGGGCTGCCAGCAGTTAGGCCAGGTCTGTCAGTACTAAACTAGAAAAAGGAAAGAGCCATTTCTGTTGTCCTGTGAACCACCACAGGCTCTGAGTAAACCCTGAAGTGCTGCAAAATGTGTGTGGCTAATCAGATACAGCCCATCTCTGCTGAAGAAGCCCATATATAAATACATATAAATGACCTGTAAAATGATGCAGGAGGATGGAGAAGCCTTTCCCTCAAACATAACTGTGTACCCTAAGAACTCTGCATGATGGAAGATGCCAGGGTGGGTGGGGAGTCTTGAAACCTTCAAGATAAAGGAAGGTGGAAATCCCTGCATTAAAACAGGATGCACAGATATATGCATGCTTACTAACCCCTGCTCTGTCCCCTCCTCCCAGCCTACACATACACACACACAGGACAATCATGTAAAATTTTAAGCATTGATCTCAGTATGAGGGAAGAATGGTTCTATTCCATACACATTATTTATATAGATATAACAGCTTTAATGTGGTATGCTACCCTCTAAATTTTTAAAACAATTTTATAATGGTGTTTAAAACCAGATAGGGACAATTTGGAGAGCAAAGCTACAGCAAAGATTTAGTTAAAATGATTTACTTATGGGTTTTAAACAGCATTAAGTGGTTTGTGAAAAGTGTTCTGATTTGTGCTTAATATGGATGGTGCTTAAAAGTCTGGGCACCGGAAAGGTACACCCCTAGAGACACATTCACCAGGAAAATGCAGGCCTTAAATACAGCTGGGTGTTTGCTTCCAAGACTGCCTTTTGAATATTAGCATTTAAACCACCCACAGAGGCTTTGCAGATGCTTCACTGGGTAAATGAGATAGAGATGAGGAAGCTCACACCTTACGGCTGCTACTTTTAATTTAGTGATAGTCCTGAAAACTAGGTTGACCAGAGAATCAGATTTTAAACTAGCATGAAAGAAGTTTTCTTGGAAATGCAATGCCAGTTAGTTAATTTTCTCAAATAAACAAAGGGAACTGACCTTTCTGCTTACAAATTTCTGATTCAATTCCATGTTATTTTAATTTAACTATATAAAAGATAAGCCACGGATACTTATGTTAATAATACGAGAGTAGTCATAATATCTTTGCTCAAAAAATTCAGAGTGGTATATGACACTGTCTCCTCTAATCTTCACAATATCTTTAATAAATTAGTTTGAACTATTACCACCTTTACTCACTTTTGGAAGGCTGACTCATGAAGACATAAAAGAGCTGCAGAGGATTTGGGCATAGGTATTGTCCAAACAGATTCATTTAAAAGTATTTATTAGTTTCTATAACGTGCAGAGAATCATCTAGACTCCATATTTACTGAATAAGACAAACAAGGCCCCCGCTTCTCAGAAATTCAATTCTAAAGAGAAAAGCAGTTGACAAATGAGTAAACAAAAAATAAACAAAAACATTTCAGAGTGTGGGATTTGAAAAACTGCAAGATAACATGATGTTAGAGTGATAAATGGGATGGGGGTTCTATTATAGGGGATAAAGAATGCTTCTGGGAAGGTAACAGTTGATCCAAGACCTAGATATTGAAAAGGAGACAAGAGTGCTACCCTCTGGGGCAAGAGTGTTTCAAGTTGAGGAAATAAGAGGTGCCTTGCCCTAAGGCAGGAACCAATCTAGCATGTGGACAGAACTAGAAGAAAGTAGGTGGCTGGACCTTTATAAGAGGAAGGGGAGTGATGAAATAAGAAGAAAAAAGAAGTAACAGTCAATTCATATAAGGTCAAATGTGTCATCATGTGGAATTTTACCTTTATTCTAAGTAGAGGAGGGAGACATTGGAAAGGTTCAAAAAGTAAACTGACATGATTCAAGTTTTAAAAGAAAACTCTGGTTGCTGGATAGAGGATGCCATATGCAGACAAGAGTAGATAAAAGAAGTCAGTTCAGAGGCTATTAGAAAGGATAGGTTAGGCAATGCAGTGTAGGTTATGTGGGTAGCTGGGGAGATAAAACTACTTTGAGTAGTTCAAAAGACTTTATTTCTATGGGAGAAAAAAGTAATGATTGGCTGTGCACAGAATATAAAGAAATATAGGAGAAGGTAAATAAAGTAAGGGCATAATAAATGAATCAGATTTCACCTTTCTTTTTAAAGATGAGATTCAAAGATAAAATGTAAGGATCTACTCTCTCCCAGCAGTCGATGATAATGCCTGGCTCACTTTAACATGGCCACCATTGCTGTCTTTAATGGTACTGATAGTGAGGTGGATAGTTGCTGCTAGCTAATCATGTCCCATATGATAGACTTATTTAAAATATACAAAATTTTAACATCTCACAAGAATCCTTAAGTTAGTTATCACTGGCCAGACCTTACGAATGAAAAAAATTGAGGCTCAGAAAGATAGTTAGGTAAGCTCAGTATATGAGAGGCTGAGTGCTTAAGAGCATAAAGGGGCTGGATTTCCTAGATGTGAAGCCTGCTATACCCCCTGTATGACTTTGGTCAAATTATTTCACACTTCCATAGTCAATTTCTTTGTCTATACAATGAGAATGAGTCAACTTTGTAAGATTGAAAGCTAATATATGTCATGCTTTTAGACATTCCTAGCCTGCTGTAAACCCATAATAAATGTTATGAATTATTATTATTGTTCAAATCATACAACTAGTAAATGGTGATATTCACTTATATTCAATATTTTCCTAAAACTGTCAATAATGATTATATTAACAAGTAATAAATATAAAATTGGGTGGGGTCTAACCAAACATCTTACAAATAAAGAAGTGATTTTTTTTCAGGTTTATTTACTTACTGATAGCTATATGAAATGGGAGGCCAAAGAGTACCTAAATATTCTAACTCTTAGTTTTGTTGTTGTTTTTTTTTAACTGAATTTTAAAACAGCAACCAAGGCTCAACTACAACCAGGGGGCACACAAAACTCATACAAAGACACACCTAGAGTACCCCACTCAGGTGACCAGAGACCACTGCTGGGCCCCACAGGACACTTCTTATATAAAAGACCACTCTACTTCAGTCCAAGAAACACAGCAGCTCTACCTAAGACATAGAAACAAACTCAGGAAGGCAGCCAAAATGAGAAGACAAAGAAACATGTCCCAAATAAAAGAGGACAAAACTCCAGAAAGAATTAAATATAAAGGAGACAAGCAATATATCAGATGCAGAGGTCAAAACATTGATTAAAAGTAGGCTCAATGAACTTAGGGAAAGAGTAGAAGAACTCAGTGAGAACTTTAACAGAGACAGAAAACATAAAAATTGAGACAGAAAACACAGAAAAGAACCAGTCAGAAAGGAATAATACAATCACTGAAATGAAGAATACATTGAAGAAATCAACAGTAGATTAGTTGAAACAGGATTGAAGCAGTGATTTAGAAGATAAGGCAGCAGAAAACACCCAATCAGAATAGCAGCAAGCAAAAAAAAATCCAAAATATGAGATTTATGGGGATTCTGGAATAATATCAAGCATACCAACATTCACATCTTACAGATACTAGAAGAAGAGAGAGAAGAGGAATTGGAAACTTGTTTGAAGAAATAATAACAGAAAACTTCCCTAACCTGACAAAGAAAATAGGTATACAAGCCCAGAAAGGGCAGAGAGTCCCAAACAAGATGAACTCAAAGAGGCCCATACCAAACACATCATAATTAAAATGCCAAAGGTTAAAAACAAAGAGAGAATCTTCAAAGCAACAAGAGAAAACCAGTTAGTTACCTACAAGGGAGCTCCCATAAGCCTGTCAGCCAATTTATCAAAAGAAACTTTGCAGGCCAGAAGGGATTAGCACAAAATATTCAAAGTGATAAAAAACAAGAACTTACAACCAACATTAGTCTACCCAGCAAAGAATTGCAGGACAGATAAAGAGCTTCCCAGACGAGAAAATGCTAAAGGAGATCATTAACACCAAACCAGTATTATAAAAAATGTTAGAGGGACTTCTTTAAAAAAAAAGTTAAAAAATGTGAATAAAATGGCAATAACTACATATCCATAAACAATTACTTTAAATGTAAATGGATTAAACACTCTAATCAAAGGATAGGGTTGCTAGATGAATAAAAACAAGACCCTTACATCACTGTCTGTAAGAGACTTTAGATTGAAAGACACACAGAAACTGAAAAGAAAGGATGGAAAAAGATATTTCATTAAAATGGAAACAACAAAAAAAGCTGGGGTAGTAACACTTCTACCAGACAAAATAGACTTTAAAACAAAGGCTATAACAAGGGACAAATAAAGACCCATTAATCCCACTTCTGGGTATTTATCTGAAGAAATTCAACATACTACTTCAAAGGGACAAATTCATCCACATAGTCATTATATCATTATTTACAATAGCCAAGATGTGGGTATCTATGAATAAATAAAGATGTGGTAAATATATACAATGATATATCACTCAGTCATAAAAAAATTTAAAAATGAATGAAATATTGCCATCTGCAATAATATGAATGGACCTAGAGGGTACTGTGCTGAGTGGAGTAAGTTAGACAGAGAAAGACAAATATCATATGATTTCATTTACATGTGGAATCTAAAGAACAAAATAAACAAATCAGAAAAAACTCATACAGAGAATATTTTGATGGTTGTCAGATGGGAGGTGGATTGTGGAGATGAGTGAAAAGAAGTACAAATTGGTAGTACAAACCTGTCATGGGGATATATAAATATAGCATAAGGACTATAGTCAATAATATTGCAATTACTATGTATAGTGTCACATGGGTACTAGATTTATTGGGGTGGTCACTTCGTATGTTATATAAATGTCTGATCACTGTGTTGTACACCTGAAAACTAACATAATATTGTATGCCAACTGTAATTGAAAAATTAAAAATATTAAATAAAGAAGTGAATTTTAAAGTCTATGTGTCAAACAGTATCTTATAATAGATGTGAAAAGCTTCAAAATATGTGCATATAAAATGAATCATTCCAACAAAGGAACCGGCAGTATAGAAAATAAAATTATAGATTAAACCATAGACATTCTACACATTTTTCTAGAAAAGCACAAACAATACCATAATCATATCTGTACTCAGATATTTTCACACTGTCAGCCCTTATTCCATTTCTGCTCCTTTGTACACATGCATATGCACCTCACAACACATTGAAAACACCTTTAAAGGAAATAACACCTTAAAAATATTAAGTAATACAGCTTGGCACACAATGAGTACTAAGTAAATAGTATTCATCATTGTTGTTAGTTACATCAGTCCAATGACACTATCATTGTGCAAAGTGATAGAGAGAACCAAAAGTCTCTGAATTGCTATGAAAAAATCCAAAACCCAAGTCGCTTGTCTCTGTAATTGCTTTGCATGGAATCTAAAGAAGTTTACTTCAAAAAACTCTTGAGAACATGACACTTAAAGTGCTTCTCTGACATCGAAAAAGAGGAAATAAGCAAGCAGCTTACAGAATACTAGGCCTTGAGTATATTTTGGGAAAAGTTATTTGTGGATAAATTCAACTGTATAATTTTAACTAAAATTAGAACATTACTAATCCCAGAAGAATGCTATTTGTCCCTCCCTGACCAATTCCAAGACCTCCCATTCAGAAGCAATTTCCTTTGATGACACTGTAAATCTCCCTCTTCTTGTTTTAGAAATGCAAATTTATTTTTGCTTTGTATTTCAAAACCTACTTAAGCTCTCTAAACAATTTGAATAATGTTTCTATAGATTATTTTGGACTTTCTGCATATACAATTAAATCTTTTGCCAATAATGAAAGTTTATTTCTCAATTCTCATACTTTTTCATGTCTTCCTGTGCTAAGACCTCCAGTAAAATGCTGACCTGAAATGATTATTGCAAGAACTCTAGTTTCCAGTCTCAGAGGGAATGCTTCTAATATTTCACAATTCTAAATTTTTTTTTGTTTGTTTATTTGAAGATAACTTTAGAGGTTTGGAAGTTTCTTTTTTTCTCCCGAGGTGCTCAGAGATCTTTTTTTTTTTTAAATCACAAATAGATGTATTTTATCAAATGCTTTTTTCTATTCCATTGAGAAATCTCATGATTTTTCTTATCTAATCTTTAATGTAATAAATTGTATTGGTTTTCCCATGATAAACCAATTTTATTTTCTATATGAAACTCAAATTGGTTATGCAGTATCTTTTTTTGATTGTTTTCTATTTGCAAATATTTTTGTTTAAAATTTTAACATCTATGCTCATGAGAGTGATTGGTTAGTATTTTTATTTCTCATACCATCCTTGTCAAATTGAGTTAGTAAGGTTGTTTCCCCTCTTTTCTATACTATGAAATAACTATGTAAGATTGGAATCATTTGTTCTTTGTTTGGCAGACCTTTCCAGGAAAAACATCTAAACCTGAAGTGTGCTGCGTGAAGGTTTTTAACTATTAATATAATAGTGAGTGGAATATTTGTATTTTCTAATTCTTCTTGAGTCAATTTGAGAACTTATATTTTATTTATTCATTTTATATAAGTATTAAACTTTGTTGACATTCAGTTTTCATTTTTTCTTATTACTTTTTGATTTGTCTGCAGAATCTGTGCTTATGTTTCCATTTTTTTCTTTTAATATTTTTGATGTCTTCTCATATTCTTGATCATTAGAGATGTGCCAATTTTTTTAGTTTTTTAAAAGGACTGATATTTAGATATTTGGATTTATCAACCCTCCAACTATGTTTGATATTTGTTTGCAATTTAATTTTTGCTTTTGTTATTTTGCTTATGTTTAGTTTTATGTTTTTTTCCTAACAACATAAATATTTAGCTCTTACATTTTATGCTTTCTTCTTTTTGAATGTAAGCATTTAAAGCCATAAAATTTCCTCTAAGTTCTGAAATACAAGGGAGGTGAGTTAAAGTCTCCTAACATGATAGTGAATTCACTTATTTTTTCTTATAGAAGTGTTAATTTTTATTTTGCAATTTGGAGTATGTACAGATTTAAAGTTGTTATGTTTGCTTGATCAATTCAAGCTTTTATTATACAGTGACCATCTTTATGCTTCTTTTTTATAGTCCCTTTTTTCTGATATTATATATATATATATATATATATATATATATA